>JAQISU010000106.1:16292500-16742500 GCA_029339505.1 Unio delphinus | reverse complement strand
CGATCTCTCAGCCCATTACTTAAAAGGATGGATTCCCAAAATATATTCATACGTAAAATGTAGAAAGCATGGAACGTAAGCCGCATACAAATCACGGAAAAAATCTGAAAGATACTGCATACATGTTTTCACAACATATATCTCTGTTATGTAATGTTTGTAAATTGTGTCATAATACTTCTACAGTATTTGATGGTTGAAATTTCACATATAACAGGGGCTATTTTAGAGGGTAAGTTGGGGAAGGTCCATAAAGAGATGTATACACTTTTCAGAGAGAGAGAGAGAGAGAGAGAGAGAGAGAGAGAGAGAGAGAGAGAGAGAGAGAGAGAGAGAGAGAGAGAGAGAGAGAAAGAGAGAAAAAGAGAGAAAAAGAGAGATTAAAGAAGATAAAATTAGTACACGCTATTTTTCTAAAGGACAAATACGCTGATTTTTCTTTTTTGCCAAGTTTTACATGTGTACTGTTATTACACATATTTTATCTTTGTTATTACACATATTTTATATATGTTATTACACATATTTTATCTTTGTTTTTCTTCTCTCGAGAAATTTGTATGCTATGTATATTGTTTGCAGAGAAGTTTCAACTAGTGTATTTTTTTTCTCGAAACTTTGACATGATATGCTTGTTTGAATTTCTCATGTGAAAAGAAATTTCCACATTGAAATATCATAAAATTTGTTTCGTAAAATTGATTTAGTGTCAGATGGTCGTTAACGATGTGAGAAAGTAAACAGTCAATCCTGATCATTGACTGGCGAAAATAAGCACCCTTTATCATCGGTCGACACTTTAGGTTTTGATCGTGTGTTATTAAATATTCACTACTCTCTGCCAAGTAAGATGAAAGCTTTTGACGCTTTTACCGGCTTGACTACCTTAGAACAAGTTCAATCATTTTGCGGAAAGCCCCAAATGAACACGCAGGAAATAAGCAGGATTAGGCGTATTAATTCCGTGGTTTCGTCTTTGACTACATTTTCCGTCAATCAAATTAATTTTGATGATCCGATAATTTAAGACTAAACTTTTCCACGTTCGATGATACAGTATAAATTAAAGCGAAGACATTTCAAGATGATTTTCATTTGTTAGTGCTTGTCATGTCTTAATCACCTTTTATCGCGTTTCTCGAGTAAATCACAAACAACAGGAGATCGATAGAATTAGGGTTATCGATCGACACGTGCCGAAAATAGCTTTAATAGTGTGCATGAAACGACCGATTGTATGTTTATGAAAGAAAACAAAAATAAATAAAAGTATAAGAAACAAATATAAAAATATAGGGAAAGAAATGGAGAGAAAATAAAGACGATGTGAAGATTGAATCATGCATGAAATATCCATTAATACATTATTGACATCACTAATTTAATGTGAATACCTTTATGAGATTTTTAAAGATATTGTTTAGTTCTTTCAATTAAATTTCAATGTGCTCTAACATATTTTTGCTTTAAATTTTTAAAGCAGATTTCTTCCTCTAGTATTCCCTCATACGTTTATAATATATATAGAGTACCCCATAACACCATCAAGGTATTATTATTGTAGGAGTTAAATTTTGTTATACATGTATATCTGAAACACTGAAGTTATCAAAACAATTTTGTTGAACGATTCACCCCCCCCCCCGCACATTAAAGTTGCAAAGTCCAACACGATCTAAGTTCCCCCTCCACCGGAAAGTTAGCTAATTTAAAAATGCACAGTACATTTTCTCAGCAAATCAACGTATGATATTTAAAGACACAAATATGTAGCTTGCCAGTTATTCCTGAGACTGCGGCAAGCTACATGTTCGTGTCTTACATTTTACAGGTTGAAATGGGATTAAACATATCTGGTTCAACAAAGTCAAAGGTCAAAGGATAAAATATTTGCTTATGCTTTTATGTTTTTAATACTAGTATATATGTAAGAAAATGAAATTGTTTTGTGATCATGTCTTTCTTAAATTCATTACAAATGAATGAAAAGAAACATGTTCACTATAGATTTCTTTTCTTTAATTTAATGTAAGAGTTTTAAATTTAAGTTGACTTCACTCCTGTGTTTTAAGACTTATAATTTCCACATAATTGAGGCTAACCACAATACAGCACAAGGCATAGTAAGCAAGAAAGAGTAAAATTAAGTTAATTAACTTATTTTCATGAATAACATCAATATTGACGTAACATTGACGTAAGAACAACATTCATGATGATATGCATGGCATAAATTTTCATATTTGTTTTATGTGGACGCTTAACAGATATAGTGTATTTTCTGCGAGAGTAACAAGGGTAAAAGTGAACTTGTTTGCATTTGCAACATGCACAACATAGAAAAAGTTAACATACCTCTATGTTATATGTAATGAAATTTCTTTGGATGTTATATTTGTGGAAACTGTACATAATCTAAGAGGAAGAAACAAAATGACCAAAACATGACTGACCCCATGTGTTAGAAAAATCAGCCTGAATTAGTTTAACGTACACTATTGTAGGCAGTTATTAAAAAGGGAAATCAAATTTTGTAAGACCAGAACATACCAGCTTCTGAATGTCCAATGAGTGAATTACAACATATATAAAATGTTAAAAATGGTGTCTGTTATTTAGTTTACACCTTGTCTTTTAAAACTAGGAAGAAAAAATGACCAAGCAAAACTAGCAGATTTTTAACAGGTGTGCATCTGAAGTAAAACAAAGCTGTATACAATATTGCCTAACTTACTCCCATTAATCATACACTAATATAAAAGGAATTTAAAGTTCTTTTAATAATACCTAATATATATAAGATTTTAAAAACAAATACCCAGTATAACAAGTAAGGATTGTTGTTTTTGTTGTTGTTGAAGGGTTTAACGCCATTTTTTCAGCACAACATACAGTAATAATGGTAGAAGAAGAAACCGGGAAAACCATGGAAAGAAATACATACCCGCGAGAACCTTCTGGCAAACTTTGTCACATACGCACATTGGTCGAACGCGAGACTCGAACCTACGCAGACAGAGGTGAGATGGTAGTGATCCGTAACGGTGAGCGATTTAGGGATAAAAATGTGAAATCATTTTTCTTTAAAACCTATTATGAAAACGTAGAGCACCACTTAAACAAACATTAACAGTTGAAAAACGCAAGGCCTTCTGAAGTTTCATACGTTCCATGAACATTTTACGGGTTTTATTTTTTTCTCTTAGTCCCCCACCCCTGTCAGACCTCTAAATCGATATAAAGAATCGTTAATATATGGCGTGAATGATCACTTATTCTTATATGCCATGAATGCACTCTTAAATAATTTATGTTACTGATAGTATGATTATCAAGAAATTTAAGGTTAAAACTCGATTGCTTATTTGGACATTATGAAGCACAGAGAAAAGAAAACAAAAGGCTTATTGAGTTTCCGATTCTTAATGCAACGTAAATATTCATGCTTTATCCTAAATCCAAAAACGCGCTTACACATATATAAATTATGCTTTACTTATAACTTTTTCATGTATCAACGGTCCTCTTGTAAGTGCTCGGAACACAAATGTTCCAATATTGCAAATAATAGGTTGTACCAAAACTGAATGTGTTCATAACTTTATGCTTGGCATATTGATTGTAAAAAAAATTATGTGCGTGAAAACAGCAAGGACGGGACAACACATTACCATAAAGAAGAACTAATCTTAAATTATGGCACTACCACAGTTAGTATACTAACCTGCTCTTTGTCAATAGCCAATGATAAATTCATCTACTACTACTACTACTACTACTACTACTACTACTACTACTACTACTACTACTACTACTACTACTACTACTACTGGGGCTCCGAGTGGCCGATTGGTTTAAAGTGTCAACGTTACGTATCACTGCCATCTCACCTCTGTCTGCGTGGCTTCTAGTCTAAGAGTCTGCTAATTTAGTTATGTGAGAAAGCTTGAGAGCAGCTTCTCGTGGGTCGGTGGTTCTTTCCGGAAGTTTTCCACCAATAATACTGGAAGCCATGTACAGCCTATCGTGTGCTGAAAAATGGCGTTAAACCCTACAGCAACAACAAAACAACAACAACAACAACGACTACTACTACTACTAATTCTTTATTCAGTAATTTAAGCCACCTGCCACCGGCCTATATTATAAAACATTATACAAGCAAATACAGTGTGTACTTAGGTGTACATAAATTAAAAATGTGTTCTACATGCGTTTGCATGCACAATTTCCTATCATTAGTAGATGAGATTATAAATGTGATACTACCACTACGTGTAGCGTTCACTTTCGTAAGAGTTATAAAAAAAATCTTATAATTAATTTAGCAAGTAACTTCCTAACTAAAATATAAAACTCTACATGATAAATAGTTTTTTGCTCTAATTAACCTATATACATGCTATAATACATACATTAATGTGAATCGTTAATGTCGCTTTGCTAATTTCGGAATCGGAATTATCGACGTTTTGCGAAAATAGTGAGAAAAATTGTTTATCCTCTCCCAACATCTTGATCTAGGCAGACATACTCTGAACCAAATCGAAATAACACGTCTTTAACTTTGGAAGCCCAGTTAACACGGTTGGCTTTCTAAGATTCAATAACATCGGTGCAAAACCATCATCAGCCTAAAGTATTGCAGAAGCACGCACGCACGCACGCACGCACGCACGCACGCACGCACGTACGTACGTACGTACGTACGTATGTATGTATGTATGTATGTATGTATGTATGTATGTATGTATGTATGTATGTATGTATGTATGTATGTATGTATGTATGAGTATGAAAGATAATGATATTCTCCACTATGTCGAAAAATATACAAATTCCACTAGTTTGTTTGATAAAGTGTTACAGAACGGTTAGAATGTTTCAATCGTGAACTGATAAACGTAGGTATCATAGCATTCATGTGGCTTTGTTTTCGATTTTAAATAAACTCGCAACTTTAACCTTTTATAATGAGTATTTAAAGTCATCATCCTGTATGTGGGTAAGTTCTTCACAATGAATATTGGTAGAGTTATTTAACTTGGTTACTGACATCTATAAGAAAGATGTCATGGATACATATCAGTTTATTTTAGGGGTGTGGGTGGGGTGGAGTGAGCTGCATTCCCCTGTATGATGAGAATGTTGCGTTTTTGTGTTTTAAAGATGCCAGAATTGTCGCTTGTTTCTCCTCGCTTGAGTTAATTTTTTGGGATTCTGTAGTGTATTTTTTCTTTCGTGCAATGATTAATTTAAACGCTTACTTATACTCTTCATAAAACTTGAGGTCAGTTTCAGAACTTGAGAATATAAAACGTCATAAAGAGTAGTTATTATTATATTTCGCCTTATGACATTATTTATCACATGAATTTAGTTGTGTTGGTATCACCTAAGGCGCCATGTCTCTTGTCTGCAAAATTTAACCTACATTCTGATACAGTTCACATAATGTTCTGATACAGTATCCATTATCAGTTTCAAGATATCTGAAGAGATAATTTCTTATGTCTTTATAAGCTGAACAAATGATAGCGTATTGTCTTCAGTAAGGCTGAAATATTCCCATTCAATTAGTTTCAAGTATCAATATTTAATTATCTTTTTCTCGAGACGAGTTTCAGAGTCCATAGTGTTCACTGTGTTTGTTGTTTGGGAAGAGCTATTTTGATTTAGTTTAAGTGAACATTGTAAAGGATCAATGAAAATGCGTTCAACTCCAATGATGGTAATATAGCTAAATGTTTTAGAAGAACATATTTAATCAAATCAACATCACTGCTAACAAGCATATCAACTGGCTATTTGATAGTGTTCGTGGTGATATTTGCTTTCTGAGTTCAATACTTCTATGTGCTGAAAATTAACTGCTCTCTCTCTCTCTCTCTCTCTCTCTCTCTCTCTCTCTCTCTCTCTCTCTCTCTCTCTCTCTCTCTCTCTCACACACACACACACACACACACACACACACACACACACACACAAAAGTACGAATTCAAATGAAGAGAACATTAATTTTAAGAATATAAAAGATAACGAGATAAAGATTGGAAATAAGGATAAAATAAAACCGAGATAACGTATTCTGGGTGCTAGATTCATCAATAATAGGTTCATTCGACACATATTTTTTTTATGTACATCTGAAAACAAAAGAGCCATCGAAACTGAGATGTTTTATTTAACGGCTAAAGATTTTAAATATTTTTATAAAAAAATATTTTGTTCTTTTGAATTACTACAATACAAACAACAATAGGTGTTCACCTTACTAAACTAAATTACTAAATTACTATTGGCAATGTTTGCAAATCACACGTTTTATGCAGACACACATAATTTCAATTGTTAACCACATTAATAAATATAATTAACAGTATATTTGCAATTAATTTTTTTAAAATATAACCAAAAGACAGCAACACTACCCTTCAATATTTCCAGGGTTACTCCTAATATTTTAAACAAAAGCAACATTTAAATCATGGAGAAGAAAACGCCCTTAGTCATTAAGATTACATTACACGTTTTCAACAGGCTCTTGTCGCTGAAACTAAATTTCCTGACTAACGATACAAAATGTTCCTGACTGTTGTTTAAAATTTCAAATTTCTCTTACTTGCAATAAAACCTTTTCACAGACATTCCAGAAAACTTAAAATTCACTGACTTTATCTTAAATAAGTAAGTAGTAAGTTGATTGATAAATAAATAAATACATAAATAAAGAAATAAAATAAATAAAATAATAATAATAATAATAATAATAATAATAATAATAATAATAATAATAATAATAATAATAATAATGAAAATAATAATAATATAGCAACAATATAAATAGTAATAATAATAATAATAATAATAATAATAATAATAATAATAATAATAATAATAATAATGCCATCACATATGTTATACATCCGACTTATCCAATTTATGACAGGAGTCCACCATATTGGTGTATCTTTGAACTTCGGGGTCGCATGTATCATTATTCATAATAAAGACAGTGTAGGGATTAGGCATCCTAGCCGCATAATCCGCTTTTCAGAAACGATTTTTCTTCAAATGCTTGGACAGTGACAAAATAAATTCTCCATTAATTATATCGAGTCAATCGACACCAAGGAAATGAGAGGAAAATGAAATTAATTAAGCGAGTGGTTTAAGGACTTCTTTAACGGGACCGCAAACTGATTTCCATCTGTTCAAACTAAAACCCCTTCCCGCAGCTACAGCAGAAACATTATCACGGAAACACGGTAGTTTGAATGGATTGTAGACATGCATCAAACGGTTTAAAAAATTAGTGTTCAGCGAGACAAATTCTAGAAAAAGAAAATAAATACAAAAATGCAAAAATGATAACACAAAGAAAGAGAAAAATTTATTAAAGGAAAGCCGAGTGTGGGATGCAGGCGTATGATTTGGGGAATGTTTATAAAAAATAGAATGTTATTATGATACAATTTTAACAAACTTTCATCCATCCTAAACCATACAAAAACTAATATTAAAATGTGAAAAGTAATCGGTATACAAAGAATTATCTATCGACTTGACATCAAGGAAAAATTTTATTTGAGCATTGTCTGAACGCATAAAAATAAGTTTGGACTAAGGAAACGCTCTTCAGGGTAAATTTTCAGTCACACACACACACACACACACACACACACACACATATATATATATATATATATATATATATATATATATATATATATATATATATATATATATATATATATATATATATATATATATATATATATATATATATATATATATATATATATATATAATATTGTAGATAAATCAAGAAAATGTGGCCACCCTGAAAGTGGTTTACACAACTACAGTTATTGTATCCAATCGATTTGATGTATTTACTTATTTATGTATTCCAAGTAAGATTTTATTAACTTTAAGAATATGTTGGCTTTATATACACGGCGTGTGTTATTCCGTTTATTATTCTGTGTAAAATTGATTTTCCTGACTGACAATCAAAGGTGAAGACGCATGTACAACCGGGGTCGCGCAACATGCAACCGGGCCTAAATTTATATTGGCGAACACGAGTGTCCGTTCCTTAGCCGTAATTCCAGTGTCCCTAACCAATCAAACATTAGGTGAAAGTGGCACCGAGCAAACGATTAAAGGTGATTATATAATGTAATTACCTACCTTAAAAGTCAATAATGTCTAGGTAAATATTTGTAATAACGAGTCCACGAGTCTCAGGGTGTTTGTTATAATGGTATCTATCGCAAACTATTTGGGGTAGTTAACTTCAGAAATGGGAATCAGTCCATAAATCCTATAACACCTTTTGACGATTTTTCCTTAATAATTTCATTTTTAAAGCACCTATCACTTAAGTAAGATTCGCGTCCAATATTAAGTCAAAATGGATGTTCAGCTATGATAGTTCAACATTGTCGTCTATGTCCGGATATGATGTATAGTTCTTCGATCAAGAATATCATTCCATAACAAGCGTTACCTTGATTATCGGCTTTTATAAACACAATTACGGGCACAGTTTAAATATTTAAGATACTCTTTCAGAAACAGAGACACTTAGCTCCACAGAGTACGAATTTTTAACTTGATAAAAGGTCTGGTCAAATCAATTTCATTAACATTAATTTATTGTTATCATAGCATCCCGACAATGCATAGATTTCAACCAATGATTTCAGTGAGATTGCCTTTCGTTACTAATGTAACCACTGAAGCACGTTTTAATTGGCAACCTCTGTAAATAAAAGGAAATAAAAGGGCGAAAGTTCGCCATGCAAATTTGTGTAAATAAAATGGACAGGGCTAGTCATAGATTGGAATCATTTTCATATCTAATGAACACGGTTCTGTCCAAAGCTGTTTTACACTATTACGCTGCCTCAAAGATCGCTGCGGGTGGCACAATATATTCGGCCAGTACAGTTTTCCACCTGCCCGTGTCCGCGCGTGGCTTTTACGAGGTACAGATTGTTATCTGTCCGTGTCAACTATTTTGTGTCACTACTGCCCCGTCGATAGCTGGTCATACTTATTTATTGTGCTTCAATTAAATTACATTAAAATGACGGTTTGTCCACGTGTAACAAATGAGGACCAGATAATTCTGTAAAACGTGCTACTTAAGAGCGACGAGGAGAGCATGTCGTTGTTGCTATTCTTGTTGCTATCACCATTGTAATTATAACTCATGCTTTTCGTTGTTTTCATTATTGTTGTCATTGTTATTCTTGTTGTTATTATGGCCCGTCATTATCATTAAGGGTGTTGTTGTGCTTTAGCGATAAATCTTCATTAAAAAAAGCGACATCGTGATAATTATGGTTGTAGTATTAGTAGCAGTAGTCACAATAGTAGCACCATTAGTAATTGTGGACGCAGCGGCAGTAGTAGTATTGACAATAGTAGTAGTGGTGGTAATAGTAGTAGTAAAGTTAGCGTCACTATCATTAGAAACACGATATTTTAGTGTAATAAAAATAACTTTACTCCTAGGGACTTGGAAAAAATTCTAACGTAATAACGAAGATTCATATTTCCCATTTTCATGTTATTGTATCTAGCAGACTATATTTGGAGTATATTTCACGTATGAATGCAGTCATACAAATTTAAATCGCTAACATTTTGTAACATACTGATTTTTTTCTGAAACTTTGGCCTCGCTTCAGAAATCGGAGATTTGACAAATACAACATTAAAATCAGAAATCTGAAAAATAGTATAATCTACGAACACACACACACACACACACACACACACACACACACACACACACACACACACACACACACACACACACACACACACCTCTCTTGTCATGTATCTAAATAATGGCATAATCTACCCGCACACGGGTCTATCTATAAAAAAAGACTGTATGTCTTAGGTATTTTTCAAATAACTTAGAATTCTTGTTACATTTTAGTTTATGATTGATGGATGTCATGTGTGTTCTACATGGTATATATTTATTGCCTAATTTCAGATGTACGCCTATCAAAAGATGGATTGGCTTAGATATTTTCACTTTCAAGACATCAAATGTAAAATGAAACAAAATGAGCTAAAGTTTTTTAAAAAAAACTTTAATATATTTTGTTATGCATTTATTGCACTTTCAGAATCTGGTATTATCTGTTGTGGCAAAATTCATTTTCCCTATCCAATAACTGATAAAGTTAGTGCACATTATACTAGTTCAAGTACACCGAATCAACCATTTTTATAATTGTATGCTTTAGACAGTGCATGGGTTCCACAATGACTTTAGACACGGCAAGTTTTCCATAATTTCGTTAGACATGATTTCCACAATTACTTTAGACATGCATGGTTTCCATAATTATTTTAGTGCATGGTTTTAAAAATTATGACATGTAAAGAAATTTAAATTACAACACATGATCACGCAGGTAAGTCAATATTCTCCCCATTGCGCATGTTGTCAATGCAAACAACGCCATGCTATACCAGTTCCTGCTCTCAGCAGGACATACTAACTGTCTTGCGGAACCATAATTTTGTTGATTTTTAAAAAAATAAAATAATAACTCTTTAAATACAAACTTGGTTATATCATGCCGATGGAATGCCTTTCCCAAGGACACATAGAAGAAGATGACTCGTAGGGGCCTGGACGGGTATCGAAACCGCAACTCTTTGATTACTAGTCCGACACCATCTAAATAGGCTATCTCGGTTCTTTAAAGCTACAAAACCACATGTGTCACGAACGAATAATACGTTATATGCTTGAATCAGGAGTGTTCTCAAATGACAATCTGCACGATACTGCATCACAAAACGTAACGTGTCTGTGTATTGGAGCAATAATTATTTTGTATTCTTATAACTTGTCTACTAGTTGGGAGAGAAAAAAAAAACAGAGTATTCAGTATTTTGAGATGCACATATTTGTCTGTAAATAACTTTATTTTCCCATTATATATTTCGCAAACTTCAATCTATGTACTATGGTTGACAACAAAATATGTAATTTTTCCCATTTTCTGTGTTTAATTTTCTACTGACAAAATAACATGGATTGTAAGGGTGTTATGCTACTAGGTGCAGACCAGGATACCGAATGTATCATTTCTTTAGCGTTGAAATGCAATTTTTTCGCAGCAGTTTCTTTTGTTGTTGTTATTTTCCTTTTTACCTTTCATTGAATAAAAGCACGAGATTTTTTATATGTCAATGTAATACAGAAGACACATCTTCTTAACGTTGGCATTCATACATATATTTATTCCTAATTTACCATTTACAAAATTCTGACATTTAATATATCATGACCAACAAAAAATAAAATAAAATAAACAAAATATAAATGCATGGAATTATGCTAGTTTTGTTCCACATGTGCAGTTATGTCTTTAATTAGAAAAAGGCTGGTTCATTTTTTTAGTAAAAAGGATTTTCGAAGACTTTGAATTGATTAACGTTTTTAATGCTACGTCATAAAGTTAGATGTACTATCATCGACTGAAAATGAGATAAAACAGTTTTCCAAACGTGTCGAGCTTTTCGTCAAGTGAAAACGCAAACTCGGATCACAATATAAACGTTATAACGCAGATAAATTCTTAACTTCTTCATGTTTCAATGATAGGGCAGTATCTACAAACAAGAGGGGAATAAAAGAAAGAAACATATATAAGAAATAAAAATTAAACAAAAGTATATGGACGGAAAGGGTTGTCCTCAGTGGACAATGAAATACATACACAGAGTTAAAACACACAATATGGGACACAGAACAACAAATATTTACATTCTGGAATCCTATCAAAATAATATAAATGATTAAGCTAAATTAATGGAGAATATTAATTAGAAATAACTACATGATTTAGAAAGGAAACTGTATTTTCTTAGAAGATAGATTCCTTTCAATAACATCAAGCTATTTCAGGTTATTTTGTTCCCCGTGTACCTATTTCATCGTCCCTTAAGGAAGCCTTTGGTTGTGGTATAAACTTTGGGAAACTTTGTTGATGTTGTTGGTGGTGGTGGTGTTAGTAGTGGTGTTCATGATAATGATATGTGTGTTTGCGCGCGCGAGTTCATAAGACTGTTATGTTATGAATGTGTCTTTTGAGTGTTTGTACTTCTGTAAGTTACCTTTCTGTTGCAAATAATATTTTGGGGGTGGCGTGATAAGAGATTCTAATATTACTATATAAATTAAAGATTTGAAATTGTTTAACTTTGTCTTAAGTTTAATTTATATTGTAAAACTATGTTTAGTTATATTAAAGAGAGAAGAAAACTATATTAAGTGGTAATATAGGAGTTCACTTAAACACCGTGATGAGGAAGACACGTAAATTTCAAAATTAAATTCATGTGAGCTGAAAATGTATAACAATTTATAATTTGTTGAAGGGAATTTTTAATCTGTAGGAGATAATTTGTGATTAACTGCTTGTAATTATATCTTAATTATATAAATGACTGAAAATTAAATAACTACTGTTTCCATTGCTGATTGACTGGAGTGCACCAAACAGAGAGAGAGAGAGAGAGAGAGAGAGAGAGAGAGAGAGAGAGAGAGAGAGAGAGAGAGAGAGAGAGAGAGAGAGAGAGATTGCCTCCTAATATTTCACTTAGCTATACACGGTTACCTAAACGTTTGGTTTACGTCATTGGTAATATTCTAACGAATTGGTTAATAATTAATATTTTCAATTAGAACTATTATCAGAATGTTTTATTAGTATTTACGTTTCAATCCGAATTCTAATCAGTGTGAAACAGAACTGGGTGTGTGCTTGCCATATGCTTGCGAGGTATACGCCAAGAACTATTACAAGATAAATTGTAACGTAGATTTTATAACTAAACTTGAAATATTAATCCTGCAAAGTTTCAAATTAACTGATGTCGAAATCATATTCACGTAGCGATAAATTTATGAAAAGAGATTCAGTTTAGTTTAAACGTTATAAAAGGTGATCTATTTTGGCTCGAACACAGTCGTACTTAACTTCTTTTCAAATTTCTCCGCATCGTTATTGGGTTCCATCGTCATTATCATTATAATCATCTTCTTGTCTTTTTCATTGGATCGTTTTAAAATGAAAATGTGTGTGTGTGTGTGTGTGCGCGTGCGTGTGAAATGATAAAAAATTTGCTGGTGAACTTTAATACCATAGGCTATTTACATGTAGCAAGGCTCTTTCTTACTTGTATCTTTGATTGGGTTCAATTTACTGTCTATTGAAGTTGGCATGAAAATAATTATGGTTGGTTGAAAATTGTACTTAGTTGATCTATTTGTTTCATAACCAGTTTTGTCGTTAATTAGTTTCACATTCGGAATACATAACTTTCCATTCTTAAACATTCATGTTTAGTGTGACTTGCTAATTTCGACAAACACTTTAGTATCTCCATTACATGCTAATGAAATTAATTAAAGAGAAATTTATTACAGTGTAGCTTTTAGAAACAATACATATTTGGTCTCGCAGAGGTATAATATAATTAAGATTCAATGACAGAAGCACAGAAGATAATATGAATTACACGTGTAATTTTTAACGATTGTTAAACAAGATATGACCAAACAACATATTTTATTATTGATAAGAAATTAATAATTTCTTTCAGCGTAAATCATTATGTGGAATATTGACGTCTTGTGGAGTATTTGACGACGTACCTAACATTTCCGAATGAAAATAGTTATCAGAAATGCCCATTGGGAATAACTTAAAGATATATACGGTTAAGTACCGACTATATTAACGCTTTGAACTTGGTGTTCTCCCGTTTGAACCGCGTTTTATTGGATGTTCAGAGCATAATATTCACATTTTCCAACAATTTTATTGGAATATCAAGTTACTGTTGAAACGACATTGAAGATGTGTTTTAATTTTTGTTTTAAATATAACGGAAAATGAAATGATTCTTCAAAATAGCCTTTGATCTAATTGATGTAAACACTAGCCCTATTTTCAAGACTGTCTGAAAACAACCTCAGGAGTTCAGAGTTTATTTTAATTAAAATGCAAGTTTTGAAGCAAGGTAAGTTCATTACACACAAATTTTAGGGTATATAATTTTTTATTTTTTAATAAAGGTCATAAAACTTAGAAAATGAGGCATGCGCGGGTCACAGTAGTACATCATCTTAAAAACCACAGCCAAATTGGCTGTCGGGTCACGGTTTTGAGCGGCTAAATACCTACTCTTAGTACAAATTAAGAAGATTTGAAATTTCACGGTATTGATCACAGTTAAGTTTTATCACAAAACTTTTCATTAAATCGGCAAGCCTGTTTAGTTTGATTTTGCAGTAATTTTACTCGACCGTAATCACATGGTAACTCAATTCCATGCTGTTATCCGTCGCAGGGTATTGATTGACAGATTGTAATGACAACCCAATGTCCAATCGAATTGAGACTTTTCCGATAATGCTCGTTGTCACGCCTCTGAAAATCATCGTGTCGCTTCATCACTTTAACAATCATAATATTTTCTCTTTTCATGAAATATTACAAAGGGAGGTTGTCACTACGCGCGTGGAGGACTGTACTTTAAATATGGACATCCCGTACCATATGGCGAACACACCTCATTTTGTATTAATTATGCGTCTCTTCTTATAAACAACGAAAAACATTGACTCTGGCACAAGGCAACTTTGAATCACATTGAATTAGACAAAATTAAAAACTTCATTAGTTTTATTAATATTCTGATTTAAATATACTTCAAGGTGATTTTCTTGAAGATTATTTTGATTCATTTAGCAAAGGACTTGTCTACTGAAAACTTTAGTTTACTGGAAATGACAACAAATTGTTTAAAGAAATCAACGGATTGTAATTGTAAGATAGTCCAGTAATAATCATCGAAAGAGATTCTTAACCAGGGAAAGGTAGGTGGCTTTTATTCCTTTATTCTAACAACGTCACAACAAAGAATTGGTGTAAACATTATTTCTGTTTTTATCAAAAGTAATTTCAAAAATTTATTTCAATATTTTCACATTTTATGTATAAAATGGACAAAATCAAATAATAATTAGTACATTTTATCTTGCATTAACAACACACAAGATAATAACATAAATTTACAATATTTTTAGTAAATCATATCAATTTCTTTGTTTTCCGTGTTTGTTTTGTAGAGTTATTTTCTGTAATTGTGTATGACAATATCGTTCGGATATCCATTTTTTCTTTTCGGTGCTGATTTTAACATTTTTCCGCATATAAACTATTACATGAAGATCGAAGCAGGCGTCGTCAAATTCATCTTATAGCTATTATAGGGTATTGATATTAACATTTCAAGTGATGTTTCATAGGTCACACTCAGTGTAATCTATATCTGTGAAAAATGTTGCGATTATTAAAATTGTGTCTTTAAATGATATAGATTTATATACACGTAAGGTGACCCGTAATTTATTTTATCCAGGTGTGTAGGTTCATGTGCTCATTATTTTGAAGAAAATATTATATTTTAACTTTAATTTACCTGCATTTAAAACAAGAATTAAAATATAAATATTTATTTTAGTACAACGAAAGGAAAGGATAAAGTACAACGATTAACCCCACTTGGCTTACAGGTCAGCATTAAATTTTCTTTATTTTCATAGAGTGTTAGGTCGGTGGGTGTCATTTGATGTCTCTAATTCAGCATGATTTAAGTATTACAAATTATCAGCATACACATTTTTTTTATTTCAGATTGTTTTTAATGACATGCTCGCTACACAATATTGCATTATAAATCAAAGAAGCATATAATAGGATGAGATTAATAAGTGGAAACTGTTTCCTATTTTGTATTTGACACTAGAAACATGCAATTACTAAAGACTGCTTTTATTGGAGCTTCACTGGAGTTAACGTCATGAGTAAGTTTGCATGATAATCACCATTTAATCTAGTGAAACATACCTTTATTCTTTCGGATATACGTTATTTCGGTTAGTTATCATTTCTTGATATACTTTGGAAAAAAGGCCGATTGCATGCAAATAATATGTCGCAAACTTTTGTTGTTGTTATGGATTTAAGGCCATCTTTCAACACATGATAGGCTATACATGACGATAATATTTTGTGAAGGAAGAACTCAGAGAAGAATCGCATACTCATCGTAAGCTATTGGCAAGCTTTCTTAAAAGTTATCCTTTCCGAGATTAGAATTCACACAGACAGATGTGAGATGAAAGTGATCCGTAACGGCGAGCGCCATACGCCACTTGCCATCCTTTCTTCCTGAGACTTGGAGATCATGTGACTAAAGAAATGCTATTTTCAGCGACTTCCATATTATCGACATGGAGATATGTTCTGATCTCCTATGACAACATTATTATCCAAATATCTAACACGGGGTGGGGAAAATAAGAAAAAGCTTTGACAACTGACTTATTTTTCGCTTCATCAGTAAAATAAATTTCTGTTCCTTCCTCTATGACTGCATTTCGCTACAAACTTTTGTCTAGGTTTAAAATCCTGTATGAAAGACATCTAACCGTATACATGTTCAATAAAGCAACTATGTAAATCCATCGATCTATCGATCCATCTATCGATATATTTTATTCATCGATCGATTAATTCATCCATTAATCCGTCCATCCATCCATTATCTATCTATCTATCTGTCTATCTGTCTATCTATCTATCTATCTATCTATCTATCTATCTATCTATCTGTCTGTCTGTTTGTCTGTCTGTCCTTCTGTCTGTCTGTCTATCTTACTGTCTATCTTATCTGATTGCCTCTTTCAATTTGTCCTTCTTCATTTTTTAGTTCAAACATTCCCCTCTCTCTTTCTATATCTAAGTCCACTTAAAGGCATTGTTTGTCATACAATAACATTACACTGCCGTTAACTTCTAAATCTTTAAACAAAATAAAGTGACCGATTGGTATTTCACTTACATGATATATTTGTTTAATTATTTAACACTTGAAAGTGATTTTATTTCTTTTCCTCATATTTTTACATAAATTTGTATATCTCCTCAAACGTGATTGTCTCCTGCATACAATAAATAAATAAATAAATAAATAAATAAATAAATAAATGTATTAGTTAAATTTTAAATACATGAGTCTGAATTAAACGTTGCTAAACCAGCCGAACTAAGCAAGTAAAGAGTATCACCAAAAACGGGATGGTCGCACGAATTTTGTGTAAACAATACAATAATAGTTAATAGATTCAGTTCAATGCGAGAGTTCCTGGTATCATCTTGACTTTAGAACGATTCTACCTTATTTGCTGAACAAGTATGTGTGTATATGTATACATACATATTACATACATACATACATACATACATACATACATACATACATACATACATACATACATACATACATACATACATACATACATACATACATACATACATACTGTTACGTGCTTAGGCTCGAATAAGCAGCAACACAGAAAGAGTGAAAACTAATAAGCTTGTATAACTTTAACAATGATTTTATTAAGTACAATTATTTTCATAAAATAAATAAACTTACGGTTTCAGAGAATCAAATCCAACAAATATGAAATTCACAAAAATAATCCACTTATGAAATTAGAAGTCCTAATAAATAAATGTTCTAATAGTTCCAGGTTCGAATCTTGACAATGTAATAATCCAAAATGGCTGACAATGTCACGTGATGCAGTTCTTGTTTTTAAATCATCCAGATGAAATTATGAAACATATGTCCTTTTCCAGATAAATAGAATAATTCTTCTTTTCCAACGAATTGACACAGTCCAGAACAAGATATTAAACAGAAAATACACAACTTCTTTAAAATAAGCCCAATTTATATTCTACTAAAGTTAGCTTCTAAAACACAGCTATATATATTGTTTTTCTGAAGTAAACAAGAGGAATCATGTGAGTCTGGAAGGTCATGGAAAGAGCTACCTTCACCAAGTCACATGCTTAAAGAATGAACTAGAAGAATAAATCAGCCACTGATAAAATGTTGTCCTTGAAATTAACTAATAGAATTGAAGACTTGTTGACAATGTCTAAAGCAAGGTCAGGAACTAGACCACTGTAAGCCAAGGTCAAAACTTGTTTACAGTAAAGTCCAGGTCAACTGAATTTTCTAGAAAAATTTCCCATTTAATGAATAATAAATCCTAAATGACAAATTTGGATTTAACAATTAAAAATAAATAAAATTAAATCCAATAGCCGTAACACCTTCCCCCATAAAATAAAAAGAAAGGTTTATATGATAAAACTTTCTTTTTATCACAAACCAATTTACATCTGAAATTAAAAATTACACAATATAATGAATTATACACGGGAAAGAGTGTCTACAATTATATTATCAAGAAATAGCCTCAACCTTTTAACTTGTCCATGTCCCACAAAATGTCCTAGGAAAGGCACACAATCACAACAGAACTCACTTTTAGACAAATTAATTGTCAAACATACATTAGTGAGTCTGTTAAAGAATTATCGAATTGTTGCTAGATGTTCTATCCAGGTGTCGTTGTAAATGATGACGTCATAAATCTCTAGACCAGAGATGAACATTTTTATGAGACGTTGAAATGGACTTTCTTTATATTGCTAGAGTCCTTTTGGAGTCGCAATGTTGAGTTTTCCTTTGCTCTTTCCGTAGTGGAATCTGCCAAAATCCTTTCAGAAGGTCAGAATTTGGTGACGTACTTGGCATTCCCAATTTTATCAATAGAATAGTCACTTCTTGTTAATGGGAATGAATCTGTTTTTGTCACTCTGTTCACCTTCCTATAATCAGTACACATACGGAGAGTTTTATCTGGTTTAGAAACAAATATGCATAGTGAACTCCAATCACTTTTACTGGGCTTGATAAAATCATTCTCCAGCAAATATTGAATTTCCTTTTTCAAATATTCCTGTTTGAGTGGATTCATCCTGTATGGAATTCTCAATCTCAACGTCATGAAAATTTTGTTTGTCCTTGTAAGAATATCTGGAAATAAGTGCTCAAATAATAATAATAACTTTCAGTTCATTTCTTTCTTGCACTTGCAAATGTGAAAGTTTCTGGTCTAGATTTTTTCATAATTTCTGAATTCTAACAATTCGTAGCTCCAATATCAGTCGAATCCTGATGATATTCCTTCACTAAATAGGACTGGTACAATTAAATTAATTACATATTTAACATGGCTATCTCTTTCAATATACTGGTACTCCTATAATTTATTTAGATCCCAGGAGCACTAATACTATACTTTAACTAATTCATTTTCTTCATAACTTTGTAAGGGCCGTAATATCTAATTTGAAGTAAAGTAAGAAGAATGAATAAGAGTAACACAACTCATTATCAAACTCAAAAGTTCTCTCCCTTGTATTTCTTTCAAACCTTAGCTTCATTTTTAACTTTAATTGATTACTTGACTTGGTCTTAGATAAGGAATCCACACAATCTACCATAATTCCACTGAATGTTTCATCAAACGTAGGAATAGGTTGCAGATGAGCCTTACGTATCTTCTGATTGGGTTTTCCTACCATTTGACAAGCATGACAAGATCTACAGTATTTGACAACATCACTTTTGATTTCTGGCCAATAGAAATGAGTTAAGATCTTGTGATACATTTTATTAATCCCTAAATGACCAGCCAAAGGAGTTTCATGGGCCAGATTAAGTATTTCCTGTCTGTAAGGTTTCGGAACTACTATTTGATAGTTCACTGACCATTCATCACCAGCAGGTACCTCGGAAGGTCTCCATTTTCTCATAAGAATTCCTTTTTTAATGAAATAACAGACAGGAACTTCAGTAACTTCAGTCTCATTTATGACCCTTTGAAACAAACAGGAGATCTCAGGATCTTTTTCCTGTTCAGCGACAAGTGACTGTCGTTTATCACCCTGATTAAGAGAATGAGTTATTAAAAGAGGATCACTATGATCAATACCTTCTGATTGATCTAAACCAAGAGTAAAAGTGATCT
Source organism: Unio delphinus (assembly GCA_029339505.1). Classification (NCBI taxonomy): domain Eukaryota; kingdom Metazoa; phylum Mollusca; class Bivalvia; order Unionida; family Unionidae; genus Unio; species Unio delphinus. Next base: position 16,722,486 of record JAQISU010000106.1, on the reverse strand, counting down.
CATCAAAACCCTGACCTATACAAGTGCCAGTTGAAGGAATGCTGCCTTCTGTAACATCACTCTCAAAATCATCACCCTGATTAGAATAAAGAGAATGAGTTGTCAAAAGAGGATCACTATGATCAATACCTTCTGATTGATCCAAACCAAGAGTAAAAGTGACTTCATCAAAAGCCTGACCTATACTAGGGTCAAATAAGGGAATACTGCCCTTTTCAACTTCATTCTCAAGAGCTTTCTTTACCATAGCTCTAGTAACCGTACAAGCTTGAAGTATATCAGGGATTTCTTTCTCAATTGGATCAACTTTCTGATCCAAATTAGGCTTGTCAGTTACAAGTGGATTAACCACAACCTTGTCTCCAGCTAAGTCGTTGCCTAGCAATAAATCTATTCCCTCAACAGGTAAAACCGAGACTGTTCCGATTGTCACAGGTCCTGATACTAAGTCTGATGACAAATTTACACAATGGAGAGGAACATTAGCAAAGCAGCACTCCAACCCCTGAATAAGAACACTTTCATTAGAAGAAGACTTCTCAGATAAAGGCAAAGTACCTGATAATAAAAGACTCTGAGAGGCTCCTGTGTCCCTTAAAATTTTAATAGGGGTGGGATTGGCTGAATCACCCAAAAGTGATACAGAACCCTTCGATATGAATGGTTCATAATTCTCCATATCAAAATCAGACTGGGATTTATTAGACCCAACAATTGTATTGCTTTTAATACATGACTGTGACCTTGACCTCTTGTAAATAAGAGCATTTGGAACTGGTCTATCTTGATTCTGTTGCCTATTTTTCAATTTGTAGCAATCAGAAATAACGTGTCCTTTTTTCTTGCAAAAGTTACACGTCGGAAGAGACAAGGATCTAGAATCAAACTGCTCTGAAGTCTGATTTTTGAAAGTTGTGCTAGTTTGAGTTTTAGAAGGGCTTGAATTAGGCGGAAATACTTTTCTGCCATTAAATTGTTGAGTAGAAGTCTTGTTAACAAAAGGAACTTTATGTGTCAAAGAATATTCGTCAGCAGCTCGAGCAGCATTTTCCAAGGTTTCAATCTTATGCTCATCGAGATAAGTCCTAACATCACTATGGACACAGTTTTTGAACTCTTCAATTAATATAATTTGCCTGAGATTTTGATAATCTTGTTTGACTTTCTTGGCTAAACACCATCTATCAAACATCTGTTCCTTTTCTCTAGCAAATTCGACATAAGTTTGTCCAGCTTCTTTTCTGGAATTTCTAAATTTTTGCCCATAAGCTTCAGGAGCTAACTCATAACCCCGTAAAATGTATTCTTTAACCACATCATAATCACCACTTTGCTGAACGGACAGTGAACAGTAAATATCACTAGCCCTACCAGTAAGTACACATTGTAATAACATGGTCCAATATTCTCTTGGCCACTTTAAATTTTCAGCAACTTTCTCAAAACGAATGAAGGATTTGTCTACTTCTTCTTCTCTGAAAGGGGGCACTAATTTAATATTCCTTGTTATATCAAAATTTTGATTTGAAGTATGATGGAGTTTTTCACTTGCCAGCTCTAACTCTTTCATTTTAATTTTATATTGTAATTGTTTTTCCTTCTCCCTTTCCTGTCTCTCTCTCTCTCGTCTTTTTCAAATTGTAATTGTTTTTCTTTATCCCTTTCCTGAAATTCCAGTTTCTTAAACTCTAATTCAGATTGTAATTGTCTTTCTTTCTCCTCTCTCTCTCTATCAATCCGCATCCGCTCTTTTTGTAATTCAATCTGCCTTTCTTTCTCCCTTTCCTGTCTCTCTTTCAACTTTTCCTGAAACTCCAGCTTCTTTAACTCTAATTCCATCTGGAATTTTAATTCTAATTCCTTTAGTTTTATGTCAGAGTCTGATGCAGACTTACTGACCGAAGTCAAAGAACTTTGTTCCAAAACATCATGTTCTACCAAATACTGGACCAAAATCTTTTTGATATCTTGTTTCGTTAAAGAAGCCTTCACTTCAGAAAGATCGTATTTTCTGGCAAGTTGAACCAACTCGTCTTTTTTGAAAAGATCTAATTGCTCCTGGGTAGGATTAGAAAGAAATATTTCTACCTTAGATGTCATTTTGATACAAGCGTGTCAGTCTCACTAAAGATTTAAAATTTTTAAAAACTAGGGGAAATTCAAATTTAAATTCAAATTTATCTCAAATCTCAATCCCGGACGAGCCCCCAATTCTATGTTACGTGCTTAGGCTCGAATAAGCAGCAACACAGAAAGAGTGAAAACTAACAAGCTTGTATAACTTTAACAATGATTTTATTAAGTACAATTATTTTCATAAAATAAATAAACTTACGGTTTCAGAGAATCAAATCCAACAAATATGAAATTCACAAAAATAATCCACTTATGAAATTAGAAGTCCTAATAAAGAAATGTTCTAATAGTTCCAGGTTCGAATCTTGACGATGTAATAATCCAAAATGGCTGACAATGTCACGTGATGCAGTTCTTGTTTTTAAATCATCCAGATGAAATTATGAAACATATGTCCTTTTCCAGATAAATAGAATAATTCTTCTTTTCCAACGAATTGACACAGTCCAGAACAAGATATTAAACAGAAAATACACAACTTCTTTAAAATAAGCCCAATTTATATTCTACTAAAGTTAGCTTCTAAAACACAGCTATATATATATTGTTTTTCTGAAGTAAACAAGAGGAATCATGTGAGTCTGGAAGGTCATGGAAAGAGCTACCTTCACCAAGTCACATGCTTAAAGAATGAACTAGAAGAATAAATCAGCCACTGATAAAATGTTGTCCTTGAAATTAACTAATAGAATTGAAGACTTGTTGACAATGTCTAAAGCAAGGTCAGGAACTAGACCACTGTAAGCCAAGGTCAAAACTTGTTTACAGTAAAGTCCAGGTCAACTGAATTTTCTAGAAAAATTTCCCATTTAATGAATAATAAATCCTAAATGACAAATTTGGATTTAACAATTAAAAATAAATAAAATTAAATCCAATAGCCGTAACAATACATACATACATACATACATACATACATACATACATACATACATACATACATACATACATACATACATACATACATACGTACATACGTACGTACGTACGTACGTACGTACGTACGTACGTACATGCATACATGATGTAACATCAAAGCATTATTTTGGTTTGTGTTCACTCATAGGAATAATTCTGTTTTGGGTGATAAATACGCCAACTAAAATAGTTTGCGTTCAGAAGGGCATATTTGTGGACAGTGTGTGTTATTGGGGCCCTTGTTATGTATTGGAGCTGTTGAAAACTTAAGCAATCATTATATTAGTGGAAATATCAAACCTTACAATTAAACAGAGAGAGAGAGAGAGAGAGAGAGAGAGAGAGAGAGAGAGAGAGAGAGAGAGAGAGAGAGAGAGAGAGAGCTCTACTTAGCTACATTATATCTTTGAGAAAACATCTCCCTTCAATAATCTATCTGGCTGTGACTATTTGACCAAGCGAGCGGTAGGTGAAACTTAACACCTAACTGGCCAGCTGTAAATATTAACTGACTATAGAGGAAGACTAATTGCCTATATGCAATACACCATGAGACTGGCCAAAAGTTAGTCTCCTATTATATCCTGTTCAAAACGCTAAACCTTTCTGAGGGGCGGGTCCAGATATATGTTTAGAGGGTGCGTAAATAAGCAGGTGAGCGGTCTGTGAGATATAGCCCAAAATTTTAATGGAGATGGGGTGGATGGGCAGAGGCTCAGACCAGTCCCCAGGATGCACTCCTGCCTACCCATGATGGACAATTTTTGAATATGATCGACTGGTACAACTGGCTACATTATCTGTAATTTTCTATGTTCTGTTAATTACTTACTTACTCAATACTTATTTCTTTACTTTCTTACTTATTTAATTAACGAATGAATACCCCCACCCGATATTTGGAAAAGAATGACTTGTAATGATTTGCAAATCCAGCAATTTCTCGTATATGTAAAAAACTAAAGTGGTATATAGGCAGTGGCTTAACTAAGGGAGGCGGATGGGGAGGGGCGGTCCATCCCAGGGAGAGGGGGGGGGGGGTACAATCGGGAGAATTGAATTACCAGAGGCGTGAAGAATAACCCGTTAGGAGTATGAAGTAATTTGTGTAAATGAGGAAGGGTGACGCGTGTGTCTACTGAACCTTGAATGTTGACAGGAATTAAAACAGTATAAGAAAAAGAATTTGACCGTTAGAGTTATGAGAACAGTTAACAATGGATTATAACTGACAAAAGTTTTGCAGTTGAGAGGGTTAACACAGGAAACTTAATTATATATAAACAACTTTCATTAAGAATTGGAGACTCCTTCTAAGGTAGTGAAACAAATTCTTTCAATCATCACTGTTATTCATCCATTGCAACAGTAGAAGATAACTAACAATGTATTCCAAATTTGTCTCAGAACATTTTCATTTTTCCATGAATTCTCTGAGGAAGATATCAGTATGGCAATTCGATGACTTTGAAGGCATTTAGAAGCTACCAAAATCAGCGCTGAAGAGGCTAAGAAATGGAAAGCATTACAAATTTGAGAGTTTATTGTGAAATGTGATTTTTGAAAATTTCTGCTAAGCTTGACACTGTGTTTGAGATTCTCTTTGACTGTCTTTGTGTCTTCATGGGAAGAAGTTTTTCCAAACTAAAATAAATTTTAAAACATTCTTTCGTTTGACCATGAATGAGATTTGGTTAACAAATTTGGCTTACTTTTAATTGAAAATGAATATGTAAAGAAGATGAATTTTGAGAAGATCATTGATCAATTCGCAGAAATTAACGCTTGAAAACAAAGACTGTGAATTTTTCTATTTACCTTTGAATAAAATACTGAGTTTTGATACCGGATTTCGAATGTTTGTTTTTATAATATTTAAAAAAATGCAGCATTACATGTCCACTAAGTATTTAATGTCCTGCATTTTTCTTATTTCCAATTTGCTTATGACAGCAATGTACTGTTAAAAGTCTGCTTGCAAACATAATATATTTTTTCGTGTGTTTACAGTTTTGTTTTGTGCGCAGGTGCCAAAGGAAGGATTCGTCATGAGTGCCAAATACTTTAGGTACTCCACAGCATATTGGGTACACAATAACTATTGCTTTCATTAGCCGTCTCTTCAGTTAATTTAGACCAGGAATGTATACAATAACACACACACACAGACACAGACACACACGCACACACACAATTACATATAGTTTCCAACTCAGTATCAGTAATTAAAAGCAATATTCAGCAAAACAGGATAATCATACTTGTGGATTTTGTTCTACTCAACATTTGTATGCATTTAAGTCTAAAATTACTTTCCAGTTGTTAGATTCACTGCTCAAGTTTTATATTTATATAAATTTCTATGATATTTGAAAGTATTGGAAGATGGAGGGTTAAATTACACCATACATTCAAAATCACAAATAGCTGGATTGTCTACAATTTCATTAGTGCTTTTGTTTAAATGTATATTATATTTCTCAAATGCGGATAAAGGACAGAATTTTAAGCAGAATATGTTGTCTCAAATTCAGTTGTTTGGCTTAACATTGTCGAAATTAAAGTAAGCTAAATTCCAAGGATTACTCTATTGTTATTTTTGATTAGATATACTTTTTCAGAATTGCAAATGTCAACCTTTTTATTTATTTGTAATACTGTATGGTTTGTAGAAGACTTTACCTTCTTAATATTTTTATGTGTGCAACATTTTATATTAACATTAAAAAAATAAAAACACAAAAGCTACCCGCACCTCAAATAAACAAAAGAAAACTAAACCTCCACTCCACCCTCAACAAAACAAATAAATCAAATCCCCAACCCCCAAGCAAGACAAACAAACTAAATAACATCATATATTCTGCTGAATACGTCCGGATCGACTAAATACTATTATAAAGTGTGAAACTTATAGGTGGGATAAATAGTGATCATAGCAAATATATATAACAGAATGATACGAGCCCCCGTACATGAAATACAACAGTTTAATCGATTACATAAACAACTGTGATAATAAATTACGTTAGGAAAATACACTTCTTTTTTAAATAAAACATTCACATAATTTCAAGCACAAATATGCTTATATAAATAGCCGAGCTTTTTTAAATGATTGAATTGGCTCATCATTGAATCGCGTGAATAATCGATGCTTTTTTCCGGTTCACTCCAACTTCGCTGTGGCTATTCTTCTTGTTCCTTTCGCTCTTTTCTTCTCCAAACTCTCAATTGTGTCGCCTCTTTCGGCCCTCAAACTTTGTGTGGGTTGGTGGATACGTAAGTATGTAGATACGTAGACACTTGCATAAGTAGATACGTGGATACGTATGTTGAGCTATTTCCCTTTCATAATAAGCGGAGAAACAACCTGAATCTTCTGTCACATATCCTACTGAGAATAGATCATTACTCTCTTCTCGTTCTGTCAGGTATCGTCTTATCGGAATTCAAGCAGATGCCAAAGACTATCTGGTGAAACCAAACATGGCAGATCATAAACAAACCTAGTTTCATAGGATTAATGTACTTCTTAGCGGCGAATTCATCATTAACTCACATTAACATCACACGAGACATAACAGTTCCGTTCTCGTTCCAATTGCATAAATGAATTAATGAATTTATTACATGGCATAACTACGATATTTTCAACGAATACATACATTCAGGTCTTTAGCATACATGACATTTCACTTCATGGCTTAATAACGTTAATTCAGCCAATACGCACCCAAGTCTTCATCAATTGTGAAATCATCTAAGATCGGTGAATTAACGCGGATTCTCGTAACTCATATCAACGAAAATAATGCATGATATCTTAGAATACCTGATTCCCATACCAATCAAGACGACAAATTCAAACAATTCGTCAAACTTATAAAGACGATCATTGTACTCATTGAGATAGATGAACTCAACACAGTTATATTCATATGAGTAAAATTGATCTACAAATAAAATTGTGCAAATATAAGCAAATACATTCAAGCAAATCATTATATTGGTCTCAACGTATTGCATGAGACCAACGCAAATACCTTGTGCTTTCAAGCTTTGCTCGCATCTACCACCAGAAGTTTCAGTCGACTTTTCAGACATCTGGTCCCTTGGATAAATGTTTTACGAGAGACTTTTACAAGAGTAGCCAAACTGAGGTTAGTTTCACTTCTATATCTCTAAATAACTAATTCTGGACAATCTCAACTCATACATTTTCGATACAAAGATCGAAGTTAACCTTTTCCTTCCAGTCTGTCTAACTGTTAAATAAACGAAGGCTTAATTAAGAATGACTACCTCTCACCAAAAGACATTAAAATTCATTGCAATACAGCGATTCAACACGCACATGTCCCCATAAATCTTATTAATTGTTCTCTTGCCCAAATTAATGTGCTCTTTACAGATCGACAACAATTTGCCTCTTTACACATACATACATACATACATACATACATACATACATACATACATACATACATACATACATACATGCATGCATGCATGCATGCATGCATGCATGCATGCATACATACATACATACATACATACATACATACATACATACATACATACATACATACATACATACATACATACATACATGCATGCATGCATGCATGCATGCATGCATGCATGCATGCATGCATGCATGCATGCATACATACATACATACATACAAACAAACATACATCGTGTATATTTACTTTCATAACTGAAGCAATACATAAAGCAATGATATTCAGCAGAAATAAAGGAATAAAACCAGACACAAACAGGTCCGGTAAAAAATATTTACAGATATCTTACGATTCTGAATTACGAATTTTGAATCTTTATTAAGTTTACAAGATATATTTCTAATGTCAACTGTAAATTGAAGGTAAAATTGACAGCTGTTTTACACATTTTCGAGGATCAAAACACAGAGCAAAGACGCAAGCATAAGACTAGTTCCATGCTATTGTATCAACGACTTCGGTGTTGAATTCATTTATATTAGGATTGTGGAATTTATTAAATCTCATAAATATTTTTATACTGTCTAATTTTATGCAAGATTTAAATAACAGATGCCATAGAATTGTTATGACTTATCTTTTGTATTTGTTTATTTAAAAAAATTCTGAGATTCTTGCAACTATCATTGTCAACGGTTTTATTGCAAATATTTATGATTACTACTGGAGCGAAACACCTGAACCTGACGTGAAATACCTACTTTTTTACAACCTTCCTTCTGGAAAATTTTACCCGGATTTTAATTACGACTTCACCTGTACGAGAACAAGAATGTAATAAAAACCAACTGTATTGTTCAAACTGATTAAATCTATTAAAAAAAAGGGATTACAGCTACCGATTATAGAACACTGAATACATTAAATCGACTTTAATGACACATATATCATTTTAGATTCAGTAAGAGAAGATAAAGACAGAACCATGAGGGCCCTGGGTCGCTGCGTGGTCTAAAACAATCGCCTTAACCGATCACTGCCATCTCACTCGGTTAATGTGGATATGTGAAAATACTGGCCAGTAGATTCACGTGGTTCGGTGGTTCTAACAGCTGTTTTCCGCGATTCTTCATTCACCAGTCATGCTGGCAGTCACGTATAGTATAGTTTGCGATAAGGACTTGCGTTCATCCCCCAAAAGAAGAAGAACAACAACAACATCAAAGTCAAAATGATGATAGCTTAGTTCCCTAAAAACTGCCATCCTACTCTTTTGATATTGACGATGGTTATAAACGAGGATGACAACAATAGAAACAGACTATTACTACTATTATTTCTACTACTAGCATCTTTCAGGCTAACCGTTACTTTATACGTCTGTCGATTACGACGACCATAACTACTGTTATCACGACACCTGACACCATTGATGCTGCTTTCTTTTCTGTTATTGTTGTGACACCAATTACTATAACTATAGGTAGATAACGATTTTCTGGCACATGCATGAACTCAATGTCAATTGTCTTTAAGCGGAATTCATGGTCGTCTTACTCCGTATATGTGACAATTGTTTTGTTTTTAACGGAGTATAAAGAAAATTATGAAAAGAAAAGGACAGTTTATAAACAGGGGTAACACTAGTGTGTTGATAGTTTGTTGATTTTGACTAATCGAACCTGAATGTACCTCATGTGAATAAACCTACGTTCCCTTGTATTTTTCACGTGGTTCATGATATTTTTTCTTCACCTGTATCACCATAGTTCCACTTAGGAAAGATGTAAATAAACTGACGCACCATTTTGCAATGCATAAACAGTCAATGATATTTATACGTGAATTCAAGGTCATTAGAAAGCACTTAAAGCAACAGCAGTAACATCGACAACAGTAACACAATACAAAAGCAAAGAAAAAGATACAAATACATCAACTAATATATCTGCTGCAGCTAGCAACTACAAAGCAGCGAACGACTAAGCTCAAAATGTTGACCTTTGAAGTTTGCGTTTGGACACTAACAATTTTGCAGTTATGTCGTTACGATTTCTGCAGTGTGACAGTTTATAGTGATATCTAGCGCTGGGACACCATGCCGCAGACATGTAGCATAATAGGCCACCCACTCACATTATCTTGAAACCAGCCCGGCCAGTCTTAACACTAACCTCTTGATATTGAGCTCCTATCAAGGCAGCTGCTAGTACCGTGTTTATGTCTTTCGTATGACTGGGCCGGGGTTCAAACTCCTGACCTCTCATATCCAAGGCAGACTCTAACCACTAGGCCACTGGTGCGGTCCAGCACTTGCAGTGCAGTTTATTGTCATCAAACTAAACACCCGTGAGAAACCTTTTGCAGCATCACACGTAAACACTTCGTATTGCTAGTGTTTAATAACTTTTATATTTTCACTTACTGAATCTTTATATTACTCAACAAAAAAAAACCGAGTCAGTATCATTGTTTACTCAAGCACGTCTGTGTTTTAGAGCTGTGTACCACCATTTTGTTTGCGATACAATACATATCACGATTTATAATACAATGTATGCCATAATATCACGCACACTTTTAGTATGCGATGAAATGCATATTGCGAACAAGTAATGACAATACGTATCTTGATACAGATTCCACCCACTTCGTTTATCTTTGCATTTTATATTTATATCGGTTTGTTGGAGTTGTAAGAACGCAGAACAGTTACTGGTATTACCCAAAACATGTCATGATCAGTTGACATACGCTGTACCAGGTTTGTTAGGAGATATGCTATGTAATGTTTAAACTCCGAAATAGTTTTAGACCAGAGTCTTAATACTTATACATTCCTCATTTTACACCGTTTTTGGGGTCTTAGCAAAAGATTATGGGGACATAATTTCTTTGGGTTTGATTGTATTGCCACTAAACGTTTATATTGCCATTCATATCTAAATTTACAATAACAAAATATAAATGTAGAAAGATTCACGTATCGTGTTACATATCTGACTAAAATGATTCTGATGTTTCGCCACTGAGACCAACAATTTATCTTGCTTGGCAGAGGAGCCGGTCTTACAACCAAGACTTTAGCCGATGAATAATAATACAAGAAAAACGCCGAAATTTGTTTTACTCTTTTGTTAAAGAAACACAAATCTTTCCCATTTTTTTTTATGAGCTTTAATTGCTGTATATCATGAACCAAGTATATCTACTTCAAGTGCAACAAAATCGATATATTGTTGGCACTTACGAGGCAGTATGTATTTCAATACTCTGGCAGTAGTACATGTATCAGCACTATACATCGTTACAGAAAATATCGCGATGCAGATACTTATCGATGAATCGTTACACCTCTGCTGTCGTCGACCTCCAGAAGTATGATCGGTTGAAAGTATGCATTGATATTAACCTCGAATTACTTTAGCAACACGACTAATACCACATCCACAACAATAACAAATTACTTCTACTGCTTCTACACCAGCTGCTGCGCATCATGTTAACAAACTACAGCTCTTTCTTCATACACGCCCAATAAATAAATAAATAAAATGAAATAAAATAAAATAAATAAATAAATAAATAAATAAATAAATAAATAAATAAATAAATAATATTTAGGTCTCGGCAGGCAAACATGCAATACAAAAGACAGTCCAGTTCATTTTATATGTAGACATATACTATTCTGTTTATAAGGAAACCAAGAGAATGAATTTCATGCAATTACTGCGAAAATTATCCAATCTCTAGTGACCTAAAGGTATGTCTGAAGTTATTGATAATTTCTGACTTATATGCCGCTTAGAATAGAACTATGCAACCTTCTGCTAATGATGCTTTATCCTACCATTTTGTGTTTACAATAGTTTGGAAAAACACATTGGTGATTTATAGTCTGTCTATAACTTAAATAATTACACGTCTTTACCAGCGGATTTTCCTTTAATGTGGCGACAAAACAGGGCAGATAACTGGTATATAATCGCTGATTAAATTACACGTGAACTTAGGCACAAAAAAAAAAAAAAAAAAAACAGGTGCTAAACGGGCAACAGCAAGCTAACGATTTTTCATTAGCACGTAAATGTAGTTTCCTGAATAATTGATTACTGGAAACAGCGTAGAGAGTGTATAGGGAATCGGTCAGAGTGAAACTTTCGAAACTCATATTTAATTAATCATTCAATTATTTTATATTTACGCATGAAGTAATTCTGATTTAAATAACCAGTCAATATATATGCCACCGTGATGCTTAGTTACTAGTGTAGTGAACGCATTGATTGCGATCTATTCTTGTTCTTCAGGAAGCATATACATGTAAGCGTAGTTGTTGTCCTTGACGTAGTTGTTGTCCTTGACGTAGTTGTTTTCTTGACATATCTTCATTCACTTTTTTTTACGTATACATCGTATATTCAGTGCCGGCTTAGACCATGTGGATGCCATTAGGCAGTCGAAATTTTGCCACACCCCCTCCTCGCAAGTTATCTCCTATCAATATTGTTTTGATCAATTGTTACGGGACTCTTAAAAGTTGTGGATCCATAGGCCGGCGCCTACTTTGCCTATTTGGTAATCGGACACTGGGTATATTGAATGGTTTTTGTTTAAAATTATTGCATGGATCTACACAAAATATAACACATAACAATATCCACTTTACTGATGCTGATAAACCAATTCATTTTAATCCACGGTTGCAAAGATACAAACAAAACTTGTACATCAGTGAAACCTAGTTTATATTTCGAAACTAGATTCATAGAAATACACAGCTATGAATGATCGACTGCCATTCTGTATTTCTCTTATGTATGCACGTATGCGATCTTTTTCTTCTTTCCTACAGAGATATTCATTTTATTTTTTCAAAATCATGCTAAGGATAAATAGACCATGTCAATATTCGTTTATTTTTTTTTTAGTTAGTTGTAATTAAATGTATCGCAATGGATTTTTGAACATTAAAACATGGTAGAAAAATAAAGTGATAACTAATGTTTCTATAGATTAAAATGTTTTATAAAATAATGTACATATTATGTAATTAAGCTGTATAGCTATAATCTCCATCTTGTGCAATTAAACTGTACATATATAGTCTCCATTTTGTGCAATTAGGTCATACAGCCAGTATCCTTAGTTGCAATTAAGCTGTATAGCTATAGTCTTCATCAAGTATAATTAAGCTGTGTTACTCTAATTTCTATCTCGTGTAATTAGTCTATATGGCTATAGTCCCCATCTTGGGTAATTATATATATATATATATATATATATATATATATATATATATATATATATATATATATATATATATATATATATATATATATATATATATATATATATATATATATATATATATATATCCTCCATCTCGTGTAATTAAGCTGTATAGCTATAGTTTCCATCTTGTGTAATCAAATTGTGCTGCTATAGTCTCCATTACGTGTAATTAAGCTGCATAGCTATAGTTTCTATCTTGTGTAATTATGCTGTATTGCTATAATTTCCATCTCGTGTAATTAGGCTGTATAGCTATAGTTTCAATCTTGGATAGTCACCATCTCGTGTAATTAAGCTGTATAGCTATAGTGTCCATCTCATGTAATTAAGCTGTACAGTTATAGTATACATAATGAGTAATCAAGCTGTACAGTTATAGTATACATAATGAGTAATTAAGCTGTGCAGCTATGTTGTCCATCTTGTGCAATTAAGCTGTATATTTATAGTCTCAATCTTGTGCAATTAAGCTGTTATAGTTATATTATAGTTATAGTCTCTATCTTGTGTAATTAATGTGTACATCTGAAGTCTCTATCCTCTGTAATTAATCTGTACAACTGTAGTCTGTTTTCTGTAATTAAGCTGTACAGATAAAGTCTCCACCTCGTGTAATTAAGCTATACAGCTGTAGTTTACATCTTGTGTTCTTAAGCTGTACGGATGTAATCTCTCCATCTTGTTTAAATAAGCTGTATAGCTTAGCCTTTTATCAGTGGTAATTTGTGATCTGTTTGAGAATGTTAGATTTTGGAAATACTTATGCTTATTGTTCAATTCGCCATTACGCATTGCGAAGTTTCATAGTATAATATATATAAGAAAACATAATGAACGCTTAAAAACATCTACTCCTAGATGGAAAATTTTAATACGTCTTCTGAAGAAGATTTTACCAGCATTTGTAATATTACTTGAAATAACCACGATGGTATGCAGCTCAGGGTTTTATTCTCTCCTTCTGTTAATATTGTGTAAGTGTAGGGATGTATCATACGCGCATGAATCATTTGTCAATTTTTTCTTGGGGTGGGGTCTGATTGACTCCATTACGATGACTACATTTGTCAACAATACTGGCAAAGTTCTCTGAAAATGCAGCCGTAAGAGTCTTGTAAATAGTGTGAGGAAATTTCATGATAACATTAACACATGCATTTTATTTAGAAGATCTAATACGAACACTCGCTGCAAATGAAATTTACGAAACGAGTCAAATATTTCGACTATTTTACGAGTCGTGCCGAGTAAATAATTGAAATTATTGAGTCAGTTACTTAAATTATATTTGAATAAGCTCACGTGTAATAGTCCATTTATTACTTACATTTAATTTGTATGAACACAAATGCAACATTTCATTTATTAGCTAAATTTCATTTGAAGAGCACAGATGTAATACTCCATTTACCACTAAAAATTGCATTTAAATGATCACAAATGCAACATTCCATTTATTACATGAAAAAATAGTGATTGAAAGAAAAATGAAAGAGCGGGTTAGAGGTTGCTGAATAACTCTGAAACACATTGGAATGCCTCAATCATTACGGTTTGGACCATGCGTTTTTACCTCTTATAACCTTAAGAAGAGACTTACCAACTGTGTAGCAAATAGGAAAAAAATGACGTGTACAACTGGTAACAGTAGTCATGCATCAAACTGGTAAATGCATTACACATGAGTAGATTTTGATTAATTTACAGGTAAATAATGTTCATTTACAGATTCATTAGTGTACTATTGTATGGAACATATACACATTAACGCCTTTATTGTTGCACAGAAATATAAATTCATTCGAAATGTATTACCCAGTTATCCAATACACGTATATGTCATGTCATATGACTCGCAGAGAAGAAAACTAATTATTGTACAGGAATAATTAATGTTCACTTGAATTATTAATATGCTGGTAATTACAAATGAGGGCACTGTACCCTTATGATATAATCGAATGCTTTAATCGATTTTTAATCTCAGTGGAATAAGAGCCAGTCACCTTGTATAAAAAGTTGTCTAGGTAAACGGGTAGCACTTTGACAGAAAATAAAGTTGATTAAGTGCAATTTATAGCGATGGTGTACAATTCCATGCTTACATTATGGAGGAAAAAGCTACAAACACGTTCTTCATAAAGATAAACACATCATGATACAAAATTGTATGTATGTATGTATGTATGTATGTATGTATGTATGTATGTATGTATGTATGTATGTATGTATGTATGTATGTATGTAACTTCAATCTTCTGCAGAATAAAAGTGACATAAAAAATGAAGGAATTCTTTTTTAAGTAATGGGACTTGATGGAACACATTCTTTATTAGCAGTATGTGTTGATGCTGGGGAATAAATTTAGTGCTTATGATTCCTAATTAGATATCCCCGCCTATTATAGTACAATACGGCACAATCAATATTAGCGGAGACCTTTATATAAAGGGCACCGGCTGTAAAAGACAATATTTATGAGACTCTTCTTATTTCTACCGTCACACTTTTATCTATTGAAATTATACATATTACAAAGGACATATATTTTTGTGCGTGGAATACAACGTATAGGCAGGATGCATGTTTAGATGCAAGGTTTGAAACATTTGTTAATATGTTTGTTTGGTCGACGGCAAAAAAAATTTAGTTAGATTTTAACATGTTTTGATGCATATTTACTTATTTATTTAAGATATGAATCAAGAAATATCTGCACATTCTTCACCCAAGGAGGATCACTTCAGACCTGACGAAATGAGCACAAAGGGAATAGAAGAATGCGAAGTTACGTCGCCTGTTAATAAAGCAGAGAAAGCTTTACCGGATTCTTTGCAATCTTATCATTATCGCCAGAATCAAGTTAGCACAGTTTTGCTTCAGGGCATTCCGATCGTTTGTTTGTTTATTGATGGAAAGGAACGGCTTTGTTTGGCACAAATCTCCAACACATTGTTAAAAGATTTTAGCTATAATGAGATACACAATCGTCGGGTGGCTCTCGGGGTCACGTGCGTCCAATGTACGCCCGTGCAGCTCGAGATTTTGCGACGCGCAGGCGCAATGCCCATTTCATCCCGAAGATGTGGGATGATAACTAAACGAGAAGCGGAGCGTCTTGTCAAGTCCTTTTTGGAGGACAACGCTCCTCCAAAACTACCTGAAAATTTCTGTTTTGATGTTTACCACAAATGCGGTTGGGGAGGACGTGGAAAATTCGAACCTTCGCGATACAATAGTTCCAGGGCAAAGTGCATAAAATGCGACAGTTGTAATCTTTATTTCTCTCCAAACAAATTTATTTTCCACTTTCACCGTACACCAGATGGGAAATACAACCACCCCGATGCCGCCAATTTTAATTCTTGGAGGAGGCATTTACTCTTGGCAACTGGACATGATCATGATGAACTAGCTCATGCATGGGAAGATGTTAAGGCCATGTTTAATGGGGGCAGTAGAAAGCGAATGTCAGGTCCTGTGAGTAAAAGCATTTCTAATGGAAGCGATATTTTAAAGAAACCCAAGATGAATAATACGGAAACCATGTCTGTAACTAAGCCGAGGTATCCAAACCCATTTCCTTCATATTCCTTGTTTTCAGTCCCAGGGAAGTCTTACCCTTATGCGTCCATTTCGACCCCAAACCACATGGGTTTTAATTTTATTGGAAAGGAAGCAAACTGTATGGACAGTCCAAAAACTATGAACCTGGCGAATTCTCACTGGAGAGCACAGTCGGACATATTTATACCATCATACGATATGCTATGGGCTAACCAATTTAACATGCGATCCCGTGCAACGTATAGACCAGACCTCTACGCAGAACCGGCTTTGAATAGTTTTAGGTCACACAACACTGGTGCCATATCCCCTTCACTTTCCACAAATAGTTCGGATGATGAAGAGTCGCTTTCTCCACGACAGAATTCGGGTGGAAACTTGCAGGGTAGTTTTGAGGACAGAAATGAAAGATTATCCGCGTTTCGTCCGGTTTTCAAATCTGGAAGCAATGATGATAAGAATTCTGACAGGGAAGATGAAAATTCAGACATTGATGTCTTGGATAGCCACGGCCCAGAAAACATCATCGGGGAAAATCAAGATAAAGACGAAGAAAACGAGAAAGTCCAAGTAAATCAGGATGTTGAACACAGTGCTTCAGATTCAGTTTTAAGCACTGACGTGGTAGAAAATGCTAAAAATGATAACACAGTTAAGGAAAATCAGGAAAATAAAGTCTCAGATCCCCAAAAGAGTGATAAGGTAAGTGATAACGGAATTATACGCAATTTTTGTTTTTCGCTAGTCAAAACTCTTTTGTAATTTTCTTTTCTTAGTAAACATTTTAGGGATATGTATGTATGTATGTATGTATGTATGTATGTATGTATGTATGTATGTATGTATGTATGTATGTATGTATGTATGTATGGATGGATGGATGGATGGATGGATGGATGGATGGATGGATGGATGGATGGATGCATGGATGGATGCATGGATGGATGGACTTAAATGATAAATTACCAAGTTCATAGATTACAAACCGAAAACGTACAACATGGAATAACGGTTAGAGTGTCCGCCGCGGAAGCGAGAGGTCGTGGGTTCGATCCCCGGCTGAGTCATACCAAAGACTTACAACAATGGTACTAACAGCTACCTCGCTTGGCTTTCAGCATTAAGAGGTTAGTGTTATAACTGGTCGGCCTGGTGTCAGGATATTGTGACTGGGTGGGACATCATGCTACATGTCTGCGGCATGATGCCCCAGTGCTAGACATCACTATAAACTACCTCACTGCAGATATGGTAGCGATATGACTGAAGAATTGTTAAAGCTACGTTAAAAATCTTAAACAACAAACAGCATGGAATTATAGCAAAATTCCAGTGAATAATCAGTGAATAATATTCAGTGAATAATACGTGTTGCACCAGTTAAAGTTAGTTTGATCAGGCGCGGTTGTGGCATCACTTTTTTCTTCGTGACGCACGATAAAATTTTTCACCGTTCATATTTCGAGATTTTATAATAGTAACGCATTATATTAAGAAGGTACGCGAGTTCAAGATCATTGTTAATTCTTCGTTCGGATTTCAAAATTTATAACATCTAGTACGAAATCACTGCGAACTCTTCACAACAAACGACATTTTTGCGCTGACCAATATGAGCATTGCATGTTCATTTATGCTTCAGTTTGTAACCTTAACTTATACTGGAATATTGTCTGCGCATTGAAGTCTGATACTCAGACACCTAGATGATTCTCACTAGATCATCAATGCAAATTCAAATGGTCATAGTTTTCACATTTCCGTCCCATTTTCACGAAATTATTAGATTATAATTAAAATTCTAATTGAATTTTATGACTTTTTTTTGTTTCAGAGAGAATTAAGAATACTTTAATTTTATACGTATTACGGTAATAAGAAGACGTAGTTTTCTCGGCTATGTAGATTAATTAGGCAGAACGTTTGAGTTATTTCAAAATCACCATTTTATGACCATGATTAGGGCTACTATAAACCTGTGTAAATTGGCAAATTTGCTAGACATTATCGGTTTCCTATTCATGTCATTAAACATATCCATAATGTTTTCTGTGTATAACACACAAGGGTAACCAAGGACCGATAATTCTAATTAACTAAAAATGCACTATCACGGTGTTAAACGATGTGATGTGTTCACGGTGATTAATTTTAACCCCGCCACCAGTGAAATTTTTATTGTTTCCTGATAGTTTCTTGATAATCAATAGCTATATACCCGATTTGTAGCCAATAGTAAAGACTAAACGGTTAGTTAGTTACATTTTTTTCTGTTGTATATGAAAACACGATCTACAGACGCCATCACTTGTTTGACTGGTTTTCTTTTCGTACATGCTATTCTATCCCCAAAATTTCTTTACATTAAACACCAAAATAACGGTGCTGGTTAAATTAGCTTTATCCATTTTATTTATTTATTTATTTATTTATTTATTTATTTATTTATTTATTTATTTATTGTTTAAATAGAGCAAATGCACCGTAATTGAGCTAAAATCGACTTAATACACGTGTACTTGGTTCACGAATCGTTTTCTCATTACCAGGTAATGTTCTATACATGTATTTCCATTTGTTTTTTATAGAGGAAAAAAAAATTAAAAAAAAGTATGATATTTTGCTTGTATTCAAGACTTTTTGTAAGTACGTAGGTTACAGACTGTGATGATGATGATATGTATGGTTTAGTAGTAATGGAAGCAGTTGTGGTAGTTATAATAATAATAATAATAATAATAATAATAATAATAATAATAATAATAATAATAATAATAATAATAATAACTATAATATATTATTAATTTTATTATTATTATAAATTTTATTATTATTATCATTATATAATATAATATATTATTATTATTATTATTATTATTATTATTATTATTATTATTATTATTATTATTATTATTATTATTATAGGATACGAGTTTGAATCCACCAGAAAAGGAAGGTATGAATCCTTTAGTTTCTTTCTTTATCTTTCCACACGGCATTTTCAAAGAATCATACACTTACATTATTGCATACCATAACATACATACCTTTAGAGAATGTAATTTCATAAAATCATTTACTTATATTCTTGAATAACATAATATACATATCATAATATACATATCTAGACAGTCTGTAGTTTAATAAGATCATACTTAAAATATTACATATATTATACATGTCTTCCCAGAGTGTAATTTCTCATATACTTATATTATTAAATATATCATACACATCTTGACAGACTTTACGTTCTTAAAATCATTCACATTATTAAAGACCATATTATACGTCTCTTATTTCTACACATGCAAGTTAGGTTTTCCCGCCGATAAAGTCAATATTTTGCAAGCTACATTATTTTCGCTGCTTGAAAGAAATGTGCTAAATCGTACCAAATAAGCATATATATATATATATATATATATATATATATATATATATATATATATATATATATATATATATATATATATATATATATATATACACACACACACATCGATACAGATATCATATTGTACGTTTTATGTGTGCATACATACAGATAGATAGCCCTGTTGTATTTGTTTGTCTAGGTGTATACAAATAATGATATTGTACTTGCTATTTATACACTAATACAAATAAACATATTGTATTTTTATATATCTAAATTCGTACAAAGAAACATTATATTTGTATATATCTAAATTCGTGCAAATAAACATATTATTTGCATATATCTAACTTCGTACAAATAAGCATATTGTATTTGTATATATCTAAATTCGTACAAATAAACATATTATATTTGTATATATCTAAAGTCGTGCAAAGAAACATATTGTATTTGCATATATCTAACTTCGTACAAATAAGCATATTGTATTTGTATATATCTAACTTCGTACAAATAAACATATTGTATTTGTATATATCTGGATTCGTACAAATAAACATATTGTATTTTATTTATATATAACTACATTATACAGACTATACATTTTACATAGTTTTGTTTGGTAACAATTTGATTTTCATGAATGTCACTAGGGCATAATGAAATGTCTCTATATGCGTGTGAAGGAGTGTGTGTGTGTGTGTGTGTGTGTATGTGTGTGTGTGTGTGTGTGTGTGTAATTCTGACAACAATTCCTTCAGACTGAACATTTATTATCTTTTAAGAATGTGACAGAAATCAGATACTCCCCCTCCCCCCATTTTCTGATTTGAAGATATGAGCAGCAGCCAATCGATCTCTGTTTGATAATATTTTACAGAAAGGGACACAATTGGTAGCAACTTCTACTTAGAAAAATTAGCTGCAATGACAAAAGGTAGGGATTATCTTGTAACAGTAACCAATCAGTCTGTTCATAATTTACGAGAGAGAGAGAGAGAGAGAGAGAGAGAGAGAGAGAGAGAGAGAGAGAGAGAGAGAGAGAGAGAGAGAGAGAGAGAGAAAGGCTATTATTGTTATCAGTCCTATGTGAGATCCATTTTTATGTAGCGAAATCCCTTGAAAATATTCCAAGAGGAAAATTGAATCATTCATTTATTTTACATATCTTTCAATAGAAGTTTGAAATGGCCTTTAATAACGTTCTGTATTAGCGTTAACTATTACACACATCTTTCACTTGTGTATGAACGTACGTCAGATTCTGCAATGGTATTTAATATAATCACGAGTAATTAGGCACCCAATTATTCCTTACATTGCTTTTAAAGATAGTGATTTATCGTGGCTCAGTTTCCCGTTTTATTAAACTCCCATACAAGACAGTCCTTTCAGTTGTGGAGATACTTATGTGAAATTTAGCTTCTCATTGGAGTCTACATAATTATTCAAAGAGATTGATAAAACAAAAAACTCCGATAGAACAATTAAATTAAATAAAATCATCAAAAAAAGAGAAAGAATAACCATTGTTCTTTTTCTAAATCCTGTCTACAAATCTTGTTAGCTTGTATCAAAATAGAGAAATAATAACCATTGTTCTTTTTCTAAATCCTGTCTACAAATCTTGTTAGCTTGTATGTATGCATGTATATATATATATATATATATATATATATATATATATATATATATATATATATATATATATATATATATATATATATATATATACACACACACACACCATCAAAATAGATTTTTGAAGACATTTATGATCTTGCATATGAAAATCAGTGAAAATTAACTCTTTGGTAGTGGTGATGACGATGATAATGATGATGCAAATGGTGATTATGCTGGGTATTACAATAACGACATTGAGGATGAATGATATGACGATAATTATGACCAAGACAAAGATGAATAAATTATAATTTTCGAAAAACGTAGTCGTATAGAAGTTTTATCTCTGTTTGAAATAGTTTCTATAAAGTTAAATGACGTTGGAAACTTTACAGAAGAGTTACAAGACCAGTTGAAGAGAGAGATGGACATGCGACAGCAGATAGAGGCAGACATACGAAAGATGAGGGAGACATTTCACGAAGAAGCGTCAAAAGAGAAATCGTACAGGGATGAGATGCTGCAACAACTACAGATCGTCAAAGGTTAGCCTGACTGTAATAATGTCATACTTATAATACATGTTAATAAGTGTCATACATATAAAATATTTTAAGTGTAAATTCAACACGATAAACAGTGATAACTCGAACACTCGGCTTAATTGCTATGATTTGCTTCGTCCAATTGTTAAACTTTATTTAGGCTATTGCCATGGAAACTCGAAGAACCCAACACTAGTAAAGGAAATTATTGAGCCCACACCACATAGATAATACTTTGTGAAGATTTATTGTTTCACATTTATCAATTGTGCTATTGTACTACTGATATAGGCGTCCGTGTTTGTGTGTATTTCGTTGCAGGTGAAATTAACATTTATAAGAAATAAGCATTATTTTTTTTACATCGATTATTTGTCTGCTACGCAATCCAGAGTAAGATTTTACTTTTTGCAGGAGGAATGATGTCCGATCAATATTATGAAAGTGTGTATTTCAGGCCCCAAACGAGTTTTTGTATTCTCGTACTTATCATCGGCATAATTATCGTACAGTTGATTTTTGACGTACGATAAGTAACTTAAGTAAGCATAATTATCGTACCGTAGATATCTGATGTACGAGTAGTAGGTATAATTATCATAAAGATATTTACCATTAGTAGGTTTAATTATCGTACCGCAGATATCTGATGTACGAGTAGTAGGTATAATTATCGCAAAGATATCTACGAGTATTAGACCTAATTATCGTAAAGTAGATATCTGATGTACGATTAGCAAACCCAATTTTTTGTAGCAGAGTCGATATTTGATGTACGCGCATTAGACCCAAAGTTATCGTATCGTAGATATTAAGATATACGAGTAATATGCCTAACTATTGTAACGCAGATATCTGACGTACGAATAATAGGTCTAATTTTTTAGACGATTAGAAGTTCGTTATTTGATAGTACAACGATAATGATTTTACTATAGTGTTTTCCCCAACACGATTTTGGTTTCACTCTGTATATATCAGAGTGATATCTATATATATATATATATATATATATATATATATATATATATATATATATATATAGGACGGGTGTATGAAACTCAAACCACCCCGAGGGTCGCATAAAGGTATTTTCGATGGCCCAATGGCCGCACTACCTTTGTTACATTTTATGGCACTTTGTAACGTCAATCTTTATGCGGGTCACATGATACGGCTTACACCCTTGTATTAGAATATATATATATATATATATATATATATATATATATATATATATATATATATATATATATATATATATTATATCAGATTAAGCCTTATACTTAGCACTATTACTACTACTATTACTACTACTACTACTACTACTACTAGCAGTCATTTGTTCAAGACCTTCCAACACAGCCTCTTTTGGGGAGATACTCGTTTAAGAATGCTACTAAATTTACTAATAATCCTGGAAACATTACAACTTTGGAAAGCTGTATAGAAAACATTGAAGTTAGGTCTGGGAAAAGATACGCATGCATTGTCAGATGAAGTAGATTAAGTTTGAATTTGTGTGAACGCTCCATGTCGAACTGAGTGCAAAATATTCTTTTAGAATATTCTACATTACTCTTGTGCACCATCTTTGATACATAAATACATAAGGCAACATCATTGATACGCAAGGCACCATCTTTGATGAATAAAGCACCATCTTTAATACAAAAGACACCATCATTGATATGAAAGGCAACATCTTTGGAACACAAGGCACAATCTTTGATACACAACGCACCATCTTTGATACATTAGGTACCATCTTTAATACATAATGCGACATCGTTATGCATAACTGGATATCTTATTTAATACACAAGGAAATTAACGTAACTTTGTGAATTTCGACAATGTTTTACGTTCTTTGCAACACTTGTTTCCCCGCAGATTCCTTGTGCAATGAACTAGAACAAGAAAGGAAAGCCCGCTTCACACTGCAGCAGAAGCTTAAAGGTATGTTGACTGATTAATTTGTTAAAATTCAGTAATGCTCATTTCACACAATTCTAGCTCTGTTAAGCAAAACAGCAATAAATGATGTTTATTGTTCGATGTCTCCTAGGTCTGAATGCCTTTATTATTTGTTCAGATTTTTCAGAACCAGTTTTATTTGTACTTTGGGAATAAACATTCTTGCTTGCGCACATGCGGCCTAATTAGAAATTAATCACGCTCACTTTTAATATATATATATATATATATATATATATATATATATATATATATATATATATATATATATATATATATATATATATATATATATATATATATATATAATTTACGTTACATCATCATACACGAGTGTATTAGTTTTACATTTTAAGTAAATGAGGCTTGCCAAATTTCCTTTTCATGAGACATTTATACAACGAGTGGGTGTATCATAGATACAGCATATATCCTATTAATTTATTATATTTATAACACATAAAAGTAAATACGAACCTACATGGTATTACAGTTGACTACGAGAAGCTGTCTATTGATAGAAAATTAACTTTTGCACGTATGATGCACTTAAAAATATAGTTCAGCAAATCAACATTGTTTCCAAATCTTGCAATAACTGCCTTTATTTATAGGTTCTTTGTTTCCATTCGCGGTATGAAAATCAATTGAAATTTTGCTGTTGAAATTCAAACGATCAAGTTAGTTTTAACAATAAAGTGTAAAATTGAATTACCAGCGCTCCTAACAGAGTCAGCGTGGATATTGTTATCAATCTATCAACGGAGTGTATGTATGTCGAACTGAGGTGAAAGGTACCCGGAATAAGGAATACACATTATGTTATTGACAGGTCATCTTTGTTAATCCGTGCCTAACTCGTCATTATTGAAACAATTGTACTGGCCGTCGTATATTGTTCTATTTTGTCTGACTTTCATGATATATGAGAGAGAGAGAGAGAGAGAGAGAGAGAGAGAGAGAGAGAGAGAGAGAGAGAGAGAGAGAGAGAGAGAGAGAGAGAGAGAGAGAGAGAGAGAGAGAGAATGTTTTGTATTAATACAGACAAATAACAGCTACAGTGTAAAAATAATTGTCCTAAATGATATATTCTCTTTCATACATTTCAGAAGCCCATGACGCACTGCACAGCTTCTCCTGCAAGATGTTCGCAACACAACAATGTGAAGAATGTACAGTTAAAGAGTCAACTATTCAACCTAGATAGATCTAGTATGGAAAGAGAATGGGAATACATTCTTTAAACATTATGGTGGCTAGAATTATGGCAAATCTTATGCAGAGAAATAGATATACAGCCTGTAAGAAGGAATGGTTTGCTGATATTCCTTGTCCTCCTATTCTTTAAATGTTCACTTGCCCGAGTTCGGGTCTTTAGAATCCTCATTGCCGGAATCATGTGACTTTTGCTTCAGAATGACTTTATTCCAAACTGCACCTATTTAAGTCTTAACTCATCTCAGTACAATATGCCTTTATCCAAGATTTTTAAAAAATTGTTTTACATAACGTACTGGAATTATCTTTTACTTGTATGTTACTCTCAGATTGCAACTATATGTATATTGTACATATAGTTTTATATCAACCATCTTTGACTCTAAATGCACTACTTTTGACAAAGGTGCACATTAAAAAATAATAATTAATTACTAATGCAATTTATTTGCATAGGTTTACAGCCACGACTTCGTGTTTGTGATAAAGTATCGATTTTGTTTTTCATTTCAATATCAAGTTGCTTCTTAAGGAGAAAGATAATATAAAAAACTTTCTATTAGCATGTAATACAGAATATACAGCCTAGATGAAGAGTGTCTCTTTACGAATTAGATGGTTTGTTTTCAATTAAATTCTTTTCATGTCAACTACCAATTTTGCTTATTAGTGGTGTTCGACGCATCAAATGATGACTCCATTTATCCATTCATTATTAACACACACACACACACACACACACACACACACACACAACACACATTTAGTGTTGGTGTCTGTAGCTGCAATATATAAAAAATTCTTTTGGAATGGTACACTAGTTGGGTTTATTCAATGTAAATTTGAGAGGGGTAGGAGGTCTTTGCATTTTATGCATGCTATTGGTGAAATGGCATGTCACATGTTTCATATAATTGCCTCCTCTTTCTGGACATACTCATCACCACTTCCAATGCCACCATCGCCATCTTCTTCTGTAAAGTCTTATCCTATAATAATAATAATAATAATAATAATAATAATAATAATAATAATAATAATAATAATAATGATAATAATAATAATAATAAAAATAATGATGATGATGATGATGATGATGATGATGATGATGATTATACTTGTAATAATAATAAAAATAATAATAATAATAACGATTATAAAAATAATAATAGAGATAATTATACTATTACCACTATAACAACTACTATTACTAAATGTAAACTGCAGAATTGGTCAAGGCAGCCTGACAAGAATTAGAGAACCAATCAACTGATACAGTCTAAAATCCATATCTGTCATGGAATCTAATTTAACTTAAGTTGCGCTACAAAGAACTGTTGTTTTATTGCAGACATGCATTTGTCACGACTTAGAGCAAACCATTTTCTTTCGTTGAGATCCCGTTTCGTTAAATTTACAAATTTTCTTGAAAATAAACGAAATGTGCACGTAACATAACACACGATGAAGACACTCTTAATCTTCAACGGGATAGTATTTTTACAGAAACCAAAAGATCAAGTAGAGTTGAATCTGGCATACTACTTTAAAAACATGAATTAAAAGACGTCATTGTTGAACATTTGCAGAAAGATAAAGAAAAACCTTGAAACATCATAGTTTGCTACAAGAACACAGTGCATGCGAATAGATAAAAGTTCTCGCAGTTCAAACAAAATGTTGTCTACATTCTGTCAAATAAAAGAGGCAATAATTGTTCAGATAATGGATGGTATAACTTTTTCTATCTACTCTTTTGATGTATCATAACAATACAGTAAAAATAAATGTCCTTCATTATAATTCCTAATTAAGTTTAGTCCAAAATTATTATTTGGCACTTTGTAAGACCAGTGAATAATAAATTGAAGAAATAAATCAACCAAATTAAAAACAAACACAACAATAAGACTGATTCTGCTTGATATGTTAAGGCCCGAATAAAAATATTATTAACCTCTTTATTTGACATAGGTAGCAATTACCATTTTCTCAAAACACCCTCTCATCTCTATAGGAAATTTCCATTTTCAAAGTCTACAAGGTCATAATCAAGACTGTATCTTAAACTCAAATTCAGAAAAACCCGTTAACATTGAAAATGTTCTGAATATTTAATACTTAATCAACGAGATATATTTAGCTATGTACTATGTTTTTACAAAACAATATCACTTGTCCGGTACACCAATAACTTTATTGTGGACGAATACAGATATGCATAACATATTCTAAATAAGAAAAAGCCAATAAATAATACAAACTTAGTATATCTAACAGTAGCCTAGAATGTACATTGGAACTTATTAAGATGTACTATTGGAGAGTGTTACTTGTTTATGCTCTAATAAGCAGAAACACAGAAAAAGTAAAAACAAGTTTTGTAAAAATTAACAAATCCCTGAAAAAAGATTGTAAAAATGGAAAAATAACTTAGTTCTAAGAATCAAATCCAAAAATAATTCAAGAATAATCCACTAATTAAAATTAACAAATCCTAGTAATGAAATGTTCTAATAGATTCAAGTTCGAGTCCTGTTGGAAACTTCAAGATGGAAGACGATGACGTAATGCTGAAGTATGTTTTGAGCTAATGTACATTTTCTTGAAGAAACAAAATATTTAACACTCCGGTGATGTTAATCCGAATAAAAGTTTGAAAAAGTGTCTCTGTCCAAGAATTATGTATGAGCACATCAACTATTTCCAGATATACGAATTAATCCTTTAAAATCCTTTTGGTCTAACGAAGAGTTAACATGAATTATACAAAACACTGGCTACAACACAAGATAATGGCGCCAGATGTAAAAGATCCAAACTTTCTATATTTCACTAAAACAAAAATGATATCGTATTATAAAAGGCAGTTTCGAACAAATCGGCAAATTGAGAAATCACAAAAAGGTGGTATGGGGAGGGGTCAAGTAATTGTTTATATCACGTACTAATAACATTCCCCTGATGAGAACCAATCATTTTTACTTTAAGAATAGAAAGTGGTTTACTTTTTAATTTACTAGTCTCATCTTGACCTTGAGAATAACTAATCATTTTAAAATAACAAAACCTGTTTACGTGTTTTTCATTAACCTTGATTGGAGGTCAGGATTTAGGTCAACATTACTTGTTTACAAACATAATTCAGGCCAACCGTTTTTCTGATAAAACATCATCTCTATTGAATACGTTTACATAACAATATAATGTAATGCAAAATACAAAAGATCATACAACTGACTAACAATTAAATATATATTAAATCAGATATACATAACAAGGGTATCAATCACAAAAAATTAAGAAGTTGAAACACTTATCTTTGTAGTTTATTTTCATTTACCCATACCTGATCATACTGAAGATGTCATAGCCATCCAGTGCAGCGGAAGAATTCACCAGCCGTGACGAACCTTCGTACCACTGAGAGAGAGAGAGAGAGAGAGAGAGAGAGAGAGAGAGAGAGAGAGAGAGAGAGAGAGAGAGAGAGAGAGAGATCGTCTCTGTGCAAAGGATGTTTCACTTAAATCTCTTCACGCACATGTCATGTTGTGCACCTATCATTCATCCACACCATCACACTCATCGGTATTTACCTGCACCAACCAAAGTTCTACGACGTTGGACGACTGGCGAATCATGAGGTGGAGATGACCACTGGGAATTGTAGTCAGAGACCTGCTTGTAGGCGGCCCTTGGACAAGTGGTTGCTCTGCTCTGTACCCAGGGCATCTTAACAGTACTGCAGCATTCAGTGCTACTGAGCAGAACTATTCAGTCCAGCGCTGCTTGCCCTGCATAAAGAAGGGCTTAAAAAGGTGGTATTAAACAGCATGTCCTTCAAAATTCTGCAAGATCATCCATTTCTGCGGTCAAAACTTTCAAAGAAAAGAAACTTCTTTTATGATTATGGAACATCCATACTCTCATGGACAATAAGAACGTATCGACATTGCTGCCTTGAGTGAAACCTTTCTAGCAGAGGATGGTTCCTTGACAGAGCGGAACCAGTTACATCCTCTTCTGGAAAGGAAAATCCCAAAATGAAGACAGGATCTATGGACTCGGCATGGCTATCAAATCAAATCTTCTGAAGCAACTTCCGAACCTGCCTGTTGGTATGAAATAGAGGCTAATGAAACTACGACTACATATCAGCCACAAACACGACGCAACAATCATCAGTGCCTACCCATCTACCCTCTCAAATACAGCGGAAACCATTAAACAGTTATATGCGGACCTCAGCTCTGTACTATGCTCAGTTTCAGTTGACGACACGATCATACTACTGGGGGACTTCAACGCCATTGTTGGGTGCAATTATGGTTTTTGGAAAGGTGTGCTTGGCAAGCATTGTGTCTGCAAGATGAACAACAACGACATGTTAATACACAGAAAATGCGCAGAATGTCACCTCCTCATCAAAAACACAATGTTCAGAATGGCGAACAAGCTCATGAATACCTAGATGCACCCCAGATCTCGCACTTAATCGATCATGTAAATAGTCGGCCAACGCGATGCCCAAGATGTCCTAATCACCAAGTCTTCGCGAGGAGCGGAATGCTGGACAGACCACATACTTTGTCCGAACTACTCTAAAGCTGTGCATTGCCCCACATCACCCAAAGCGTCCTACGCTTGTGCACACAGCCTTCAACATTGTCAAACTTCAGCAGCCTTCCACCCAGCTCATGTTTCAGAAGAGTTTAGGTGACAAGCTGTTCAACAACGAACCTATACGTGGAAATGCCTCCGAGAAATGGAACATGGTCATGGACACGACAAAAGAAAAGCTATGGCGACTTTGAAACCCGAAGAAGTGAACCCATCAATATTTGTTTGACGAGAACAACGGTGCCATTTAAGATCTGCTACAAAGAACAAAGCCAACGATAGAGGAGCTGAGGACGGCAATTGAACAAATGATCTGTGTGTATGGCATCTGGAAAGGATGCCATCCCACCGGAGGTGTACAAGGCTCTCAGTGAACAGGCTCTGGAGGCATCCCACGATGTGCCAATCAGAATCTGGACGGAGAAGATGACAGACCACTTAATGGACGTATCAGTTGTGAACCTTTATAATAATAAAGGCACACGTGTGAACTGCATAAACTACAGAGGCAACTCCTTGCTCCCCATAGTTGGCAAAATGTTTGCTTTCATATTACTCAACAGGATTGTTGCAACAGTGTCAGAAGATAGCCTGTCCGAGTCTCAGTGTGGTTTTCACCCCAAACACTGTACCGTTGACATGATCTTCGCAGTGAGACAAATACAAGAGAACTGTTTTGAGCAGAACATAAATATGTATGTCGTCTTCGTGGATCTGACAAAGGCTTTCAATACAGGCAACAGAGACGCTCTGGGTAGTATTCAGAAAGGTTGGTTGTCCGCAGAAGTTTAGCAATCTCTTTCACGATGACATGAATGAAGCGATTCTATCAAACGGTGACCCTCTGAGAAATTACCCATATATAACAGTGTCAAACACGGTGTACACGCTAGGATACTCTTCATCCTCTTCTTCACACATGTACTGCTCCATGCCATCTGTGACCTTGAAATTGGTATCCATATTTGATAGCGCGCTTGGATTGATCAGTGTTTGATCTCCGTAGCCTAGCTGGAAATAAAACCCAAGCAATACTCATCACTGAATCACTCTTTGCAGGTGACTGTGCCGTTATGGCACATGAAAAGACTCACCTACAGGCAATTGTGGACAGGTTCTTTGAAGCCTCCAACCTATTTGAACTCATAACTAGCCTAGGAGAGACAGAATTCCTCTTCCAGTCTGCCCCAAACACTGTATATTCACAACCCTGCAACACCATTGGCGGCAACTATCTGAAGAATGAGGACAGTTTCAAATACATTGGCATCCATTTAAGGCTCCCTGGACAAAGACATCACTGCGAGGATCCAAAAAGCCAGTCACGTACTCGGACGACTTAGAACCAAGATCTTGCTGCATAAGGACATATTCCTTTCAATAAAAATAAAGGTGTGCCATGCAAATGTCATCACGTCTCTCTTGTATGGCTGTGAAACGTGGACCGTCTACCAAAGGAATTTCAATCAGTTTTAACAATTTCACCAGCACTTCATGAGATCCCTCATGCGAATCAAGTCGTATGACCGAATCACCAATCAAGAAGTCTTTTCTAGAACCAGCATAACAAACATCGAAGCCAAAGTAATCCAGACCCAACTTCGTTAGGTTGGCCATGCCATTCTCATGGGCCAAAACAGAATCCCAAAGCAGATGATCTTTGGCGAGATAGCCTAGGGCAACCGAAACCAAGACCGACCTCGCAAAAGTTATAAAGACAAACTCAAGACGCACATCAAATGGGCAGACCTTCAACCACACAAGATCGAGCTCTCTACCTCAGAAAGAAGTCACTGGCGAGCGCTGACTGGAAAAAAACCAGTTACACCTTCAAGGTTGACCGCTGCCAGCGTCTTGATGCAGCTCGTGTGAAACGTCACAGAGCTGTGTCGCAGCAACATCCAACCACCGGTGTCCCATGTCCCACCTGCAACCACCTGTTTGCATCGCGATTTGGACACAGGAGCCACATGCGCGTACACCTTCGATGAGAACACACACTTGTCTTCTGTCTTTCTCTCTCTCTCTCTCGACTAGAGAGAGAGAGAGAGAGAGAGAGAGAGAGAGAGAGAGAGAGAGAGAGAGAGAGAGAGAGGGAGGGAGGGAGGGAGAGAGAATTGATAGCATAATAGTAAATTAACTTTTACCTGATCGAATTATTACTTAATGAATGCATATTTTGGAACAAAGGATTATGCCTGGAGCATAATTGCACGGTACGATTAAATTTTGATACTGAAAAGCAAGCTAAATTAAACCGCTAAAATCACGTTGGAGACAAAGTGAACTGAAGGTGGAATAAAACGCAACAATATAATCTAAACCAGCTACATAATTAGTGAACTCTTACCCGAAAGAGCGTGTACGGAAGGCAGAGTAAGTTAGAACAGACCAATGATACTTCGTTCAAATAGTGCGCTCTCGGCTCAACGTGCTCTCGTGTTTCTCTGTCACAACGTTAATATATATATATTGGTATTAATTTTATATTGCAAGTTATTAAAGAGATTAATAAAGATTTGGTTGATGAGATGGAACACTATAGAGGTGTGAGAGAGGATGCAACATATTGAACAAGGTGGAATCTTGCAATCGGTAAATTGAAAATACAGATAAGCTTAAGGGAGAGGATAATTGATATAAAAATAATATAACATTGAAAAAGCTTGCACTTGATTCTCAGAGAATGTTTATCAAAAAGTTAATATAACATTGAAAAACCTTGCACTTGATTCTCAGAGAATGTTTATCAAAAAGTATTTAAGAAGGTAAAAAAAAACACTGAAACTCAGCAGCAGAAACAATCTCAACGAATGATTTGACTTAAAGATGTCGAAATGGTTACTTTATCTCAGCAAAAAGATTTTTTTTTAGTAACTACAGACAACAAAAGCATTGTTTTCTTGAATTTTTGAGGCGTATTATTTGCATGAAAATACTGCCGAATTCATAATGCGAAGAGAGTAAGTTAATACAGACTCTCTCTCTCTCTCTCTCTCTCTCTCTCTCTCTCTCTCTCTCTCTCTCTCTCTCTCATATACACGTTTCGATAGCACAATACATAAATGATTGATTAAATGTTCGTCTTTAAACGTTTTATTAGCTTTTTGCTACGTAGAAATGGATCACACAAGGGACTAGCAACAACACTAGCACCTCTCTTTCTCTTACATGTACATTTTTTGATAACATAATGCAAAGAACACTGACAAACCTGGAAATCAGACATGAATAACTCATTATAAGCGACAACTTCTGCTTTATTTTAAATTGAATTTGAATTGGAAAATTTTCCAGTAAGATTGGTTTCAAAATTACATAAATTGTTTACAGATGATGCAACAAATCATCAAATATTTTCTTTAAAAACAAACGCTGTGAAGGAATTCATAGACATGCCTGGGGATACGTATTATGTAGTGGTGTTAAAATCATTGATGAATTATCGAATGGCAACGTTTGTTGATCAATAATACTGGTATCTTTGGAATTCATGAATTTCGTTATGTGCTTGAATGTAAAGGTGTGTTGATCAACAAACAATACAAAAGATCATTTGAAAAAAATACTTGTGTATCATACTAAATAAAATATTATTTATAATACTTAAGGTGTTAACAATATCGTTGCAGTGAAATTTGTATTTAGGTTTGTGACTATTATAATAAATAATTTTTATTCCTTGTTTATCTATTTTGTGTTTATCCTTTATTTTTGTACAATCAGTCGTATGCATACTCCAAAAGTAACTACCTTTGTTGCCGTCACGTGTAGGTCGAAAGCGACCCAAGAGTAAATAAATGTTATTTATGTTATTCCTGTAGCGAATTGAATTTTCTCCAATTCAGGTTCGAACGTGTTACGTATTCATGATTAGTGAAGTAAAGTAATAATCTCGTTATTCCCGGTCAATTTCATTCAGAAGTTTAGCCATAATTTTGACAGCCCAGGCACGTTTCTATAAGATTCGATAAGTTCCAAATGGTGATCATGTGATGCTGTCTGGATAAGGTATAATCAAGGAGTCCGAATATTCATTTATCATATTAAAAAGTGCCGGAATCGAGTGATTAGAGACGAATTCGATAAGGTCCTAAAGGGTAAATACGGCGTACATGCTGAATTTTAAATAGATTATGTTATTTAGCACAATTCTGCTCATACGTTCCCTGATTGGAAGCATCTGCACACATTTTCCATGCACGAGGATAAGCGGAGCTGAACTCAGTGATGTATCTTGTAGAATTTTAGAGGTTGTATTTTCGCAAGAGAAGAATCATCTGAGCATTGTGTTACGTTCTTTGTTTTATGCATGGCTGATTACAAGTCTGACAAGCCTTTGTGCAGCCTATAAACTCACATTACGTCTGAAGGAAGCGCCGTCATGAGAATTTGACGCGTGTGCTCGTATTCCTCCAGAGACATACCCACAAGCTTGCGGATGTATCTATGTGTCTGCACGTGTGTGTGTTTGTGTGTTATATGAGTTAAAGTTAAACATACATTTGCTGCTATTGAATGGTCATTAAATTCAAAGTACTACAAAGTTGAAATATACAGATCATTGTGAGACCACTTGATTTTACATTAGTACTTGACATACGTCTGTACGTTATCTCCAAACGTTTAAAAATGGATCAAATGTTGCTCTTTTCTTGAAGAGTACACAAAAAGTATTTTATAGCAATTACCACACTGGTCTTAGTAGATTCAGCGGCACGGGAACACTACTTTTGCCAGCTGTGGCTGACCTTTAATGACGAGCTTGAGATTGTAGTGTTGTCACCAGGCATTGAACGTTTTGACTTACATAAAGTATACAACTATTATTACTAATCTGGGTAAGCCGAGTTATAAGCTGTTCCTTCCGTGTTAGAAATCAGTTGTTTTGTAAGCCCTGTTATGAGTTGTTCACTTCGTGTTGGCAACCAGTTGTTTTTGTAAGCCCTGTTATGAGTTGTTCGCTCCGTGTTAGCAACCAATTGTTTTTGTTAACCCTGTTATGAGTTGTTCATTGGCTGTTGGTAGCCAGTTGATTTTTGTCTTTTGTATATCCTGTTCTGAATTGTTCTGTCCGTTTTGACAACCAATTTTGTTTGTTACGGAAAAATGTGTATTTTAACGCAGGTAAGATTTACATCTTTAGAACGATCCAGTAATGTTCACATATGTTCATTTTTATGTCTGGGCAGGACAATGTGCAGAAAACAGTACACACTTTGATGAGAAAACGTCTAGCATAGTGCCCATTACCTATATAATAAAATTTGAGTTCTACTTATAAGTTGACCTGATAAGCTCCGATATGAGCTCATGTTCTGTTTTCATTGTCATTCACCAATCCTATTATTATTATTATTATTATTATTATTATTATTATTATTATTATTATTATTATTATTATTTGAGAATGTCATTCAAAACATATCGTCGCTAATGATTACTCTCCTAAATACAACCCATCCCCAGCCCATTAGTAGTGCCTATCCGATCTTCTTTTTATTCATTCTAGTCTATTTTACTTAATGCTCACAAAAGCTGACGTGCTCCATCTGCTTAAACTGCTTATAACTGAGCAGAATTATTTATTATTATTATTATTATTAGTAGTAGTAGTAGTAGTAGTAGTAGTAGTATCATCATCATCATTATTATTTTGTGTGTGTGTGTGTGTGTGTGTGTGTTTGTGTGTGTGTGTGTGTGTTTGTATGTGTGTAGGCAAACATGTAGTGATCAGCTATTAAGTTAAGTTTACGGATGTAGACCAAAACATGTTTAGAGGTGAAGTTCGGGGGTAGGGGGTGGTGCATGTGTCCCATACCTCACACCCCTATGTGCAGGCATACATGACATGGGGCCATCTGTGATCCTCTTACTAGATTACACATGTTATATTATCAGACATAATAGTAAATGCTGTTAAAGTACTTTACATCATCAGCAAGTGCTCAGTCGGAATGTGCTCGGCTTTTTTCATCGCATACAAGAAAGAGAACTTCAAATGTAAGTAATGAACATATAACCAAATTCGTGGTTCCTATTACGTCATGGTTTTAAGACTACTAGACGATGTATCATCGCTAAGCAATTTTGTTCAGGGAGTGAAACCAAATGGTTCTTAATTTTTTGTTGTTCTTACAAAGCTGTAATAAAATGAAAAGAATTGATTGATGAAAAATCATCAAGTGTTGCTTTTAACTTCTGTCGTTTTATGAGAAATGTTGTCCGCATCGGAAAGAGATGACGATGTTCCGAATGACTATAAGCTGTGACGATGTGAGTTTATGTAAAAGAGTTTTGAACACTTTCTTGGTTTGAGTGAACTTATTATAAATTGTAATCACCGACTGCTTAATTTGTAAGCCCCTAATACCAAATTGTTGTGCGAGAAAATGTGAATAAGTACCAAATTGTTGTGCGAGAAAATGTGAATAACATGAAAATGAGCAAATAGCCTCTAAACAAATCCTTTATTACAATTCGAAAATGACTCTTCTTTCTTAACACACACACACACACACACACACACACACACACACACACACACTATTCTTTGAATCATTGTTTTATTAGTGATATCCTTATTAGTTATCTCTTTAAGATCATTGTAATAAATATCCGCACTAAGATGCTGCTAAGTAGTTTAGTTTTAAGTTAATTAATCGGATAGTTAATGAGTTAGTAAGTTTTTAGTTTGCTTACATGGGTAGACAATATGACATTAGTACAATGTGTAGACTTAGAGACCATGAGAGGTTTTAGCACAAATTAACTAAATTGTTATCATTCTAGATGCTTTGAGTGAACAAAGAAAATAGCCTTTACGGCATTTGCAAATCTAATCAATTTTGTTTACAATAAAAAGTAACTTTTGATCATTTGTCATCAGCGTCTGTAAAATCTCTTAAATATTCAGTTGATCATTTAATATTCAAAACATTATCATTTAAAAATGACAATTAGTTTGTTCTCCAAATTGAATTCCACATATAAAGGCAGATGAAAACCCATTGAAATAAACAGTCAACCAGCCCAAGTCAATACTGTCTAAGGTTACAAACATTGTCTATTCTAAACTATGGAGTTAATTTATATCCATCTCATAGTACATCGTTGGAGCGTATTGTTCGAATAATCTTGCGACTTTTTCCAAATGAAACTGGTGTGAAATTTCCTTTGCTGAGATGTTCATGATTTGCTTTATCTTTCAAAATGTAATCACGGGGAAATGACATTGAACTACATTAATTTGATTAAATGACGTGTTTCTTGACTTACATCAAATCGAATTAATTACTTTAATATGATACTTTGTCAACATGCATTGATCTCGTAAATGTATTTCAGGTTCTATTTTGAATAGCATTGCAGGAAGTAACTATATATCCACTATTTATATTCTGCATGGGTCAAAGGTATTAATCAACGTAAAAAGATTTCTGATTATCACATATACACAATCTCATCCTTGATTAAAATGACAATTTATACCTGCATTTGTGTAAACAAGTCTTATTCGATATTAAATGAATTTTTGGACAGGACAGTTTCCTTCAGTAGACTCTGCGGTGTGAGTGTTTTATACTTTTGGTATAATTCTGGATTTGCGGAAAGGCAAATAGCTGAAATCTCATAAAATCAACAAATATAAAGAATCTACAGTAAAATACTTTGAATCAACATATCTTTGAGTCGTATTATATGTCTCATTATTTTTTTGCCTTAATTCAAATATAATTTATGAAAGCCGTTGACATATTGTTGAATTTCAGATGAATGAGCAATTGAATTTACTCTGTCAGCATCTAATCCATAAAATTTATTGTGTCAGAATTTTAAGTCACCATTTCTGAGTAATATAGCAATTGCACAACGCCCAGGAAGAAATGACCAATAGCCATAAACCATTATCCTCTCGACACATATTTATTCACATTCTGTAGATATGCCTGTGTTTTATTACTAGAGAGTGGACGTTTAGCAGTTTATAGTGATGTCTAGCACACATGTAGCATGATGTACAACCCAGTCACATTATCCTGACACCTGGCCGACTAGTCCTAACACTAATCTCTTAATGCTGAGCATCAAGCGAGGCAGCTGCTAGTACCATTGTTATAAGTCTTTGGTATGATTCAGCCGGGGTTTAAACTCGTGACCTCTGGCATCTGATATGAATGCTCAAACCACTTTAGGCCACCGTTGTGGTTTATTACTAAGTAAGAAAGCTAATTATAGTGTGAGCTCATATGTAATAAATTATGAAGAAAATGTGAAAAATAATCGGACGAAAGATACTTCATCTATAAACAATAACATAATCTATTCAGAAACAAAAACATCTACTTCTTGGCTAAATAAACGAATCTTTCTTTACACTTGGGGGGAGGGGGATTAAAGAGATTTTAGAAACCGTGTTATAAGCGCCATGCCTTATTTGAACATTTTAACACATTAGCTAGTAAACGCCAAGAAGTAAATATTTTTCCGAAACGTTAGGTTAAATATAACCAAAACATTTCTGATGCAGATTAGAAAATCAGAAAAATCCATTTCTGACACAAAATAATCAATAGTTTCACTCTTAGTTTTGTAGTTTTGATAAATCAAACTTATTTAATAAATATTTTCCGAACAATCCTTGGAAATAGATACTTCCATTATCATGCCTTCTCTACTCTTCCTGACCTTGGCCTTTATCATATTCACATTAGCATTAATGACGTAGATGTTCTTTCTAATGTAATCAGTGATGCAGGAAATCCTGATTCATGATACAATGATTAAAAGAGACACTCGTATATTACCGTGATATTCATTATAACATCTCGCACATTATTGTGATATTCATCATAACATCATAAAAAATGTTATAGAAACTTGTGCATTAGACCTTAAAAATGCTAGATCTTGTGTGCCCAAAGTGATTCTACTTGAACCACCGTTATGTTTAATTGACATTCACACTGATTTTTGGACCACAATAACACCAGTCACAATACATCGTTGTCAGTTATTGTTTAAGATAAAACCCGGCTGCTGTTGTCCGAAAATAAGACTAACTTACAAACATGTTATATTCTAATCAATGGTGAACTAATTTTGAAATAAACAACACATAATCAGCGACCATTTTGAGAAATTCGCAAAGGGAATAACGCTTTATATGTTAAATTAATGACACTGTTATTAGTAATGACACTTCTCATTAACACTTAGGAACACTTTAAACGAATCATTATTTTGACATATACATATATACAGGTAATAACTAAAAAATTATGGAAAAAGTTAGATATAAGTGTGAAATTTACCCCTGATAGAAAATTATTAGACCCTCTCTATTTCACCTTTAAAAGAACTCTTTTCGAGTAAGGGACTATTATCTGGAATACTTGCAAAAAGTATGAAATAGAGAAATACTTGGAGAAGCAGACAGGGTCGTTGCCTCGTCTGTAGTGGCTATGTAGCCCAACACGGTAGTGACAGGCAGGCCTTACTGCACTTGAAAGTTGTTTTTGGTTTTTGCTGGAGCTGATTCTTCTTCCTCTGAGATCGCTTTTCATCAGCTAGCAAGCGTGGCTTGTCCTCCCCGGCTTTCGAACCAGTAATCAGAGCATGTCGCCAGTTCTGTCTGTCTAGAGCATGCTCTTCCCAGGTGTTGACATCGATGTCAAGTGCTTTTATATCGCGTTTGCAGACATCATTGAAGCGGAGATGTGGCCTTCCTATAGACCTTTTGCTTGAGGAAAGTTCTAAATAAAGGTCTTTGGGGATCCTTCCGTCATCAATCCGACGTACATGGCTGAGTCATCTGATGCGATGTTGGCGGAGGAATATGACAATGCTGGGAATCTTGGCACATCCAAGGACCTTGTCTGTATCTAGATCACTCCAAGTGATCCCGAGTATGCGCTGGAATCATCGCACGTGAAAGGCGCTCACTATTTACTTATTTACTTAAGTTAAAAGAGAGTGAAAATTTCGCATACATATTCCTGGTTTCACTGGCGTATAGGAGAGTGCTTAGAACGCAGGCACGGTACACGGAGATCTAAGTGTTTAGAGCCAGCACCTGTACTGAATATGTTTTCAGCTGTCCAGTATCGGGAGTAACCGGTGTCTGGAATGTCCAGAGTCTAGATTGTCTGATATTGTCCGGTGTTGTCTAGTGTTTAGTGTCCGGAGCACCCGGAAAGGTCCACAGTGACTAGAGTGACCCGAGCGTTCCAAGTCATCTGAGTGATCGAGGTCTACGTGATGAAAACTAAAGCCAAGGACAGGAACTAATCGTAACAGCCGTGGAGCTGAACGTTAGCAGCCGTGGAGCTGCAATCAAGTGTTTTGAATACGGAGTGTATCTCCTTGCATATAATCTTGTAGCCGTGGGCTAATTTTGGGGTTCGTAAAACCAATTATATCGTTCGGGTCTGTACAGATAAGTTGTTTATTTGTCCTTTGCTTTTGCATATGTTCACTATGAGTGAATTCGTTTTACTACATGAGTACATTGATTGCTAGATAACTATATCCATTTTTCCATTTTTTAGTCACCGTGAATCATTTTTTGTTTGTATTTTGCGGAGTAATTTGTTTGTATTTTTCATTAGTACATTTGTGCGTTCTTATGTAAATTAATCTTGCATTTGGATTAAATATACACGCACATATTCATAATTTAATTGCTCATTCAAGTCGTTCCTTATTAAACATTGCATTTATATCATAATCAAGAATGTTCTGTTGTGAATCCGGAAATCCCACCCGGTTATCTTGTTACACGTGCCAGGTTGAATAGTTTTCTGTCTGATCGCGTGTGCAGGTAGATCCCTTCTGGACGTTCCAAAGGCATGCTTGAGCAGAACAGCGAAGAAGATGTCGAAGAGAATGGGGTGGGGGTGGGGGGTGTGTGGCTAGGACGCAACCCTGTTTCACTCCGAGGATGCACTACAGACATCAACTTATCTCTCTCACTCAGCAAAGTAGTAGGAATAGGATATTGTATTGATCACGGCGGTATCCCAAAAGTACATCTACGACAATAGCAGGCTCAGCATCGTCTATAATAAAGAACTCCTTTTCAAGTATTGCCATTCTTGCATACACAGAGAAGAGCTCCTCAAGTTGATGTACAGATCTACCGATGCATGCAAATTGTGGAAACATAGTTTTCTTAAATATTTGTGTGCTATCCGTCAGGTCTTATCTCTAAGTTGCACAACCGATTATCCGATTTATCTCCGTTGAGATAAATGACGGATTATCCGACGGGATCCACTCCCCGATGAGCTTCAAACACAAAATGATGATGGTGCATCCTGACCCACACTCCATGGACATACACATGAACGATGGAGTAACCGGTTGTGCTAAAACGTCACCATATCCATATATGTAGTGCGTACCTGTCTGCTCTAATATAACCACGCACACTTATGAGTCACACCCAGGTGCATTGTGCTTTAATATATTGAATATTTTCCACATATCAAATAATTAAAGAAATGACTTATGAACAAGGAATTAAATAAATGAAAGACGGGACTATATTATATACATCTCTGTCATTGTAAGGATATACTAAAATCTTTCATAGTATCCACGTATGGCAGATCCAGGGAAAGATTTTATCCTGTGGCATGATATTGCTCGTCAACTCAGTAGCATCGTTCTATCTTTACAAGGTGTCCAGGTGCCCTATCTTAGATCGAATGCCGCTTTACACTAGTTAATTGATAGAATCAAAGAAGAAAACAAGGCGATTCCAAACAAAATCATGATTGTCGCAAAGTTGTCAAGGAGTACAAAGCGCTGGCGGACGAAAGACGATCACCATGTAGCAGTACATACGAGACAAATACAAAGCTCTCCTGGGATAACCACAAAGCCCTTCCTATTTCTTTCACTTTAGCATGAAATCATGAGCCGATCGCGACGAGATGATATCGAGAAAAATGCCCAAAATCGATACACACGCACTTCAGCGACAGCGCGAGATGATAACGCGTCTTCTGCTACGCGGGCGCACCACATCAAAAAAAAGCATACAGCTATGCTGATAAAAGATTTATTTACGTCATTCCAATGCCCTTCAGGTCGGAGTATGATCAAAAACGTCTGCAGCGCATTCATACCATACCGTAGAAACAGAACTTCGCATACACAAAAAAAAAACATCAAACGTATAGTAGCTCTCAGTGTTCAAAGAACACAAGAGCATCGACGTGTGGATCAGAGCTGACTCGCTCATCGTGTGCAAGTACAGTCATATCGTCGATATCGCCTGGTGGTAGTTTATCAAGCGTTGCATCGAAGATTTTGAAGAGTAAGGATTGACATATATCTTTACTGGAGTCAATTTTATCCCGTTTTAAAATTTTCAATTTACACTGCTACGTGGAAGCAAGTGCATGCCACTGCTTAACCAATCCTAGCTATCAAAGCGCGCATCAACGTCAAAACAATGATGACGTTTGCCTTGTCTTTGCGATTATCTCCGTGTTACGTCCTACTGAATATCATGTATATCGCGTCTCCCACCGCAAGTCCTATTTTGATAGACTTCATACCATTATCATCATCTTTCCAATATCGGTCCAGTATCGGTCAAAGACGTCTTAAACTGGAAGCGATCAATGGGGGACTCAACATCAACGTGTTTGGACTCATTGACAAGAAGGCGGGTGATAAGCAGTTTGCGTTATATCCCATGCTGATCTTCAAAGCAGCCTCACAACGCAACCTCAGTTTACTTTATTATCAAAACCGTTTCTTGTATATCGAAGACTTCAGCAGGTTATGGGGATCTCAGTACACGCAACATAAAAGTCACGGCTATTTCTGCTAAGGCTGCTTTAAACCAGAATCGGAAGCGTCAGTTCTGTTAATAATAGGTATACTGATGTCAGGTAGATTTAAAATAGGTACACTAGTCAATTTTTCCTTCAATGTATTGAATGACTTTTCCTGTGATGGTCCCCATAACACTTTTTTTGGTTGCCCCTTCTTTGCTCGATCTGATAATGTGCTAGAAATGGCAGCGAAATTAGAAATAAATTTCCTTAAAAAGCCTACAAGCCTAGAAAAGATTGAACTTGCGATTTGTTAATAGGTTGTTGAGAGTTAATAACCCATTCTACTTGCTTGGGGTGAGGTTTTAGATGCCAGAATGAAGAGACCATGTGACCCAGGCACTCTAAATCAGTAGAGTCAAAATAGCATTTAGTAGGTCGCACCGTAAGGTTGGCTTCGCGGAGTCTTTCTAATTGGATTATATGTAGATATCTTTATTTTTTTTAGCTCTACTAGGGTTGTGCATCCTGGTCTATCTGTTGTGCATCCTAGTCTATCAGTGAAAATATCAGAATACTTTCCTAGGAGCTCTTTGATATGTCTAAATTGACCTTTGGGTAACTCTGCACGTATATTCAAGAGATCTATTCCTTATATTTCACTATGCAAGGGATATTTAAGTGGAGCATCTCAATTTCTCACATTATCGCGTCATCTTCGATAACTGCTGAATACACTACATGTAAGACCCCTTTCCTACCACGTTTTGGAGCCTTTCTACGTATAACTTTATCATATTAGCATGAAATATGCTCAACCTACCATTCACGTCGATTGTAATGTCCTTTTCTGCTTTAAATTAAGGAGTATGCTTTGAGTACATGGCCAAGTGGCTGAAGGCGACATGAATTGAAATCAAGTCCGTCTGGTCATTTGTCGAATGACAACAGTTGTACATTGTCAAATGGGAAAGTTGAAGGAAGCCACCGATTTAATAGGGAGTGAAGTACCTTTAACACATTAACCCCTAGCGACGACTTTACGGGGTGTGAGGTAGTAGCCTACTTCCATGGTCTGTAGCGTCAAGGTCATACATGATACACTAAAGTGGGTGGTATCATTAAAAAGTAGACAGATGTAGCTTTACAATGATAGCAAGTAATCTGGATATTTTAATTGCATTACAAAATACAGAGGGAAAAATCGAAGTTTTTGGACCCGTTTTTTTTTATCATCCAAAAATCGCCCATGGTTGGATTCCGAATTTGTGTCCAGATTTTAGACTTTATGACCTCAGACCTACGGAAGACCGGTCTGAGACGCACACAGACAGGTGAACCTGTGCAAAAAGTAGGATAAGGTGGACATTTGGAATAAAGAGTCTTCTACATACGAAAATTATGGGTCCGTTAAGCAAAAAAAAAAAAAAAAAAAAAAAAAAAAAAGGCCGATTTTTGCCATTCTGCTCATGCGCCAGCAAACTAACCAATGAAAAACATTTCCTGTATCATTAGCAGCCATTTGTCTAACGGATTATTGATGGGAAATCGATGTATTACGATGTATTCCGAAATAGTCCCCAAAATGTGTTTCCTACTCGTATTTCATGCGAAAACAGCAAAAACCTCCAGGGGTTAATGTGATAAACAGTCACTTTTCATGATACCACAAAATTTCAATATTCCTCGCGTATTTAATCACTT
Source organism: Unio delphinus (assembly GCA_029339505.1). Lineage (NCBI taxonomy): Eukaryota > Metazoa > Mollusca > Bivalvia > Unionida > Unionidae > Unio > Unio delphinus. The sequence goes on along the minus strand of JAQISU010000106.1, from coordinate 16,678,234 downwards.
GTGCGTCAACACTGAACATGAATAACAAATTTTGCCATTCCGAGACAATTTTCTATATTTTTTTGAAAATTCTTGTTAAGAAACAAACAGTAGCACAATGGTCTTACCATAGCCTAATGCGTCTTAAACGAGAAATTGATTCATTTAGAAAAAGCTATGATCCTTGTAAGAAAAAAAAAATGGAAAAATAAGTAATAAAGGTCAAAACAGCTAAGTACGAGGAAAGAAAAGAACAAGAGAATCAGAAAGAACACTACATACAATGCCTCTGAGCTAACTGGAAGACTCTCCAGCCTTTGGAGGAGATAAAAAAAGGAGCTTTTAAAAAAAGATTTGGCCATCCAGATGGGATCCTTGATGGGGAAAGGAAACCGAATCGAAGCCTTCATTTAAGCTGTTTGTCGCCATGGGGAACTCATTGAAGAAAACCCTAGGTTAACAAACACAGCGGCCCTTTTGAAGGGTCACCCATACCTATGGAAAGGAGAGATACTACTCTTGCTTGACATTTGTGTTTTATGTTATATGTATTTGTCTACATCTATATTGACCCTATCAACGTTTTGTCCTTATAATACCATGCCTATGTTAAACCTCTAGATAATTTTAACACTGGATTACTTGTTTTTAAGTCTAGCGCCTCTCTCATGTTAGCTTAGGGACTCCGATAAAATAATGATTTGTCCCCAAACCGGCTCATGCAACTACTAAAATAAACCTGCACGTACTGGCTTATATACCTTCCCATTATCATAGAAAAAATATACAATGGAGAGAAGAATGCTTTCCCTTGATCCCGCAAAAGGATACCCGATACTATTAGTAAGATTGTATATCAGTAAAGAATATTATTTGCAACATTTTAATTAAGGTGACGATTGCCTTAACCCGAGGACCTCACTTTTGACGGCTAGTGATTGTCAAATTCTGTAGTCTTGATTGTAAACTTCCAATTATAAAAAAGCGGCAGGACTTTAAACAGTACAAAGGAATTAGACTGGTAGAAAATGTTACTAGGATGAATACGAGCGTATCAATATATAATTCAGGCATCAGTATATTGGCAGTGCATGGTATTTTAATGGATCTGTGTACGGCAAAACAAAATCAGGAAAAAAGATAAAATTCACATCCGTGACCAAATTGATGAGAACATTAGAATATAAGTATAATATAGAACTCTATGAACTCATGAAATTGGCCAGATAAGTATGTGATTTCCGCTTTTGATTCTATTTTGTCTTCTAATTTGTTTTACTATTTTTTCAGTAAGTTACTTCTTTCCTTCACTAGTTTTATCATTGATTAATATATCTGTTAATTCGCTCACCAATTGTGCTCTCTCTCTCTCTCTCTCTCTCTCTCTCTCTCTCTCTCACACACACACACACACACACACACACACACACACACACACACACATTAACTCACTAACTCATATATCATCTTTCACTCATATACACATTAATTTACTCAGTTGTTTTGTCAACTTTTTTAAAACTACTCATCCACGTCCAATTTTTCAGTCTCCAAATATTGCTCTTTCATTCAATCACCAAAAATGTCTATGTATTCTCTCAATCATGCTTTCTTTTTCGTCCCCTTGACCCCTTCTTTAATTAATTCATTTGTAATTTATACTCTTATTAATCAGTGTCTATTGCTTCACAAAACAGCCTTAGCTCCGAAAAGGTCTGTCAGAGGGGCATAATAGTTAACGCAAATGGAGTTGTTTATTTGTGGTCTATCGTACACTGTATCAATGTTAACTGCAGACAAATCTACAGCATGTACTGTAACACCATAGAGTGTGAAGGTGATCATTACTTAATATATTCCTGTACAAGAACATGTATATGTAAAATGTCTGCTGTTTTCATTGATACTAACATACATATTTAGAGGTCTGCAAGGTTCAATCTTTAAACGAACGGATATTTTCCACTGGGTACAACAAAATAATGTTTCGATAGTATGCTTGCAAGAAACTCGTAGTACAAAGAACGATGAAATATATTGGGCAGTGGAATTGGGATATATATGTATATTTAGCCACTGCTTTACAAGCTTTACAATCTTTTATCTTTGGTGATTCCGTTTGTAAATGGTTTCAACTGTTTTGTAATGACTCTAAAAGTTGTATTATACATAATGGGCACATGTCATCATTTTAAACTTGAAAGAGGATGTCGTGAAGGAGATCCTTGATTGTATAACATATGCATGTATGCATGCGTGTCTGTTTTTTCTTTGATTATCCCGAGATTATCTGATAACAGAAATGTTTGATTATAATGTGACCTTGGGATATATATTTATTGTCCCTCCCCTTACTTTTCTACCTTTTTCCTGAACTCTCCTCGCAATGTTTGACACATTTTATTTAACAATTTATCCTATTAATTTCTTTTTTTTCTTAACTCCGTCTTTCACCTATTCCCTCCTAGATCATCCTTCTGCTTTATATAACTTAGCTAAATGCTAATGTTTAACCAAGAACCTCTTCAAATGGGTCATTAAGTAATTTAGTTGTTGCCATTAAACCTTAATATTGTCCGCCATATCTTCATATATATTTGTAATTTCTGTGTAATAAAAAGAAATGTACATTATAAACAATTAACTTTGTTTTACAATCTGTATTTTGTAACTTGTAATCTCCAGCTACAAATTTATGAGAGACAATGTGTAACAAATGTTAATATCAATAAAAGGCTAAATATGCATTCAAAATGTAAACCAGTTTCTACCTTTAGGTACAATTCATGGCTTGTGTCATTGGACGTTTAAAATAGAGGCCTTAAATTCTTTGGTCACAATGATTCTTCACATGACAGCTTAATTACAATGTAAATTAATGCGCGGAATTCATCGATGAGAAGTTGGGAAGCTCTTGACCGCCGAAGCACATCAGCGCTCGTATATGTGCTATTCCGTTACTAAATGAATCGCTATCAACTATTAATTATTCACCAGCGGATTTGTTAACTTGTCAGAGAGACATTGATATGCATGAATGACGGAAGTTATTACTTGTGCAATACAATTCATTACTTTTCATTGTAAATTAAAGATCGATGTCAATGAAGCTGTGCGAATTTAGATCACATTGTAATATAAAAGTACTTGTTAATTTGGTCTCGAATACGACTGCTGTGTGATGACACGAATACGCTAGAGATGTTCATCGGTGTGGTTTACAAAATTTGACACCTCAAATAATAGTCCGAACGGAACAGGTTGGAGTCATGTATTCATAACATATACATCTAATATCACATTTCATTTCTAGCAGGAAGTATTTACAACAAATTATTTAAATTTTTGTTTTTAATTAATTGCTGTTTAACCTTTAAGGACTCGAAATTTGTATCACAGAAAGAGCTACGAACATGTTTATTGTGTTGTTTGGTCGATACAAATGTAGTATTTATTGAAAGAAAAATACTGTGATGATGTTAATCTCCTTATTCAATGGCAAATTTACTGAATGATACATCTTTAATTCCGTATAAAAAATTTACTAGTGTTACGTGCTTAGGCTCGAATAAACAGTAACATAGAAAGAGTGAAAATAACAAGCTTGTAAAAACTTAATAAACAATTTATTGAGCACAAATATTTTCCAGAAAAGAAAAAATAAACTTACGGTTTTAAGAATCAATTCCAAAATTAATCCAAAATAATTCAAAATATTATCCACTAGAGAAACTGCAAAAGTCCTGGTAATAAAATTTCCAAATAATTCTAAGTTCGAATCCCAGCGAAGTATCCAATATGGAAGACTATGTCACTTGATGAAGTCAGTTCTTAATAATAAAAGTCTATGAGCACAATACTTTTCCAGATAAATAACAAAATAATTCCTCTTGATCCAAACGAATTGACATAATTTCCAGTACAAGGTAATTAAAATAACTCAAAAAGACACACAACTTATTTTTCTAACAGCCCAAATTCTTCTACTGAATAGCTCGCTCCAAAATATAGTTTATATACCTGTTTTTACGTAAACAAGAAAGGGGTCACGATCTTCTAGAATCTCTCAGAACAAATTTACGTTCTAGAAAGCACGTAAATACCGTATGACCCAACTAAAGTTAGAAAGATGTTTATATAAAGCTCAAAAATGTCCTTGGAACCAACCAATCATTTTAAAAGCTTGTTTAAAACTCTGAAGCCAGGTCAGAAATGAGGTCAACGCCTGGTGTTTGCTCTGTAAAGTACAGGTCACCCCCTCTTCAATGAACGAATCTTAAAACTTAAAATGCCAAATTTAAATCTAACAAACAATACAAATAAATATAAATGACTTATATCAAATATACGTAACACCTTCCCCCATAAAATAAAAAGAAAGGTTTATATGATAAAACTTTCTTTTTGCCACAAACCAATTTACACCTGAGGTTAAAAGAACTTGTATAAATTACACAATGTATATGATATAAGATATTGTTATACACGGGAAAGAGCGTCTGCTATTATATTATCTTTTCCCTAGTCCATGTCCCACAATATGTCCTAAAAAAGTCACACTAGCACGGCAGAACTCACTTTTAGATAAATTAACTGTCAAACATGCATCAGTGAGTCTGTCAAAGAATTTTCGAATTGTTGCTAGATGTTCTATCCAGGTGTCGTTGTAGATGATGACGTCGTCTATATAGGCATCACAATTTTCTAAACCAATGATGATCATTTTATGAGACGTTGAAATGTACTTGTTGACCCTTTCATCCTGAATGGCATTACTTTATATTGGTAAAGTCCATATGGAGTCACAAATGCCGTGATTTCCTTTGCTCTTTCCGTTAGTGGAATGTGCCAAAATCCTTTCAGAAGGTCAAATTTGGTGACATACTTGGCATTCCCGATTTTATCACTACAATCGTCAATTCTTGGTAATGGGAATGAATCTGTTTTTGTCACACTGTTCACCTTCCTATAATCAGTGCAGATACGGAAAGTTTTATCTGGTTTTAGAACAAGTATGCTTGGTGAACTCCAATCACTTTTACTGGGCTCAATAAAATCATTCTCCAGCAAATATTGAATTTCCATATTTAAGTATTCCTGTTTGAGTGGATTCATCCTGTATGGATGTTGTTTAACATTTTTGGAATTTACAATTTCAACGTCATGAAAACTTTGTTTGTCCTTGTAGGAACATCTGGAAATAAGTGCTCATATTCAAATAATAACTGTATCAGTTCATTTCTTTCTTGCACTTGCGAATGTGAAAGTTTCTGGTGTATATCTTTCATAATTTCTGAATTACAAAGATTCGTCATTCCAATATCAATAGAATCTGATGATATTCCTTCACTGAGTGGGACAGGTACAACTAAATTAATTACAGGTTTAACATGGCTATCTCTTTCAATATACTCTTTTAGTATGTTTATATGGCAGAGTTGTTTTTGTTTGCGCCTCCCAGGAGTATTTATGATGTAATTGAAGTCATTAATTTTCCTGTAAACTGTGTAGGGACCATAATATTTGGCCTGAGGAGGATTTTGTGGCATTGGTAAGAGAGCCAGGACTCTATCACCAGGCTGAAAACTCCTTTGCTTCGATTTTTTTTTTATCATATCTTGATTTCATTTTAGATTGAGCAGAGTGCAGATTTGCTCTTGCAACCTCACAAGCCTTTGACAACTTGTATCTAAAATCGGAAATATAATCAAGAAGATTGATCTCAGTATCTTCATTAGAGAGAAGTTTCTCTTTCAATAACTTCAATGGTCCACGCACAGTGTGTCCAAAAACCAGTTCAAAGGGACTGAAGCCTAAAGATTCTTGAACTGATTCTCTAACAGCAAACAATAGCAAATGAATGCCTTCGTCCCAATCTTTATTCGTATCAAAACAATATGATCGGATCATATTTTTCAAAGTCTGATGGAATCTTTCTAATTTCCCATGGCTCTCAGGATGATAGGCAGAAGATTTGAATTGCTGAATGCCCAATTCATACATAACTTGTTGGAAAATTCCAGACATGAAGTTTGAACCTTGATCAGACTTAACAGATTTGGGAAGGCCATACTTAGTAAAAAACTTTATCAAAGCTTTCACTATTGTTTTAGATTTTATATTCCTCAACGGAATTGCCTCTGGAAACCTTGTTGACGCACACATAATGGTTACCTGACTTGGTCTTGGGTAAAGGACCTACACAATCTACCATAATTCTACTAAATGGTTCGTCAAAGGCAGGAATAAGTTGTAGATGAGCCTTAGGTATCTTCTGATTGGGTTTCCCTACCATTTGACAAGTATGACAAGATCTACCGTATTTGGTAACATCATTTTTGATTTTTGGCCAATAGAAGTGAGTCAAGATCTTGTAATGCGTTTTATTAATCCCTAAATGACCAGCCAAAGGAGTTTCATGGGCCAGTTTAAGTATTTCCTGTCTGTAAGGTTTTGGAACTACTATTTGATTGTTCACCGACCACTCATCACCAGCAGGTACCTCGGGAGGTCTCCACTTTCTCATAAGAATTCCATTTTTAATGAAATAACCGACAGGAACTTCAGTGGATTCAGTCTCACTTATGACCCTTTGAAACAAACAGGAGATCTCAGGATTTTTTTCCTTTTCGACGACAAGTGACTGTCGTTTATCACCCTGATTAGAATAAAGAGAATGAGTTGTTAAAAGAGGAACACTATGATCAATACCTTCTAATTGATCCAAACAAGGAGTAAAAGTGACTTCATCAAAAGCCTGACCTATACACGTGTCAGCTAAAGGAATACTGTATTCATCAACATTATTCTCAAGAGCTTTCTTTGGCATATCTCTGGTAACTGCACAAGCTTGAAATATATCAGGGAATTCTTTTTCAATTGGATCCACTTTCTGATCCAAATCAAGCTTGTCAGTTACAAGTGGATTAACCACAACCTTGTCTCCAGCTAAGTCGTTGCCTAGCAATAAATGAAAGCCCTCAACGGGTAAAACCGAGACTGTTCCGACTGTCACAGGTACTGACACTAAGTCTGATGACAAATTTACACAATGGAGAGGAACATTAACAACGCCGCACTCTACTCCCTGAATAAGAACACTTTCATTAGAAGAAGACTTCTCAGAAAAAGGCAAAGTACCTGACAATAAAAGACTCTGAGAAGCTCCTGTGTCCCTTAAAATTTTAATAGGGGTGGGATTGGCTGAATCACCCAAGAACCCTTCGATATGATTGTTTGATAATTCTCCATAATAAAATCAGACTGGGATTTATTAGACCCAACAAATGTATTGCTTTCAATACATTACCGTGACCTTGACCTCTTAGAAATAAGAGCATTTGGAACAGGTCTGTCTTGATTCTGATGCCTATTTTTCAATTTGTAGCAATCAGAAATAACGTGTCCTTTTTTCTTGCAATAGGTAGAGAAGAGACAAGGATCTAAAGGAAATTTAAATCTAACAAACAAACAATAAAAATAAAAATAAATGACTTATATCAAATATACGTAACACTAGTAATAGCCATATGATACCTAATACAAATCATAAAAAAATCGTTGCTTTCACTTTATCAGTTTATTGTAAACAAGAAATATCAGTTGTCTGCTTCCAGTAGTAACACTATTTGATAAATATCGCATTAGACAGTGTTGTTGCAGTTCATGGATTGGTCAGTCTTCTCCGAACTGGAATACGGATATCAGCTTCATTTCTTTCCATCTATGTTTCATTTTTGTCTTGCATGCGAGTAGTGGGGTGAAACTGTTGCATATTATATGAAAAAGTAGCCGTGGTTTCCCACTAACATAATACACCATACTTAAGAAGAATTTTCGATAGTGTCTTAACGCGCATGGTTTCAGCCAGCATGTTTATTTAAGTATGTTCTGAATTTACTCCTTCATTGAGAACGAACTTAATGAATTTGATTGGAATGGGAAAGACACGAAAATGATTGACACATAATTATGTTGACTATAATTAAATTTTTTAAATTAAAATAAACCATTTGGGTTGTTAGCAAGTGACTATGAATGCAACTGTTATTCAGAATAAATCTGAATATTATTGTACCTGCTATATATTATTTATTCAAAACCTACCTGGAATGTGGTAGATATATATATATATATATATATATATATATATATATATATATATATATATATATATATATATATATATATATATATATATATATATATATATATATATATATCCTTATTGTGCAGAGTCAGGATTAGTTTTACAGAATTTTATAAATTGTTCAATTGTTCAAGAAAATATTTCCCTGGGAACATATATTTGATAGCCAGTATAAATGATGTTTAACTTTGTTGAACGAAAAATAAACCGATGACAGGAATATATACAACTGAGTTTAAATGATTTACATTAAAATCGTGATATATATATATATATATATATATATATATATATACCTCACTCACACTTGATCGATAGATCGATCAATTAATCAATCAATCAATCAATCAATCAATCAATCAATCAGTCAATCTTCAGCATATAGGAAGAAAAAAACGTAACTTACGAATCTTGCTGAAATAAGGAAGCTAGAAGCTTATGACAAGAAAATAGCTTTTGTGTTTTCTTTCTATTTGCATAGCTTTGGTATCGCAAATTAAATCAGAAATCACTTAGTCGACATATCGTCAAAATAGTCATTTGTTATTTCATTGCGGGAACAATTAACATATTTATAATCACTGAATATTCAAAGCCTGTTTAGAATTACTTGACTGTGACGGTTTGGCGTATGGTGGGACAGATTGTCTGCACGTGGTTTGTTCTTTACTTCACTTGTTCATTGAACGTGCTCACTCATGCCAAGTGAATTGAACTACATGTATAATACAAATCGTCGAAGCAATTTAATGGACCCGTTTGATTATTATCTTCTTGCTTGACCATATTACATTAGCTTCAGGAGCGAGTTCCGTATGTTGTTTGACGTTCTGAATAATGGAAGAACAAATGCCGTTGCAACGTTATAACATATGTTGTAGTATTGTGTTAAAAGATAGCTGGGTTGTTTGTAGAGAGAGAGAGAGAGAGAGAGAGAGAGAGAGAGAGAGAGAGAGAGAGAGAGAGAGAGAGCATATTTAAAAAAATCAGCAAGTTTTAGGAATACTTGTTGTATGTATGTTTAATACATGTAGGAATTAGAGCTGATTGTGATACTAAAATTCAAGAAGTGACAATTTCGTTTTGGAAGTTAGAAATTTCATGAGATCATTATTCACAAGTATTGTCTCTTGTTAAGGCGCTGTAGAGTTGATATCGCTTTTACAGTCTGTATAGACACAAAGAAGAAATAAAGAATATAAAACAAGTATATTTCAACCATTATAGAGTTGATATCTATGTACAGTCTGTACAGACACAAAGGAAACATTAAGAATCGAAAACAAGTCTATCTCATCCACTGTAGAATTGATATCTGTCTACAGCCTGTACAGACATGATAAATTAAGAATAAAAAATAAGTCAGCATCATCCACTGTAGAGCTGATATCTATTTTACAGTCGGTACAGACAAACAGAAGATTTAAGACAAGAGAACAAGTCTATATCATCCACTGTAGAGTTGATACCTATTTTACAGTCTGTAATTACACGGCCAAGTCATACGAAAGACTTACAAAAATGTCGCCCAGCATTAACATGTCTGCGGCATGATGCCACGGTGCTAGACACGATTATCAATTGCCTCACTACAGACATCGTTCATAAATGGCAGAGAGAGAGAGAGAGAGAGAGAGAGAGAGAGAGAGAGAGAGAGAGAGAGAGAGAGAGAGACTGCTTTGTTCCTGAGAAAGAAATTATTATACAAGTAAATATATCCTTTTAGAAATTAATTCCTTATACAAAAATGTATGTTCATTACATTTGTTGAGGTTACCTAGTCATTTCGCTTTGAAACGTGTGTAGGACAGAAATTTGAAAACACTTTTATTAAAACCTTTTTAGTTTGGCTGCAAATTTTGTTGGATACGCGAAGTAATATTCTGTGTAAATAAAGATGGGTCGTACTCAATCTTTTTATTCTGAGTAAATTTCTAAGAATTTAAGGGCTTTCCTTAAAATGCCACAATAATCTACAAAAATTAAGTTGCCACAACATTGCTTTAAATAAAAAAATGCCCATGTATGCTTCCATCTATTTTATTTATAATACAGGATGAAAAGGGCTGTAAAATAATTTACAAAATAATCTTTTGTAATGATCAAGGTCCAGACTAAATAGCAAAATCATAATTTAAAGGTCTACTAAAGTCAAATACACATTATATATCATAATGTTCCTTTTTCGCTAGATAACTCAGAAATGTACATTTTGGATGTAGGTTTAAACTCATATAGGAGAAACTTAAGATTTGTTTGAGCATAAATCGACATTTTACAGAAAACGCTCCAGAAATTTTTTACACTTCCGGTGAGAAGGAAAAAAGACAATAGGATTTCCGGAAGTCACGCACAGTCGGGAAATCCTTCAAGTTTAGCTTATGTGATGAACACCTTGAAGCTGGACAGCTTAATGAATCTGATGAAGATCCTGCTCGCTATGAATTGAAGCTGTAACAATTTCAGCTCGAACGAGTCTATGATCAAGCTGGGCAGCGCTTGTGCTCTACATTCTGGTAATTACTATTATCATTATTGCAATTATTACTAATATAGCATTCTTTCTTTAATGTTATTTTTCCATGTCGGTTAAGGTGCACAGTACTAGTGGCAAATTATGCATAAAGGTTTATTGGGAAACTAATAATGAGAATAATATAATACAGTTCTGATGAGATGTGGATTTCAGTATATGATTGCTGTATAACCATAAATATAAAACAAAGTCACTCATACATTCATGAAATCCCCCCTTCATTGAGAAAATGTGACATTTTTCTTATGTGGAGTGTGACATTTTTCTTATGTGGAGATGTGGAGTTTTCACCCAAACCTTTCAAGAATGAACCTTGCTAGCATCATTTGTCTGTTATACTGGAAATTATCATGAAAAACTAACTTCAATCGACAAACACTTACAATTCTTGAACAGACTCTGCACTATGATATTTAAAACATATTGTTGTATGTTCCTATTCACTTAAGATTCATTTAGCTTCCTACCATTGTTTGTATTAAAATCTAATATTATACTAAAGGTCTTGACTCAGAAACTTGAAATGTATTAGTTAAACCAGAATAGGTGACATAATATAACTTTATTCAAGTCTAAAATATGTTGCATATTATATTTTCAGTCGTAATATATACACTGCATACAGGCAGCTGGTAAAATGGTGCTGGGGATATCTTGGCCGTGAAATTATAGTTGCTTTGCCATCCTGTGCAGTAGATGCAATCAGTCAGAAGTTCACAAGTGAAGGTGGTAACTACACAGGTTCCAAGCATTTGTAGTTATCTTGCAGATGGTGATGTGAGAGCCTACAGCCGTCGACTTGTCTGGCTTCAGGGATTGGCTGCATAGAGATGGTGGCAACTAACAATTGATTGGTTTCCTGAAAATTTTCTCCAGTGATGCCATCAACTCTTCATCATATTCTGAAGAAGAAACGTTTCCCACCATAATGTAAGAAATATTTCCCAATGTAAGAAATGTTTCCCACCATAATGTAAGAAATGTTTCCCACCATAATGTAAGAAAGAAGAATCTCATCCACTGCCGACATATACGCTGACATTTTTTTTAATAACAAACATTTGTTAATAATGTAGTAATACAAGTTAAAATGGTATTTATGTTAAACGAAAATAGTATTTGACTGTATAATTATTTTGTTACAATATATGATTTTGAATATGTGGTAGAAAAATAAATCTCAACCGAATTTTTTAAAATTAAAATACACGACTTTGTTTTGATTAAAATAAATTAAATCAAGCTGCTTTGCCATCAGTTTTAATGCATGTGATCAGGTGGAAGTGTTAGCTACAACTTTGCGTGCAAATTGGATGTATTAGAATGGACAGCATTCAACTTGTTTGGCATCTAGAATCGGCTGCATAGAGCTGGCGGTAACTATCAACAGACTGGCTTCTGGACGATATCCTTCAGTGCTGCCATCAACTATTCAACATAGTCTAAAAGAAGGAACCCCCTATCCTTAATTTAAGAAACATACAATAATTACATCCACTTCCTATATCCCCACAAATAATTTACTAAACATAATTCAGAGAATTGGAGACAAGATTTAAACGGTATTCAATTTAACATAAATATAAATTAAAGTAGAATTAATAATAATTTTGTCATAATGTATGATTCTGAACATGTGCTACAAAAATAAATCCGCATAAGACTTTGTTTTGGTTAAACTGCATAAAAACGGATTTGCTTTGCCTACAGCATATTGCCATCAGTAGAATTTCCAACTGAAATGTGTATGCTGACAGCTCAACAGCTACACGGGTAGTTTACAGCAAGTGTGTTAAAACTTTACTTATAAGAATATATTGTCTTTCAATTAAACGTTTATTCCTTAACTTCCACTATTTAACTCTGATTAAAACTCAAGATGGATGCTATGATTGAATTTATATTGAATCGTATGTCGTATGAAGCTATACCAACCATTTGAACACTGGAAATGCATGGAAAGTTCTCTATGACATCAATATGTACACCAGGATATGTCACACCATCTACTGTTGACTGTGTGATTGGTGTCTTTTGGGTTTTCTCTTGTATATTATCTTATGGATGCTGATTTTGAAATATCTCTTTCATCATCTAACAAAAAGATACAAATAACACAAGCAGCAGTTAGAAGTTAATCAATATTAATGGCTAAATTCTTTTTACATTACCTTGTATGATTCTGTACACAATACTACTACTACTACTACTACTACTATTACTACTACTACTACTACTACTACTACTACTACTATTACTACTACTACTACTACTACTACTACTACTATTACTACTACTACTACTACTACTACTACTACTACTACTACTACTACTACTACTACTATTACTACTACTACTACTACTACTACTACTACTACTAATATAATATTAATCATAATAATAACGATAATAATAATAATAATAATAATAATAATAATAATAATAATAATAATAATAATAGCAATGACAATATACTTTCCACACCGAACAAACATTACTATCAATTGCAATCAATGGGTTGTGGGTATGAATCCGACCTAGAGCAGGATCCACCGACATAACAGTGAATATCTAAGCCAGAAAGATAATTAACTCGAAGACCGTCAGAACTAATTAGTCTTTACAATAAAAACAATCAATACACCAACTATTCACACCATTTAAACACAAGAAGAACACTTGTTATATAACATTGTTAATGAGATTGAGTTGAAACGCTCTTCTGCTTGCCCCAAAAGACATCTAGATGTACTAAACTTACGTGCGTTTAAAATTGAATTTTGTTTGCAAATAATTTTCTTTCAAACAAATGATAACAATTTCAAATAATTTGTGTCCTTAATGCAAACACGATCTAGAAGTGGTTTATTACATCTTTTATGGAATTTATAAGGCGAATAAATAGTGATTGCTATAATCCCAATAAATATTACGTATCAGGAAAGGAATTTATGTTGGGTATAATAGATACAAAAGTTGATGGTGTATATAATTTACGTTACATCATACACGAGTGTATTAGTTTTACATTTAAAGTAAATGAGGCTTGCCAAATTTCCTTTTCATGAGACATTTATACAATGAGTGGGTGTATCATAGATACAGCATATATCCTATTAATTTATTATATTTATAACACATAAAAGTACATACGAACCTACATGGTATTACAGTTGACTACGAGAAGCTGTCTATTGATAGAAAATTAACTTTTTGCACGTATGATGCACTTAAAAATATAGTTCAGCAAATCAATATTGTTTCCAAATCTTGCAATAAATGCCTTCATTTATAGGTTCTTTGTTTCCATTCGTGGTATGAAAATCAAGTGAAATTTTGCTGTTGAAATATATATATATATATATATATATATATATATATATATATATATATATATATATATATATATATATATATATATATATATATATATATATATATATATATATATATGTATATATGTATACACGCACGCACGCACGCAAACACACACACACATACATACATACATACATACATACATACATACATACACACACACACACACACACACACACACACACATACATACATACATACATACATACATACATACATACATACATACATACATACATACATACATACAATCCTGCATCCTAATTACCAAAATTGTCTCGGTAGTACCAGGTCTGCGTAGTTTTCACGTTATTAAGTTAATATACAATTTTATGTATATAAATACATATGTATGTATATAAGTATGTATGTATATAAGTATATATTTGTTTGTGCTCATACTTGTATTAAAGGTTGCTGTATGTATGTATGAACGAGTATTTGTACTGTTCTGTATATCTGTAATGCGTGGACCTACATCCATTTGATCATTCACCCTTCTCAGCGCAGATAGGAACAAACTAATTACTGAAAAGGAGAGTGTTCTTGAACGATGGGTTGAACACTTTGCCAGCGTCCTGAACCGCCCTTCATCCATCAATGATGAAGCCATCAGTCGTCTCCCCCACGTACCCATCAGCAAAGCACTGGATGACCCTCCAACCTTACTGTAGATACAGAAAGTGATACGTCTGCTCTCCAGTGGCAAATCACCTGGTTGAGACTCCATCCCAGCTGAAGTCTACAAGGATGGGGGCACAGCCCTGATAGAAAGACTCCACTAACTTTTTTTTTTTTTTACTGATGTTTCAGCAGGAGACTATCTTCCAGGAATTCAAAGACTCGTCCATAATCCACATGTATAAGTGCAAAGGGAACCGCCAGGCTTGCGACAACCACCTAGGTATATCTTTACTCTCAACTGCAGGAAAGATACTCGCCAGAATTCTACTGAGCCGCCTCATTAAACTAGGACTACTGCCAGAAAGCCATTGTGGATTTCGAAAAGAACGTGGGACCATCGATATGGCGTTTGCTTTGAGGCAGCCACAATAGAAATATCAAGAGCGAAACACCGACCTTTTCTCTATCTACGTCGACTTGACAAATACCTTTCATATTGTCAGCAGAGAAGGCTCGTGGAAGGCAATGACCAAGTACGGATGCCCATGAAAATTTATATGCATCGTGCAGCATTTCCACGATGACATGAAGGCACGAATCCAGGACAATGGCGAGACATCTGAGCCATTCTTAGTCACCATTTGCGTCAAGCAGGGCTGTGTTCTGGCACCAACATTGTTCAGTCTATTGTTCTCCGCCATGCTGACTAATTCTTTCAGAGATGGGGAGGCTGCAGTCGGCAACAGGAACCGTACAGATGGACAACTATTCAATCCCAGGAGGCTTCCATCAAAATCCAATGTCATGACAGACAACATCAGGGATTTCTTATTTTCTGATGACTGTGCCCTCAATACTGGTTCAGAAACCAACCTGCAATGCAGCGTTGATAAGGTTTCAAGCTTCTGCACACGCTCCGGTCTCACCATAATTACCAAGAAGTCTGAAGTCCTGCATCAGCCGGCCCATTGAAAGCCATATGTTGAGCCCAACAGCAGCGTCGACGGCCAAAAACGCAACGTAATGAAATGCTTCTACATGACAGTTGTGCTCCCCGCACTACTTTACGATTGCGAAACGTGGACCGTGTACCAACGCTAAACTACTTTCACACCACAAGTCCCAGGAAAATCCTCAACATCAAGTGACAGGACAAGGTTTCAGACACTGCGGTACTCACCCAAGCAGATCTCCCCATTATCCACACTATCCTGATGCAGTGCCTGCTACGCTGGTAGGGACATGTTGTACGAATGCCATACCAAGGGCTGCATAAGAGACTCTTCTATGGCGAGCTACAACAAGGCACAGCGATCCCACGGAGGTCAGAAGACTCGCGTCAAAGACAATCTGAAAGCTGCATGGAAAGCATTCAACATAAACTATGATTTCTGGGAGCAAACTGCAAGCGATCGCATCACTTGGCGTTCCTCTGTGCACAAAGGCTCCAGTTGTACGAATCTAGTAGGACAGCAGCTGAAGAGCTGAAGAGGCAAGCCAGAAAAGCATGTACCATCAACCCTCCTGGAGATGTCACACTCATCCTCTGTCCCTTATGCAAACGATTTTTCCTTGCCTCATTATCCACCTGCGCACGACCAAAGAACAAAGAAACAGCCCCTCCAACACTTGGATGACTAGAGAGATCCTCGTCGAATCGACGGACGAACAACGATACTGCGATCCTGATCCTCGTTCGTGATTAAGTATATTGCTTACTTGATCATTTAAATTTCAGCTCAAGACCTGACATTGCTTGCGAATTAGTGGACTGTTCCGTAGGAAATTCTATTTTGTCTTACTATGGTACATTAATTAGGCCATTCGATTGTTTGGAATTCATTCGGAACATTTCGTACTTTTGTACTAATCTTATTTGGAATTTAATTCACAATACTATAAGCGTCTTTTGAATTATGTTCACTTTGCGTTTTAGAAATTGTTTCGCGGTGCGCAAAGGAAAAACAACAAAATAAAAGCAAGTAAAGAAAACAAAACAACCATAATTTAAATATTTAGCTTTTTTCCCAAAGTAAAGTAAGTAAAACTTCTAAAAGCTCTCATTTATTTAGTTGCATTAGAACATTCTACACATTAAAAATAAATTGTTGAGCACTGATTGTCTTTTTCTATTTTGTTCTGACAAAGTATTTTTTCACATATACCCAATGTTGTTTGAAATAGCCATTTTTCTTTCAGCTAAATAATAATAATAATAATAATGATAATAATAATAATAATAATAATAATAATAATAAATCGCCGTTTTTGCTGTACTGAAAAAAACAAAAACAAAGATGCATTAGAAAAAGATGCTAATACTTTTGCTAATGCACTTTTATAATGATGACAATGAGATAATGCTAATCTTCAACACGAAATGCAAGTGATATTAAACAATCCTTCCCTGAATTTGAAAATCGATCGCTTTTCAGTGGATAGCATATAGTGGACAAATATTGTGTTGAATTGCGTGAGACAGAGAGTCAATTGATGCAAACATAACAAAAGTCAATTAATTAGATATAATTTGACCTTAAACACAACTTTTATATCAAGGTCATGTTATCCAAAATTATGCGCATTAAATCAAGTTGAAACACAGGTTACAAACGAATATATTTAATGTACCAAATAGTGTTGTTAATTAGACTATTAATATAAATGGCTTCTAATTCAGCTAGCCACCACACATGATATTTATCTACTAGTAAATCTAGCGGAAAAATTAATAATGGATATGGCTAAATAATACAGATTAGGTGATTGATTTTATTTAGGCATGCATGTTTTACTTCCCTTAAGGCATGACAAAGTTAATTTTGCCGTAAATGGGTCTGCATAGCTTCAATACACTGACCATGAAATAATTATCGGCGCGTTGTTTGAGGAGCATAT
This sequence comes from Unio delphinus, assembly GCA_029339505.1. NCBI lineage: Eukaryota > Metazoa > Mollusca > Bivalvia > Unionida > Unionidae > Unio > Unio delphinus. Next base: position 16,660,670 of record JAQISU010000106.1, on the reverse strand, counting down.
TATTGCTGATTTTGGGTTTAACGCCGTTTCTCAGCTCAGTATAGGCTGTACTAGGTAATTATTATAACTGGCGGAGGAAGAACTCTTGGAAAAATCCTGGTAAGAATCAACGACACGGGAATCTGCTGTTAGCTTTCCAACATACCCACATTGAACGAGGTTGAGGCTCGAACACATGCGGAGAGTGGTGAGATGGAAGTCATCTGTAAAGTCGAGTGATTTAGACCAGTCGCCCTCCTCCCGACAGGGGGATTCCCCTTGAGGAGCTGAAACATCTTTACCCTGATGATAATTTACTCCACACATTACCCGGACGATATTCCAGTTTTTATTTAATGTAGTGAAAACCAGGCAACTGCAAATTACGAACGCGACCCGGTTTTATCCGGTTACATTTGTATCATACGGGTAAATTTAATAAAAGTTGTCTTTCTTTGAACAAGTGCACAATGTCAACTATACTGTAAACGTCTGCTGTAAAGATTAATAACCACGTGAGTAAAAAAAAACAACGAATTAAGCGAAAGTATCATGCAAAATAACGTTTGTTTATTCAATATAATTAAAATGTTAGGCTTCTGCAGCCATGGTTTTACGAGCACGTTTTACCGTTCGTTATTGTACGCACTTAAATAAGAATATTTGCTAATTATCTACTTTTCATACTAATATACTTATATTTTGACAAGAAATATATAGCACATGTGTTCATCTGGTCTCATTTGATTTTATTCTATAATTTACTATTATACAGTAAACAATCATCAAGGTCCTTATTTTACACATACTCGTGTATTTTGTACACATACTCGTGCATTTTAAACATCAGATCATGCAAATAATGAAGCTTATATACATTTTTACCTAATGATTTAAACGGAGGTGGATTTGAGAAGCAATACGAGTGAAAGTAAACAAATATCTAATAGAGTACAACAAATAGTTTTCTTTTTGTGAGTTTTTTTCTTTCTTCTAGATTTGTATGTCCTTCCTACAAATGCTAACAACCTAAGCCTTTTCCCATCCTTCAAGAAAAACAAGCAAAAACAAAACATAAATAATATACCCCCACCCCCAAACACCAGTTTGCAATTGGACAAGACTCAAATAATTTTTTCTTGGTGAAAACTAATTTAGTGGCGATTTTACAAACCTAAACCTTCGAGAAAAATATATTTTACATGACCGATTATACTAAAGTTTCATTCCCGCCATGATAGAAATTTGGCAGAATATTGTTCTCTCTCTCTCTCTCTCTCTCTCTCTCTCTCTCTCTCTCTCTCTCTCTCTCTCTCTCTCTCTCTCTCTCTCTCTCTCTCTCTCTCTCTCTCTCTCAATTTAGTGTTTTCTGATGTGTCTTTTTAAAGATAGATGATTAAGCTTTTGTGCAGTTATGCAGTAAATGCCCTCTCCATTTATGAACGTAATTATGCTTGGCAATTTATAAGGATTAGAAGCTGTAGAGATTGATGGGAGCAGTCATGAAATAAATCTCACGACAGAATTTAAGCAACCAGCTACACTCTCGAGAGTTATTCTTCCAAATTATAGCCAGAACGGTCAAACTCAAGCCTTTATCCTTTTAATATGTTTTGTAAGTCTAGGTATTCGTAAGTGCAGAATTTACTTAATTTAAAAGAGTTCTAAAAGTGACGAGACTAACTGGCAATATTCAAACCATATGTGATAAACGTTTGCACATAAACGTGTCCAATCAGTCGGGAAAATAAATCACTCACGGATGAGATAGATTTGTTTTCTATTCTTATTTTTTCCTTTCTGTCTGCACAGACTGCCAAATATCAACTCTTCAGTGGATAATACAGACTTGTTTTATTCTCTAAAATCTTTTTTTCGTGTCTGTACAAAGTGTAAAATAGATATCAACTCTATAGTGGATGATATAGACTTGTTTTCTATTTTTTTTAATTCTTCCGTTGTGTCTGTACAGACTTTAAAATAGATATCAACTCAAGAGTGGACGATATATATCTGTTTTCTATTCTTAATTTATCCTTTGTCTGTACAGCCTGTAAACAGATATAAGCTCTACAGTGGATGGGATAGACTTGTTTTCAATTATTAATTTTTCCAATGTGTCTGTACAGACTGTAAAATAGATATCAGCTCTACAGTGGATGAGATAGACTTGCTTTCTATTCTTAATGTTTCCTATATTTATGTACAGATTATAACATATATATAAACTCTAGAGTGGAATATGTAGACTTGTTTTCTAGTTTTCTTCATTCTTCTGTTGTGTCTGTACAGAGTGTATAATAGGTATCAACTCTACAGTGGATGATATAGATTTGTTTTCTATTCTTAATTTTTGCTACATGTCTGTACAGACTGTAAAAGAGATATCAACTCTACAGCGTCCTAACAAGAGACAATACTTGTGAATAATGATCTCACAAAATCTCGAAATTGCAAAACGAAATTGTCACTTCTTGAATTTTAGTATCACAATCAGTTCTAATTCGTACATGTATAAAACACACAAGAAGTATGTATACAATTGCTGATTTCTTTATTAAATATCCAGCTGAATCACGCAAAGTTTAGATATTCAAATTTTGTTAAGGCAATAAAATGAAGAAAAAAAGTGTGTTGTGAAAATCATTGATATATTCCACCTTAGCATAAGAAGATTTAAACATTGTCGTAATAACGTACTATACAGTAAGAGCGTATACAATTGCATGTTGTAAACGCACAAAAAGTTGCTTTTACGAAAACGAATGGAATTGAACAGTTTTATACGAAATAGAGTTGTAATATGCCCTTTTCATACATGTTCGAAATTGCACTTTAATTCAAAATTAAACTTTAATTCAAAGTATTTCACATTTATTTGCTTGAAATAATAATGATTTTTAGTTTGATAATAAATATTTTAAATACTGTACCCCTCCATCACATTTTAGTGTTACGTATATTTAATTTGCACTGTTTAATCGTTAGTTTATTTATTTTCAATTTCACTATATACTATTTATACTGTAATATTGTATCTAATTGCTGACCTTGTCCTTGATCAATGACAATTTTGTCAACAACATTGGATAACTATTTAATAACTATGTTAAGCTGAGTCAAGGACATTTGAATTTGTTCACATAGTTAGATCTTGTATACGTGACGTGAGTTACGTGCTTCATTGCAACAGACCTAATTTCTAATTGTTTAGAACAATGAAAGTTTGAGCCACTTTCTGTTTTTTTTTTAAATGTCTTAATTTCTATTTGCTTACTGGAAATTAGTAATTTGTGCGATACCATCTGAGCAGAATCAAGATTCATTATTTGTGTGCAGTATTTTGATTTAGAAACAAAGTGTTCAGAAATAATATTCTTTGATTTACAAGGACGTATTTTTGGATTGTATTATAGTACTCCAACAAAAGACTCTTGGCACATCGCCAAGACACAGACCATCGCAGGCACACTAACATTTCCATAGTTGGATTTAGTTTGGAATATCACTAAAGTTTGTTAAGAACTTTATCATTAGGACTTGTGTTAGAAATTCTATGAATATTCGAGATTTAATTCGCATTACCATATGTTAATTTTAAAATATAATTTCACTTGTGTTTTAATGGAATAACTTATTGGTTGAATTTTACAAAACCTTCTGGCTTTCGCTCTTCTTTTGTTACTTAGTTTAAGACCTAGAATCGTAACATTAGAAAACGTTAAAAGACGTTTTGTACAAAATGTGAATAACTCATGCGCAAACTGTTGTCATAATTCCCCTCTTAGTAAAATTCTTGAGAAACAAGAACTTTTAATTAAACATAATATGTTATATAAGGGCTATTCCATTTAAACCTACCACTATCACACGGACAGCAAAATGAAAAAATTTCATGCATGGTCATCAATACACAATAATAACTTCTTTGCCATCTCATATCAAAATAAAAATTGCTTCTATCAGTGGTGCCTATTTTATTTTATTAATATGTTTTTATAATGCCACCGTTGTGTTTGTTTTCTCTTCTGTCCCTCCCCTCCCCCGGTTAACATTGCGGATCTTTCAGGGAAAAGAAAAACTAAATCGGCAATTTCCGATGGATTGTATAGCAAATACGGAAACAAGGGGAACGTGGATATCCGGATGTCTTCGGATGTAGCTATATATGGTATGGATGCTGCAGCCGAATATTTAGAAGATGGCCAAAAAATGGCGACAGAAATAAAATGCAACATGTGGTCCGTGGAAGATATGGGGTTATGGCTGACTTCAGTCGGCCTGGAGTCAGCTGTGGCTACTTTTAGAGGTGAGAACTTGACGACAGACAAATACAAGGTTGATACATTCTTCAACTTCAGAATAAAGTTTTGAAAATCGTACATTTGAAACTCCGCAAACTTAGGAAAAGTCCCTTTCTCTTAGCTTCCATTTGATTGGTTAAAACTATTTGTATGACAAGTACCTGCTTCCGAAAAAAATACGATCTTGAAAAACCGGATTGCGCACTTTCTCACGCGACATTTTAAGCTAAGTTGCACGTAACATAATAATTTTGGTACCTATGTTTTGCTCAGGCATTCGATTTTGTATGCATACTAAAACTTTGCGTACATTTATGTAATGCCAAGCCATTTTCCTCACGCTTTAGCTCGACATGGCCATGATCGCACCTACTTAATATGCAATTGCACCGCATAGAATGGAATGCTGTCTTCTCATAGGTTGACTGAAAATGGGGTACTGAACCTAGGTAGAAACTGATTTTCAGTTGACTATAACGGGGACAGTATTCCATTTTATGCGTGGCACTAGCATATGAAATGGGCGCGATCATGGTCATGTCGAGCGATAGCGTGGGAAAATGGTCTGGCATTCCGTAAATGTATAAATACTACCTAAAAGTTTTAGTATCAGTATGAAGTCGAATGCCTGAGCGAAACATCGCTACCAAATGTATTACGCTACGCGCAGTTTAGCTTAAAGTGTTAGCATTGATTCTTCAATAGTTTGCGTGAGAAAGCAGATAAGTGTCCTCCCTTGTAGTATTTTTAAGCGCATTAAATTAAAATGTAAGCAACTATGCGCGCTCCTATGACTCTTCGTTGACTGTACGCGATTCGGTCATACTAATCGTAACTAATCGACTTTCTCCGTATCAACTAGCTATTATTGGCGACGTGATCCGAATGGTTGCATTAAGTGACTTACGGAAGTTAGGCTTGCGTACATTTTTCAAAAATGGATTTAATAATATTTACGACTGTGAGCCCATTTTTCTGTTGATTGGTACTGTCTACCGACTCCCTTTTTTTGTTTTGTTTAATCACTTTACTAAAAGCCTCGACTTGTACATATTTAAAACTTCTGTCCATTAGTACAGAATGAAAATACATAATTTGGATATAATAGTACTAATATTAGTACCATTACTCGTACCTCAACCGCAACAAATCAAGTTGAGGCTAGGACATCGTAGCTAGTGGATATAAATTAAATGTTGCTGTTTCTGTATATGCAGTTTTCTTTGTCCAATCTTTCATATTGACCAGAGATCAAATGGGAGAGATATAAAATTAGATAGTTTAAGCCCCAAGGTGTTGCTATGCAAATTTGTTAGTTACTTTATTAAAAATCTCATTTGTTGAGATGCTTTATGAAAAACCTCGACTTGTCACCATGGAAATGGGTTGACTGTAAGAATGTTTCAACTGGTCTTAAGTGAATATATATTTTCTATTTATTCTGTTTTCTTTGCCAAATCTTTCATCTTGACATGAGACAGAATCGGAGGGACATCATTATATAGTTCTTGGTGATGAAAAGGTAAACAAAACTGAAGAGATTGATTTTTGCTCAACAAATATACTTTTTAATTTGCTGTCCAATCAGGCAAGTTTCTAAAAAAAAACAACGTAAATGTTGAGGTATTTATTAAAAAATCATTGTATACTTGATTCTTATTAAGCATACTCACTGTTTGAACTCATAGTCGATAAGATTTTTGTGTGGATATGTTATGGTATTCACTCTGATAAACATGGAGTAAACATTTTATTCAGAATTTAACTTTAAGTAAAACAACAAAGAAAGCTCAAGATAGTGTTAGTTTGGAAAAAAATTTCATTGAGCGTTTCCAAATATTAACCCTTATCCCTTTCCCTACGGTATTTTAACAATGAGCAGTTCTTTCTTTGAAATTGGATCAATATGTTAATGGCTCATAGTGGCATTTTGGAGAAATTTATTGACTGAGCTGAAAACTGATGCAGGTTTACACTGGTCGCAGAACTCATTGTACTAATTTACAGCAGGTAAGGGTGAAATAAAGGATTGACAAGAGAGTTTATTGATACAGCTGCAAACACAAGTATTTTGAACACTGTCTGATCACACATTCACAGTTACAACTTATACATGTACTTTAAACTAATTTTCGGTTGTTTTGTGATATGGATATGAACAAGCTATTCATGATTTCTTACAATGTTGACCAGTACCATACTGAATAGTTTACAAGCTTGTTATTTTCATTTCTTTCTGTGTTGCTGCTTATTCGAGCCTAAGCACGTAACACTGTGGATGGAGGAGGAGATGAAAGACCAAGAAATAAGATAACCCAATTCTGCTCAGTTTTGATTAGGTATATACTAGACCTTGATAGATATAAATGTCAGAGCTTGACAGAAGGTGCTTTAAAATACCATAGTGTTGAACGGGTACACACCGCAGAAAACCGTGCATTAAGCCAGGGAGGTGTGATTTCATCAAAACATGTATATCTAAATGAGTTTGATGATGCTGGAGTGTTTGATGTAGATAAATTTTGAGAAAATATGGAACATGCCAGAAAAGATGCTCTACAGCGAATTCAAGGTGTTCCATACTCAAAAGACAAATTGGATGCTCATAGTCCACCAGATACGGAAAAATGGGTCTTGAACCCGAATCATGAATGGAAAATTAAGAAGTTTTTAGAAAGGGATACTATAGAACATCGACAGCTGAATAACTTTCTTGTAAAACCAAGGGGAGAAATATGGTCAAAACTTTGTAAGATGTATGAGCTCGTAGAGGATATGGCTTAAGGTGCTACATTTCTGTACCACTACATGACTGACCCCACAGTGTCATCTCACTACAGTTTTGGAACTTACAGGCCAAATGATGGATCCACAATTACCAGATATGAAATTCAACCAATTCTAGACATCAGCCGTTTACCTGAATTTCATTACTTACCATATGAGGAAGCTGGAAACATTATCGATGAACTGTGTGTTAAATCTGGTATTCCAGAGTTTGCTTCAATTCATGATTTTTTTTGCCTTCTCGAAACATTAAATTTCTTATGGAAAATAATCCAGATGAGTTGGAAAACAATATAGAAACTATGAGTAACTTGATAGGTACAAGTGTGTTGGACATTGAACAATATATTTTGAAGATAAAGGAGAAAGAAAAAAGAAATCTGCTGAAAAAGAAAATTATTGATAGTTTTAAGGACTCGCCTTTATCAAAACTGACAGTACCAGAATTAAAGTTCATGTTGCATGATCATTTTCAGCAACGAGTTCATTCATCAAGGACAAGAAAGCAGATTTTCTGACTGCAGTAAGTCAAGAAACAAAAAAAAGACAAATGAACGAAAAGAGTTTGTGTGTTCTATTGAAGAAGTTATTTCATTCTCCTTAATAATTTATACTGCAATTCTGTCTGACAGTGATTTATAAAGATTTCTTATGGAATTAAAGGTAATAATTCTTAATAGTGGGAATTATATCCCAGTATTAAACTTTTCAACCAGCCTAATTAAGACAAGATACAACAATACTGCATGGGAAAGACAACAACCATATACATTATATATATATATATATATATATATATATATATATATATATATATATATATATATATATATATATATATATATATATATATATATATATATATATATATATATATTATATATATATATATATATATATATATATATATATATATATTTATATATATATATATATATATATATATATATATATATATATATATATATATATATATATATATATATATATATATATATATATTTGGTAATGTTTTTGTTTTGTGATGTTAATTTGAACATATAAACATGTTAAAAACTTCAAATGGGTTGGCAGAGTATCCAATGATACTGTATGTAAAAGGTATGATATGAGACATGTCATCTTTATATAAGACAACTAAAGCTGCATGTTTGCAGTATGTTGGCAAACAGTTTCCATGTTTATATAAAATAAAAGCAATTCAGGCATCTTGTAGTTTTAATATTTCTTTAATCCCTTCATATAAAATACATATTACCTTGTCTAACTTGAGAATAATTTTTTAAACTTACATGTATGGCCCTGCTATAAAATTTCATATATAATTTCTGGGTGCTATTATTTAGGTGATTATAAACAGATTGATCTTAAACCATGTAAATGTTGGACTTTTAATCCAAATAAACTGTTATGGATATGTTTCATCCTTAAGCTTGAAAACCATAAATACCCGGTTGATCAAAAATGAACAACTAATTTTATTATTACTATCCAAAAAATGATTTTTATTTATCATATTATCTTTAATTATAAATATTAATTAGAGTCAATATATTTTATTTCTGACTATGAAGTTTAATACTTCTATTCAAGTTACAAATAATAAAAATTAATCAACATATAATTCGCTTCTATTAACGTAATTTGTATGCACGGTAATGAATTTCGAAAATTTGCTTTTATACATGAGCATGGGTGTCCAAAATTCCCTGCTATGACTGGTGGTGGTAAAAAAAAATCACTTCTATGGGTGGTCACCCATTTTTGAATGTGCCTTCCCCCACCTAGGGGTAGGTTTAAATGGAATAGCCCTAACTCAAAATATACTAGTTATCCAAAACCCTTTATCATGTCATACTTGGTCCAAATTGGAAATCATAATGCAAGAGGGATTCGTAAATAATACTTGTGTTTAAAAATATTCATATGATCATAATGTTTTGCCATGGACTGAATGAAAACAATAGCCTTGTTTTTTGTTTAATACAAACGGTAAAAAAACACGTTTAAGTCTGTTGCATATTCATATCACTACAATCATGCACTTTCAAAACCTATTTTCTTTATTGACCTTTATGTAACAAATTGTTTATTTCATATGTCTCCTAATTTTGCTAAAATGCAACTTCGCAATGAGAACTGAAATTTCAATATACTAGAACAGAAAATGGTTTACTATTTGTGGTCGAGAGAATGGCACATAAATTTACCAAGCCATGTCTGGCTTTGGAGGAAGTGTTGATCGGACAATATTTTATATTAACTAAAAATAGTTACGGTTGCTTAGACGTGCCCTATTCCTTGAGCAAGATGTTGGTCTGTTATATAATAATGTATTGTTTGAAAGTTTTTATAGATGAACAATGCCTTATGGATTATGACAGATAGTTTCGTGATTCAAAACATTTTGGTGTATAGAAGATAGAGGTCCTACATTGATACTGAATGATATTGTTCTAGTTTCTTGGACAATAAGACACTGTTTCTTGTAGACAAGGTTGGAGGAAGTCAATTAATACTCCAGAGACTGGTTGTTGAGAGATATTTGTATGGTTCATCTTTCTGCGAGAGTAGCCAATAATTGTTCAGAATAAAGTGATCCACTCTTAACAAATTTTGGTAGTTCAAAAACTATTTGTTTGACTAAAGTAACGACGGAATAATTCAGTTAAACAGGAAATATGACTATTTCTTTCAAGCTTAAGAAACTATTTCCAACAACGGTCTTATCCTTGTTATGAGTTTTAGTGTTTGTTATATAAGGAAAGACAACTCTTCCGACACGTATATTGCAACATGGGTGTATTATATTACAAACGGAATGTTCAAACACTTACAGAAGGTCAAATGTGAAGTAAATTGCGTTTATTGAAAGCAAAAATACCTCTGGATCATATAATACTCCATCCAAAACTTGCTTTTGCCATTCCACGTACAATGCTTTCAGTGTCTCAGTTTATGAATGGGACCATATCACAAGATTGGGGAAAAGGAAATACTACCCTCTAATAGGACCCTACGACACGATTGCAAAATCAGAAATACTACCCCATATGAGCCATCCTATATGAACAAGAACTTTTGTATCGGAACTATGTTGAACTAAATACTCAATTTAGGACAAATGCAACAAATGCGTTTAGAAAAAACGTCGTCAAATGGGTGAATAATGCTGTGCTTGATAAGCAGATAGAACATTTAAGATGAGAACAAATTTAAAATACGTGCACGACATGAGGATTACTGAGGACTCATACTCAGGCAAAGCCATTAGGGATTATATCATTGTGATACGCCAAAAACTATTGGTACATCAGCACATTCAATATGGTTGAAATTAATTCGGAACGCTCTATACTTTTGGACATGCTAGGTGTTGATCATTTATGATTATCTGGCGTAATGTCTATGTAGAGTTTTGCAAAACGTACTGGCTTTGGTTCTTTCTGTTAGTTTAATGCGATAGAGGCGTGACAATTGCAAATGAAAGAAAATGACAAAAATCACAAAATGGAGGTTACATAACTATAAAAAAGATTAAGTATTGCAAAAAGTCATATCTAGTTGATATTTGAAAATTCATTGTAGTTAAACATAGTCAATACAATCTGCAAACTTAAAATATGCAAGAGCATCCAAGGGCTGACGATTTTACATCAATACAGCTTCATTGGCACGGCCATAGAGATAGTTTAAGATATTTAAGCACGGAGACTGGTTTTAGGTTAAGATATTTAAGAACGGAGACTGGTTTTAGTTTTCTTAACAGCGAACTTTGATTGTTACGATTTTGTTTTCTGATTAGTTTGTTGTTTTCTTTATAAGTCAGTTTAAGATTCAGTTTGGCATGTATTTAAGATCCAGTTTATACCATGGATTTGATAATCGGTTTATGCCACGGATTTAAAGGCTAAATGGTAATTTAGACTGCACGTAATTTCTTTTAATAGGAAATGATGTAATAAAACAACACTATTATTTCTTGAGTGGTAAATAAAAATAATTTTTCGATACGGATCACTATTTTGATAAGACTTGTTTTCTTGCCGAAAAGAATACATTGAGCGCTTTATAATGTTGTTTGTCATTTAATATCACAGTAGTATAGTCAGATCAAAAGAAAGCAGTTAATTAAAGCATACTGAGCAGCTACTGGTGGGCAAACATTTATCGAGCAGAAGAACATAATAAATCTTTAACTGATACAGAGAATTGTCTATGAAGCTCTATCCGAAAACTTTACTATGCAAGATTTGTGGCGCTGACTTTTAATTGGTAATCTGAAAGGAAAGTGCGTATGACAATGTTTGTTCAGAACGCCTACCTCCAGATTCTCAGTTCCCAAGTTAATAGAACATAAACATGCACCGCCCATAATACAGCAATTTGTGTACAATGTGACATTTTTGCAGAATACGTCAGTAACTATATGCCAATACCTACTCTGTTGTTATAAATTATTACAGATTTTACGCATAATTTAAACACCTGTCAACATGTCTATTTGTTTCTATAAATATGTATGCATTTGGTTGGTTGATTGATTGGTTGATTGATTGATTGTTTTTTTTTTTAACGGCGCACCAGTACGTTTAGGCTATTTAGCGCCAAACATTAGGTTCTATGTAAAAAAGTTAAAAAAGGTAAAAGTTTTAATATTGACCAGCGATATCAAAAATCAAATAGTTGAAAGTAAAACGGTAAGATGGTAACGGTAAAATATGAAGCTTCCCGATCAACGGGGTATGACAATGGTGTATGGTAATGAAGAAAGACGAAAAGATGTTGAAAAGAAGGGACGGTATTTGCAATACATACAACTGCTCTATGTGATGGCATAAAAGGTATAGTTTAAAATGAAGGTTTACTTCCTTCAGCAAGTCCCTAATGCAAGTAATATTTATATTACGAAAAAATTCCTTCATGTTACGCACATTATAATACTTATCACGCCTAGGTTGCAGGTCGAATCACTCTGTCATGAAGTGCTTAACAGTGAATGGTTAATTGCAAGTAACGCACTCTGGTATAACCTCACCTTTTAGTAATTGGGAGTGGAGTTGATTATGTACGTATGGCCAATTTGAATTTTTGTAATGACTACATCTTCAAACCGGATTGTTCTGTACGATGGAGTAAATTCTCCTAGGGTTGGTTGATGGCGTGAAGTTTGTTATTCACATTATCATTCCACGAATTAATGCATTTGGCATATATACTATCCCATTTATATGCAACATGGCGAGGACGTATATTCTGTTAATACCCGAAACAATATGGAAAGAGTTGACTAAGGATATCTTAACACTCCAACTCCTGGAAAAGATAAATACGTGATTTATGGAGACAAAATACCCTATTCGATTGTCGTGATCTTGTTAAATTTATGTTCCCCTGTCTGATTGTATATCTATTAATGTTCTTTTTGATATTCCTGTCACGTTACTAAATGATTTGATAAATTCCAAATCACTAGTTTTGGATGCCAGCTAGAAACGGCATAATACCGATTCCAAATATCCAATTATCATTTTAAATAGTGATAGAATCGTGTGACTGGAAACACATCCGTTTACGTCTTAAAGGGTAAGTAAGAGTGCATGATAAATTTCAATCAAGCAGATGTTCCTCATAGGTTAAGCGAGGGAATCAATTTATTGGAAGCGTCAATATAATTTCTTTTCGTCTTAAAGGAAAAGTGAATCACTAGCGTATTATGGAACAAAGAATAAAAACGAACATTACAAATTTGGAAGACAATCCTCATTAGAAGAACGTTCATGCAATATATATTTTCTTTGTTTCAGTGTATAATTCATCTTACAGTTACACACACACACACACACACACACACACACACACACACACACACACACACATGTGCACACACACACACACACACATGTGATTAGGATTTTAAACGTAGCTTGAACAATTGTACAGTCATATCGTTACGATGTCTGCATTGTTGCGGTTTATGATGATGTGTGTGTGTGTCCGTGATTATGATTATTAACGTAGCATTGACAATGTTTCAGTCATATTGCTATGATGTATGCAGTGTGGCAGTTTATAGTGATGTCTAGCAAAAAGGCATCATGCCGCAGACATGTAGCATGATGTCCCACACCGACACATTATCATGACACCAGGTCTACCAGTCCTAACACTAACCTCTTATTGCTGATTGTCAAGCGAGGTAGCTGCTAGTACCACGTTTATAAGTCTTTGGTATGACCCGGCCTAGGTTTGAACCCACGACCTCTCGCATCCGAGGCGGAGGCGGACACTCTAACCACTTAGGCCAGCTGACAGGTTCAGAATGATTCTTAGTATATTATTGTGCAAAATTGGGCCAGACAATGGAAAAGAAGATGAATGACGCTAATATTTATTTTCATTGATTAAGGTCACTAGTTCGTATGTGCGTATATATGAGTAAAATGTGAAACAAAATTAATCATCAAACATGTACATGTTAAACAGTGTATTATACCAATATCTATCAAAGAAGTCAATAGTTTAGAAGCCATACTGTTATGTTGGATTCATCACTTCTAACACTATTTAACAGAGTAACTTTAAATTAAAAAATTCAGCCCTCTCTTATTTCTGAAATTTAACACTGGATCGATTATTAATTTGCGATAACGTGTCAGCTTCTACAAGACGCAGTGCACTACAATTTATATAATATTTGGATGTACATATAATCGACAAAGGGGAAATTCACACATTACTACAAGTATTATAAAAGTACAGCCATTGGAATAATGACACATTATAAGTGAACACACCATGTCGGTAGAATCATTTTATCAGAAGCAGCAAATAAAATAATGATTAGTAAGATTGCCGCCAAGAAAGCCATGGTTGACCTAAAGTCGGCTTCATGTTTAAGTATTCCCATCTCTATTATCATTATAAGTTTATAAGGAAACTATAAGTCATTATGAACATCGGTTAAAGAGGACTAACATGAGAAAAAGTTTCCAGGTAATCCCCATAACAGCGATAGCAGAGGTTAAATCTAGATCGTCCCCATGCAGAACCAACAGTCATTTCGTATGCTTTGGTTCAGTTGTTTTAAGGTTTAATAACCCAGTTTTTATTTAGTAATAAAATTTAAATTTAGTGCAAAGGCAATCGGAGCAATGTGCCTTGCCCAAGGGCGAACCGCGTTAGCAGACGACTCAGAGATGTTTTTGTTAAGGGCAAGAAACGATACGTGTATGGGAGTGATGATACACTTCCAGAACATCAAATATTCCTTTGAAATGACAAATTCAATTTGTACATCACAAATGAGATTGGCTTCTGCTGCAATGATATCAGATATATAAGTAAATAGAAGCCCAATCAAGAGAGGCAATACTGTCACTTTTGGACCATGTCAATTAGCATGAACGTTAGAACTATATGTTTGGAATGTGGAGAGACTAACTGATAATTTAAACGTATTGGTCCACTAAATACAGGAAATGTGCTTATTGGAGAATCCGTGTTTTATCTTTGACGAATCATCTATAACATGCATATGTTACTTAAAGTTATACAATAATGTAATTGATGTGGCATTTCCTAAAATTAAACGAATGTTATTGAAGATAAAGAACAGATTATCTGTGGTAAAATTATAACTCACATCTTGAATCTAAAAACGGTAGTCTTTCATCTAAATCAGATATATGCAACTTTCTCAAGGGTTCTGGAAGGATAAGCGATTTTTAAAGCCACACACTATGATGAGAATAAATGGATAAAACCTAGTGGTAGGCGTAGGTTGCACATGTCTAATCTAAAATATATATCCGATTCAGCCTAAAAGATTATTTTCTCACCATGATAGAAAAAGGAATATTATATAAAAAGAGTATTACTGCCTAAATATTTAATCTAAAAAGAGTATTATTAGATTAATATTAAATCAATTGATAAAGTTGTACAATATTACCAATATGTTTTACTTCTTAAACATATAATTAATTTAGGCCCATCCTATGATGTTCTACAGCATTTTCTAATTTTATCTTCTTATTTTTGTCCCATTGAATTATGGATCCAGTTGTCACTGCTAACAATGTCCGAGGTTCGTTCATATCTCTCATACTCAGACTACGGACGGATGTGATGAAGCTGAATTATATGATTGTAATGGATAATTTCTGGACTTACTGAAAATAAACGTAATTACTTAATTATGATACCTTGATTCGGAAGCAATGATTTGAGCTTTATATTGAATGGTCATGCTTCGAGGGGATAATACTCCACTGCGTCGTTCATTAAGAAGAAAATTATTAAGAAACATAAAGTTATTTCCATAGGTATGCATGTACTTGATTAAAATATTTTATTCTTGCCATCGTGTCATTAATACCTGTCAATATTAAAATTCTGCAGCTCTCTTTTCAATCAACAGTGTATATGATCTATATTTCCTGGGGGATCTCAACGCCGCCACTACTAAACGCAATTGCTGACAGTCCACATATGAATGAAATGAAATTCAGGAGATAGAAGCAAGAATTAATTTATCAAGGTAATTTCCGATGATATTTAAAGTAACATTATGATCACATATTTATGGTATCGTAAAACAGCATCTATTCTTTTAACTGGTTTGTATAAAACGTTGCTTCCTCTACAAATAGCCAATTAATAGAGTTTAGGCGAATAAAAAAAACCCCTAAACTATTCAGACACAATGCTTAATTACTAAACCTATGATGAAAACAAATATAAACGTTTTAAATCTATTTATAATTTTGATACACGATCTTTACTGCATGGTTGCTAGGCACATTATTCTGGTTGTTAATGAGATACATAGTTTGTTTAGGTGTATGTAACAAACTTAGGTTCAGATCTATAGAGTATATTTTCTTTACAAGCCATCATAAGTTGTAAGTAGTAACAGTCTTACTTTAAGAAAGAAACTGAAGACAAAACAGTTTATATATTATGAAAACTTAGTGGATATATATATATATATATATATATATATATATATATATATATATATATATATATATATATATATATACGTGTCCTACTCTCCATATATGAACTGCAGCACTTGTTGCACATGTAATTTTGCTACTAAGTATACTTCAACGAAGATCTAATTAAGTGTCGACCGATGTATTATTTATAAATATAATATACTGTCACTTGTCCAAGTTATTAAAGTTTATAATCTTTTTTTTAGCTAAGTTTGTTTTCTCGGTGGTTTCAAAATATTGGTTTAGTCTAAAATATGTGTACGTTATTCTGCGCTTATAGCATTGTACTAAAACTCTGCTGCTTAAATGTTTTATCGCTGTTTTATATTGTGTATAATTTGCTATGGGGAGCACATGGGGACTATTTGGCCATCATGGATTTGTACTATCATCTGGATGAATGAGAATTAAATCTTAAATTCATCCTTTGAAGTAACATTGATTGACAATATGAAGATAAATTATAAGTAAAAACGTGGGCCAGTATGGCGAACAATAGTATACTCATAGCGTAATCAATCTGTCGATCAATAATTGGATCTGGTATATTTGTTACGCTTTTTGTGTTTCGTCGTCCAGTGTCCATGATAAAAGTTTTACGACATCCTGATAACCAGGGGACACTAGTACCTGTAAGAACAAAGATTACAGACATGGGTAGTCTCAGTATTCTGGATATGATGTATTCATTCAAGACCTGACAGTATCATTATAGAAGTTGTCATCATTCTCGTCGTCAAAAGACTGATAGCAAAAAGACAGTGCTGTCATGTCAGATGTTAACCAAGATCTCCTTCATCCACACTATCATCCACATAATCTATCGTGGAGTGACACTGTAAATATTGAGAAAAAAAGAGATATCAGACAAACTTATATTTTCCAAATTAAAAGTCATGGTGAAACTTCATTTTGGGAAACTATTCTGTTTTGAGTTGTAACTCATGCGTTCCGTGCTCTGAGTAGTAACATCGCAATGCTGATTTTGTTTTGGGGATATATTTGTATGTCGCACTCATTGTAAAAGAATTTCTTTACCAAAGGCTGCCTGCATGGCACGCATCATGCCATGCTGCATGGACCGCAACGTATCCTAATCATTACTAATATACTAACAGAATCGCAACTAAGAATTAGTAAAGTGCTGAAGAAATGTGTTGATTCAGACAGGGAAAGAACTCCTTTTAACGTCTTTAAATCCGCAACATATATTTGTTAAAACAATTGTTCCGACACCCTCTTAGCAGCAAGGATGAAGCGAGACGATAGGTAGACAACATTAAGATCCACTGACTCGGAAAGAATAACACTTGCAAAGAACCTTCAGAGACGTAAGCATTATTTATGAATAAGTTATGAAACGGAAAATAAATGATGCGTCAAGATTCTTGAGAATATTATAAGACAGATAACTGGATATATTTGCCATACCATATAATACGATGGCAATGCAATAATCTCAATAGTATGTATACCAACCAATGTCTCCTATTATAAGGGTAGCTCCCACTGGTTGGTATAAAAAGCCAAAAAATACATTGATAATTTTAAAGTGGTTACAATACTAATAATGACGCCGATGCCATTGTAGTTAATATCAACAACTGAACAGATTTATTGTTATTATTGAAGTGGATTTGTACTGGACTAGCAATAATGGCGCTTACCATTACGAGCTTGCAGAGAACATCTTCTGAAGAAATAGAGAAGAAGTCAATAATTTACATTTAGATGCTAACTTCTACACCTAAGTATTCTTTATTATTGCTACAAAACTGCTTGAAGTAGAAACTGCACAGACTTCATTTATCAAGTTTGAATCGTTAAGAGATGAACAATGAGCTAACTGTAAGTAAATCTTCACATTTATTGTATTTTTTTTTAAATTAAAATAAAAAATATGAAATTCTTCAATACGACAGTTTTAGGCTTGAAAATGGATCTTTACACATCTGATTGTATAACGTGTATCTTGTAAAATATTTCATACCTTTGTTGTATAGATTGCAAGATATTATTTTAATATATCGCTAATAATTATAGTGAGCTGAAGACATTCGTTTGTAATGTAAAATTGTTATTGTACATATTTGTTAGTCGAGAAATGAATTACCATGTAATTGTAACGAATGATTGACATATGATTTATATTAATGTTATGAATTAGTGTAGACATAATTTAGAATGATTTAGTATCTAGTTAAACTCAGTAGTTTATTCGTAGGTGGCTTGTTAGATTGGTTACCAGGGTATTAGGATGTTGCATTTGTAAACATGGACAGTTCAGCTGCTGTACTATACCACGTTGAACTGGACAAGCAAATAAGAGGTATCGTTCAGTCCTCTGTGGACATGAATTTATTACATGTGTGGATGTATATGTCTGTCCTGTGTGTGAATACATATTCTAGTCCTGTGTGGTCATGCTATTGTACTGTGTGAGAATATACACCTTTTTCGTGAAAGCATTTATGAAACCGTCCTGTGTAGACATGTTATATTCTCTGTCTATGTGAAGACTAGAATTCGAGATAAACTTTGATAAACATAGGACTCGTTACAATGTATCCGCATTACCTTATCCTGAATTTGTGGTGGATTGATGTATTACTCGCTTATTGAATGAGTTGTTAATAATGTGAATTTGTATGTGATTTTGAATAGATTAAATGTTATTTTGAATATCACCTATTTGTGTGCAGTTGTGAACTCCTTCCTTCGTACACAGGCACATAGTCACCGGTATCGAATATGTAATTTTCAATTGACAACGTGGATTAAATATAATTCACCGTGTGCAGCATCTTGACCTATGGTTGCAAGACAAGTATGTATAAAATGGAGTTGATGTGTGTCTCAGTCTGAACAGAAGTAGTACCGAATTTCATTCGATTGCTAATACTAACAACTTCAAAATCAGCATATAAATCAGACTTTTAAAGCAACACATAGGAAACGAGAACAGTTAGATTCTGACCAGAAACACAGCCAAATATTGCATTCGACGTGTGCAAGCTAAAATGTTTAGCTAAAAGAGCATTCACTGGCAAGTTTAGCAATGAGGTTTTCAACGGAGCTTTTGATGAAAATCAAATCTGTTCTTATCACTAAATTGTCTAAAAGACAGCATTAACAACATTTGACCAGACGTTTTGTACCAGACCGATAAAATCCATCTTTGCCCAGCAGGACAATAAAAGAATACTTAAGATCTTAATTGAATTGAAGCCTCTAGAGAATTGTGTTCAAACAGCACAACAGGCATTTCTTATGATATCTCCTTTGGAAGTTATCCTTGGTGAGGATCTAAGCTTACTCCATAACCTGGCAGTGACGAGGGACATTTCACGTATAACGCAGACAACAACAGAAGAATCCGTTATGGAATCCGGGAGGTTGCAAGCATGTGCCGAGAGAACATTAAACTCAGCAGATCAAGCCTACACCAAGCGCAAACACTAAGGAGTCCGGAAAGATCTAAGCGAAACCGCCGTTAACAGCGATGACAAAATGTTTGACAAAAGAGGGTATTGCACGGAAGAAATTAAAAGTGAAGGAAAGAAAGAAGACGACACCAGAGAGACAGAAACAAGCAGAAGTGAGAAAGCAACCACCATCCCTTATTACGTCCACTTCAAAGCATGCAAAAGATGGATTTAGATGTCAGCAACAGCAAACTGAGCTGTGCAGGACCGCATTCAGTACAGACAATCTCGACCTACTACCCAATCGGAAGAAAATAGCTGAAGCTGATGGATTCAAGAAATGGCGTTTGGACTTCAGCCGAACGTTGGGACCAGCTGTCATCGGCGAGAGCGACGCTTGGATGATTGAAGTTGGAGCAGCAAGTAATCATAATAAATTAGCTGCTCCGAAATACCAATTTGAGACAAACTCAAAAAACGGACAAATTTTCTCTTTCGACATACCGTCTAAAACACAGAAAATGACTGTCAACAACTAGATCAATATGTATGATCAAAAGGACAACTCATACTCAGCAATGATTTACACTTGATGGATATAATAATTACATTGAGCACACTAAATTGCAAACATATAAAATCAGTACGATTAAAATATATAACTAACATAACTTTAGCGATAGGGACAATTCAGTAGCTATCTAAACTGAGCAGACGTTCAGTAGGAGAGTATAACTGGAATTTTTAGTTCAAAAATTCGGTGCCGATTGGTGCTGTTGAACAAGCTCTTTTATAACCTATCTTTAAGGGACTCTAATTATGTGTACACCTATTTTAGTAGTGGCAAAAGATATTACGACCCCAAACGCCTCAGATTTATACTCATCATAGCGGTCGATTACATTCAACGTTGATCCAGTGTCGTTCATCCATCTGGAGAGGTTAAATGACGTCAAAGGAGCAGCTCAACAACAAAAAAAAAACTGTCGAGAAAAGTAAGATTACTTCATGATCGCCAAAGAACCGTTGGTAGATATACCAAAGGATGAAAAAGCCGTACTACTCCTTTCAAGACCATACAGCGTTGTAGAAATAGAATTCTCCTTGCACCGTTGGTGTATAGTATGGTTGGTATGCATGTATGCATGAATAAAAACAGAATAAGAGACCATTACCCTAATATTAAAGTGTATATGTCACGATACAGCTGTGTTATGGGCAGGTTGGATAGAATAAATATGTAAGCGAGCATCCAATCCTGATCTTTTCTTCGTTTTTGTTTCCAAAGGTTGGGATTAGTTCTCATCAGTCTCAATCCTAGTGTACATCGGCCTGACATTTAAAAGTGTAACGTTGATAGCATGGTTATGATACGGTATACTTGCAATGTTAATATCATATTCAAAAGATCCCCACAATGCCAGCCTTTTTCAGACAATATTCAATATATTCCCCCAATGCCAGCCTTTTTCAGACAATATTCAATATATTCCCACAATGCCGGCCTTTTTTAGACAATATTCAATATATTCCCCCATGCCAGCCTTTTTCAGGCAATATTCAATATAGATTCCCCCCATGCCAGCCTTTTTCAGACAATATTCAATATATTCCCCAATGCCAGTCTTTTTCAGACAATATTCAATATATTCCCCCAATGCCAGTCTTTTTCAGACAATATTCAATATATTCCCCAATGCCAGTCTTTTTCAGACAATATTCAATATATTCCCCAATGTCAGCTTTTTTCAAACAATATTCAATAGATTCCCCAATGCCGGCCTTTTTCAGACAATATTCAAAAGATTCCCCCAATGCCAGCCTTTTTCAGACAATATTCAATATATTCCCCAATGCCATCTTTTTTCAGACAATATTCAATAGATTCCCCCAATGCCAGTTTTTTTCAGAGAATATTCAATATATTCCCCAATGCCAGCCTTTTTCAGAGATTATTCAATATATTCCCCCAATGCCAGCTTTTTTCAGACAATATTCAATATATTCCCCAATGCCAGCTTTTTTCAGACAATATTCAATATATACCCCAATGCCGGCCTTTTTCAGAGAATATTCAATATATTCCCCCAATGCCAGCCTTTTTCAGAGAATATTCAATATATTTCCCAATGCCGGCTTTTTCAGACAATATTCAATATATTCCCCCAATGCCAGTTTTTTTCAGAGAATATTCAATATATTCCCCAATGCCAGCCTTTTTCAGAGAATATTCAATATATTCCCCCAATGCCAGCTTTTTTCAGACAATATTCAATATATTCCCCAATGCCGGCCTTTATCAGACAATATTCAATATATTCCCCAATGCCGGTCTTTTTCAGACAATATTCAATATATTCCCCCAATGCCAGCCTTTTCAGACAATATTCAATATATTCCCCAATGCCGGCCTTTTTCAGAGAATATTCAATATATTCCCCAATGCCAGCCTTTTTCAGAGAATATTCAATATATTTCCCAATGCCGGCTTTTTCAGACAATATTCAATATATTCCCCCAATGCCAGTTTTTTTCAGAGAATATTCAATATATTCCCCAATGCCAGCCTTTTTCAGAGAATATTCAATATATTCCCCAATGCCAGCTTTTTTCAGACAATATTCAATATATTCCCCAATGCCGGCCTTTATCAGACAATATTCAATATATTCCCCAATGCCGGTCTTTTTCAGACAATATTCAATATATTCCCCCAATGTCAGCCTTTTCAGACAATATTCAATATATTCCCCAATGCCAGCCTTTTTTAGACAATATTCAATATATTCCCCAATGCCAGCTTTTTTCAGACAATATTCAATATATCCCCCAATGCCAGCCTTTATCAGACAATATTCAATATATTCCCCCAATGCCAGTCTTTATCAGACAATATTCAATATATTCCCAAAAAGGGCAGCCTTTTTAAGACAATACTCAATATATCCCCCAATGCCAGCCTTTATCAGGCAATATTCAATATATTCCCCCAATGCCAGCCTTTTTCAGACAATATTCAATATATTCCCCCAATGCCAGCCTTTTTCAGACAATATTCAATATATTCGCACAATGCCAGCCTTTTTCAGACAATATTCAATATATTCCCCCAATGCCAGCCTTTTTCAGACAATATTCAATATATTCCCCCAATGCCAGCCTTTTTCAGACAATATTCAATATATTCCCCAATGCCAGCCTTTATCAGACAATATTCAATATATTCCCAAAAAGGGCAGCCTTTTTAAGACAATATTCAATATATCCCCCAATGCCAGCCTTTATCAGACAATATTCAATATATTCCCCCAATGCCAGCCTTTGTCAGACAATATTCAATATATCCCCCAATGCCAGCCTTTATCAGACAATATTCAATATATTCCCCCAATGCCAGCCTTTATCAGACAATATTCAATATATCCCCCAATGCCAGCCTTTTTCAGACAATACTCAATATAATCCCCAATGCCAGCCTTTTTCAGACAATATTCAATATATTCCCCAATGCCAGCCTTTTTCAGACAATATTCAACATATCCCCCAATGCCAGCTTTTTTTCAGACAATATTCAATATATCCCCCAATGCCAGCCTTTATCAGACAATATTCAATATATTCCTCCAATGCCAGTCTTTATCAGACAATATTCAATATATTCCCAAAAAGGGCAGCCTTTTTAAGACAATATTCAATATATCCCCCAATGCCAGCCTTTATCAGACAATATTCAATATATTCCCCCAATGCCAGCCTTTATCAGACTATATTCAATATATTCCCCCAATGCCAGCCTTTTTCAGACAATATTCAATATATTCCCCCAATGCCAGCCTTTTTCAGACAATATTCAATATATTCCCACAATGCCAGCCTTTTTCAGACAATATTCAATATATTCCCCCAATGCCAGCCTTTTTCAGACAATATTCAATATATTCCCACAATGCCAGCCTTTTTCAGACAATATTCAATATATTCCCCCAATGCCAGCCTTTATCAGACAATATTCAATATATTCCCCAATGCCAGCCTTTATCAGACAATAATCAATATATTCCCAGAAAGGGCAGCCTTTTTAAGACAATATTCAATATATCCCCCAACGCCAGCCTTTATCAGACAATATTCAATATATTCCCCCAATGCCAGCCTTTGTCAGACAATATTCAATATATCCCCCAATGCCAGCCTTTATCAGACAATATTCAACATATTCCCCCAATGCCAGCCTTTATCAGACAATATTCAATATATCCCCCAATGCCAGCCTTTGTCAGACAATACTCAATATATTCCACCAATGCCAGCCTTTTTCAGGACTAGTCCCCATCTCCAAGTGTCATCATACCATCACACATTTGACTTAATGTTATTTATCCTTATATCTCCCCACGTGTTAAATTTAAATGTGTCCCCTAAAGGGTCATACTCTATCCATATAAAATACCCCTTTTTCAAGTTCTGCCAAATTCCAGAAAGCTGGACAGTAGATTTTCCACTTTGTCTCCTTAGTACTTTGGCTGCCCGCATAAAGCTCCCTCGCCCATTCTTTCAACTTTTGTGTAAGAAAGGAAAATGACTAAGAAATCTGGACATCAGATGCATTATGAAAATCACATGATTGTGCTGACCATGCATTCGTAAATGTCCGATTATGGCTTTTATACCAGCCGTTGATTTGTAGATTTGTCCCGATTATTTTGTTGTCATCATATTTGTTTGAGTCTATTGAAACTTGCGTAAATTGGGGTAGTTTTGAATAACTGCTTTCAATAAATATAAATTTGCTAATGTTCACTCTTACATGTTATAATTCAGGTAATTTTCTTTCGGACAATAACTGTGTCCAAACGGTTATCACCAAAGTCCTTTATCAATGGTATCATCCATCATAGTAATAGCTTTAGAGAAAATACTCACACCCACATAATTTATATATAAATACAGTAATTTATAATTTGTTAGTTCTGTGGATTTAAATGAACATATTTGTGACCTGGATGCCTTTACTCTACCGTCGTACTTTTTCTTACTATACACATAAACTAATTATTACATGTGTTAGAGAGTTACTAAACCAGTCTTACTTTGTCTTATTATACACAGAAACAAATAACATGTGTTAGAGAGTTACTAAACCAGTCTTACTTTGTCTTATTATACACAGAAACAAATAACATGTGTTAGAGAGTTACTAAACCAGTCTTACTTTGTCTTATTATACACAGAAACAAATAACATGTGTTAGAGAGTTACTAAACCAGTCTTACTTTGTCTTATTATACACAGAAACAAATAACATGTGTTAGAGAGTTACTAAACCAGTCTTACTTTGTCTTACTATACACAGAAACAAATAACATGTGTTAGAGAGTTACTAAACCAGTCTTACTTTGTCTTATTATACACAGAAACAAATAACATGTGTTAGAGAGTTACTAAACCAGTCTTACTTTGTCTTATTATACACAGAAACAAATAACATGTGTTAGAGAGTTACTAAACCAGTCTTACTTTGTCTTACTATACACAGAAACAAATAACATGTGTTAGAGAGTTACTAAACCAGTCTTACTTTGTCTTACTATACACAGAAACAAATAACATGTGTTAGAGAGTTACTAAACCAGTCTTACTTTGTCTTATTATACACAGAAACAAATAACATGTGTTAGAGAGTTACTAAACCAGTCTTACTTTGTCTTACTATACACAGAAACAAATAACATGTGTTAGAGAGTTACTAAACCAGTCTTACTTTGTCTTACTATACACAGAAACAAATAACATGTGTTAGAGAGTTACTAAACCAGACAATATCAGCTGATTAATTGCCTTCATAGTTAGAAAGATAGTTACAAGCAATGATGAAAAAGAAGGTTTGTTTTCTTTTGGGTCTCATTTTGTTGAAACAAATACAGCCATGTGACATTGATCTTTTTGTTAATATAGGCCTAGGTACGTCTTGCGTGTACTGGGATTAATTCACAACAATTGCAGGATGTACTTCTGCAGGATATTATAGCCCGTACATCAGCAGTTCAAGAAAGGAAAAAACATTACGAAAAAGTATTAATAGCGTATAAAATTACATTTTATTCATGACAGGAAATGGCGGAGAGAGAAACGTTATATGATATATGATATTTAGTTAGGACGAACATCGGGGATGCTATTTCGTATTACTAAAATGCTTTATCGTTCTACCAGATGAGACTAAGGTTTTAATGTTGGGCTGGAAAGAACAAGATGCGGTGTATTTTGTGGTTAAATGGTGCATGGATGGAGTTTTTGAAATCACTATTACACATTATCCTTTCATTCTATAATGGTTAGATTTCAGACATAGTTATCAACAGCCCGAACGAAAAGCACAACACACCCACCCACACCCACATATGCGAGTGCTTGTTATGCACGAATGCATATTCCACTGAGAGAGAATTTCCTATTATGCTGATTCAAATATAGACGTCTTCTTCTTTCTTCTTCTTCTTCTTCTTCTTCTTCTTCTTCTTCTTCTTCTTCTTCTTCTTCTTCTTCTCCTCATTATTATTATTATTATTATTATTATTATTATTATTATTATTATTATTATTATTATTATTATTATTAAAACGAAAAGAACAACATAAACAGTGGAGAGAAGAAGGAGAAGCAGATGAAGCCGAAATAGTAATGAATTAGTGGGTTAGTGGATGGGAGAAAAGGAACAGGTTAAACATGAGTAAGAAATGAATGAAATTACAATTATAACGCATAAAGAAGTGGCCGAGTGGTATAAAGCGCTGTCTGTTACGGATCACTGCCATCTCACCTCTGTCTCCGTGGGTTCGAGTCTAAGATTCGGCTAATGCAGTTATGTGAGAAAGCTTACCAGTAGCTTCTCGTGTGTCGGTGGTTCTTTCCGGGGGTTTTCCGGGTTCTTCCTCCACCATTAATACTGGCCGCCATGTATAGCCTATATTGTGCTTAAAAATGGCGTTAAACGACAAAAAACAAAAAACAAACAAACATAAAGATGTGCTACAGTTGTGAAAGTAAAAATTCTGGAGGATGGGAAAGTAATGGATCATGAAATGTTATAATTTCACGCGTACATAAATAATCTTATGAAATAAACATGCATATGCTTGATGAACAAAATAATATAAAATACTGTCGTACTACGTAACTGTCTTTAATGAAATTTCATTATTAGAAATAAAGTGGTCTTTTATGGAAATAAAAATGATTACAGTCTGTAAAGTACGATAATGACTGTCACACTCAATTAACATTGTTTTTTTTTTGTTTTGTTGTTAAATCAATGATTGTTGCGAGATGATTATGCCAGTCTAATAACTAACTAACTAACTAACTAACTAACTAACTAACTAAATAAATAAATAAATAAATAAATAAATAAATAAATAAATAAATAAATAAATAAATAAATAAATAAATAAATTAGCTTATATAAGCTAGATGTCGGTCGCCTTCAAATCCAGTAAAGCTAACCGAATGTGACTTTCACAATGCTCAAGAGAGACAAATGGTTAATAACTATTGATAGGAATACATATAATAGATCATTGATTTGTGTGAAAGTTCCAATACAAACCATAATAATGAAGACCCTGTGCACTTCAACGTTCCATTGCCTGAAGGGCAAGTCAAACGAGGCTGTTGATTTAACTGAGCATTCTCATTATTTATATCCCCGATAAATTAATTATCCATACTCTATCATAGGAACTGAAATTGCATTTGACGGTAGAGATAATTAAATTCCTGTCTACGCCAGTAGGCATTTTATCCTTTATTAATATTGGTTCTAAAATGTCAATAATATTTTTAAAAAAATTATCTCGTCAAGGCTTCTTTAGCATGGCGGTTTCATAGTTAATAAATAATTAGAAAGTAAACGAAATGTGTTGAAACCACATATACGCAGGTAAGGGTGAGAAAAATGTTTGACAGATTCTTGGTGAAAAATAATTTGCCTTTAAAAAGTGTTCTTCCTCCACCAATTATACTAGCTGCCACATATAGCATTTATTGTGCTGAGAAATGGAGTTAAACCAAAATCAATACTTATATTATAACAGTTCCTCGGAAATACTTCATCAAAAAATTCGTTTTTGAAATCTCTAAGTTTAAATGCTGCATACTAAAGTGCTCATTAGAATTTCCTTCTTGCACAAAAGAAAGAACAAAACTAAGAATGTTTGATGACAGAACGCTTTTTAGTTTTTTACAGCTTCGATAAACTGCTGTTTTTTTAGCCATCCACGTTAGTTGAAGTACATACGTGCATAAAAGTTGTTGTTGTTATAGAGTTGAATGCCATTTTTCAGCACAGGATAGGCTATTCATGGCGGCCAGTATAAATGGTGGAAGAAGAAGAACACCGGAAATCTCCGGAAAGAACCACCGACCCACGAGAAGCTACTGGCAAGCTTTCTCACGTACCCACTTTGGTGAATAGAAGTTTTGGTATTATCATGTAATTATTATAGAATTATATATACATTGCTAGTTTGCAATGAAATAATAGTTAATCGTTAAACACAAAAGTGCATGCCATAAATTTAGAAAGAAGTTAGAGTTCCAATCAAGATATTTTAAAAAAAGAATATAGTGTTTGTTATGGACAATTGTTAGATACAATGGAGCTTATGAAGATATGTGAGTATAGAAATTTATATCTTAGCACGGATTCACAATCAGTTAGCTATAAGTGTTGAGGAAAAAAAATAGGCGCCATCTATAGTTTGCAAGCTGCCGTCAGTAATAAAAAATCTTAAGGAGAGTGATGTAGATCGGCATAGACCATTTCATACCGAATTTAACCGAGTTTCTCCGTATCCAAATAACCTCCCGAATCACTTTATACTCCAGCCAATCAAACGCTGGTGGGTACAAGTACATACCAATTATCGTCCATTGTTGTTTAGAAATATTTCAGAGATAAAACGTCAAGAAAAACGTCAAGAAAAACTTGTATCGTCATAGGTTGCAAAAGTCGCTCCAATGAAGGATGTGGCATTAAATTCCATTATTTGTCATAGAGGGATGATTTTACTTGTATTAGTATTGCGACTTGATAAATAGTTGTGTACTTGTCCGTGAACGTTATAGAGATCGAATACCGCGGACGCCGATATTTTCAGCTTGTTCCAAATCCAGCAAGTTGAGCTAATTAAATGATTGAAACGTACAAGTAAATTATTCACAGACTTTCAAAAACAAAATTATAAATTTACTTATTACAGTGAATGAATATAAATAGTTTGAATAACCTGCCATTTGATTGTCAGGATGTAATTTGTTTACTTTGACACCGTTTTCTTACTTATATATACATGTCCAGATGTAAACAACTAAAAACTACTCTCTCGTTTGGCTTTGAAATCCGCACTGGTTTCTAGAAAATAAGACAGGATGGATCCAATATTAAATTTCGACAATATGCGCGGCAGCATCACTGTTGAATAGGCATCTTACAACTCGATAAACGATGTTGACCAAGTTTGGAAATTGATGCTGATTCTGAAGTGTCTGTCATGTTTTGCCCACCACCTATCGAGTGGCTATTGCGGTCAGCTGACCACCCGCCACGTGATAAAAATTCCGAGCAAATTACGAAGTTCGCCGAAGTTTCCATGAAATGGTCTATTGTTCAGCAATTGGTTTTTACGCGGTACAGTATAAAATCCCTCATGAATACATGGTTGAAATATCTTATTTTTGCAATCAGCCCTAATATTCGCATGACTGAAATAATATATTTATACCATTTTATAGACTTTATATAATGTTATGCCAAATTAAGTTTAATTATAAAAGTACTGTTTGTCAACAGATACGAGAAATTTAAGTCAATTTTATTTAACACATTAATCCCTGGAGGTGTTTTGCTTTTTTCGCATGAAATGCGAGTAGGAAACAAACTTTGGGGACTATTTCTGAATACATCCTAATACATCGATTTCCAAGCAATATTCCGTTAGACAAATGGCTAGTCGTGCTAACGAAAATGATTTTCATTGGTTAGTTTGCTGGCGCATGAGCAGAAGGTGAAAAGACGGTTTTTTGTTTTTGTTATTTGTTGCTCAACGGACCCATAATTTTCGTATGGAGAAGACTGTTTATTCAAAATGTCCACCTTATCCTACTTTTTGCACAGGTTCACCTGTCTGTGTGCGCTTTAGACCGGTCCGCCGTAGAAATGAGGCCATAAAGTCTAAAATCTGGACACAAATTCGGAATCCGACCATAGGCGATTTTTGGGTGATGAAAAAACGGGTCCAAAAACTTAAGGCTTTTCCCAACGTATTTTGTAGTGCGAATAAAATGTCCAGATTATTTGGTATCATTGTAGAGCTACATCTGTCTAGCTTTCTATAATACCACTCACGTTAGGGTATCATGCATGACTTTGACGCTACAGACCTTGTAAGTACGCTACTACCTCAAGGGGTTAATGTGTTAATAAAAAAAACAAAGTTTTACTTCATCGGCCCTACAGTAAATTCATAAATTTTGTATGTCAAACATTGGTATTTCGTGTTATTTTATATGCATGAAATCAGCAAAAAGAAATAGTTACTAATGTTACTATCTTCTCGTCTTTTCTTAATTAATAATTATCTAAAAGCGTACTATGACATGCCTTTAATTTCCCTAGATATGCTTTAAATATGAATCCGGTATCTGATTGCTCGGCAAACAATATAAGGTAATTTGCATCATTAACATCAGATTCAAACGCTGGGTGAATGAGAATACAGTAGATCAGTGTGTCAGATCCAACTCGGCAGGCTTTATGTTGCTTAATATACTCGTTACACATAATGCGATGGCAGTTGCTACACTATATTTTCAGTATGGAATGTTTGATAGTCGTTGGGTTAAGGCATGCCTTTGATATGACTGACAGTGAAGGGACCAGGTTGACTGAAAGAAGACCAAAACGACAGCACCGTAATAGGTGCCACGTAATCGTGACATCGAAGTGTTTGCCACATGGAATATACGCAAAGCCCAATGTATATAAAACAATGTAACTTTCGTTGCATATTGATTAGTCGGTGCTAGGACAAAATGTCCGCGGACATTTCCTCATGCAACAGAAAAATGACAATACCATCTCAATGCGGTAATTTATTGCGCGTAAAAGCAATATCAAATTGGCTCTTTTAACTCAATTAAATAGCATTTCCACAAAACATATTACCGTGAACGTTTAGATGACATTTTTGCATTTATATATTTTCACAATTACGAACTATATGTGATATTTGGCTATGGCATACCCATCTACCCCGTTAAATAAATTCGTACAGCTACTACAAGTAGCCATTATACCATTTATATCATTGATTATCGTTTAAACCCAGGAGATGACACCGTTCCATAAATAATAAAACGTTTTGGGTAACCACGCAGAAGAAATGAACTAACGTAGTAAAATATTAAAAGGTTGGTTAGAGGTTTAATAGGTAATGATAATTAGCTATGATAAATATTTTCTGTACTCACAAATGGATACTTTATGGCAATGGTTGTGATTGTAATTAAGCTCAGGAGTGGTTCTGTTTAATTTATAATCTCGCTAAATCATTTAATTGATACCTTTAGGTTATTGGAGTAGAACGATAATTACTTTGGTGAGCTTCAATCTTATTCATTTAAAATCTGACCTGATGGGATGGATGTGAGAAATTCAAAGCTATTTTTTTTATGTCTTTCTTTTGAAAGAAAAGTAAATCCATCGAAAATAATTACATGTGACAAATGGGGTCCAACTTTGTGGAGGAGGTGGGGTGGTGATTGATTGTACCTTTTTAAAAAGTGTCCCCTTTCTTCGGTTCTCGTTATCTAGAAGATGATCGTCCGCGATATTATTGCACGGATTGAGTAATTAATAGAAAGTGTGGAACTTACAGGTGGAATAAGCAAATATCTGAACAGATATAAATAACACATAATGACACGAGCTCCCGTACATGAAATACAAACAATTTAATTAATTTATCAAATAACTGTGAGCATACATAACGTTTGGAAGATACACTTCTTTTGAAATAAAACCTTCACCGAATTTCAAACACAAATGTATTTATATAAATAGCCGATCTGTTTTAAATGGTAGAATCAGTTTCATCACAAAAAAGAATCAACAATCGAAGGCATTGCCTTGCACAACATTATAACCTGTTTCTTCTGTCCTTTCTGCTTTCGCCAAAGCTCTTTGCTTTGTTCACCTCCTTTGGTCCCTCTAACTTTGTGTGGATAGGTGAACGTGTGATTACGTAGTACATATATACTATGGTAGGTCTTCGGTAGGTACTTCAGTCGGTATTTCGGTAGCGCTATTTCTCTTGCACACAAAAAAACACAACAACAGAGATGCGACCTAAGTCTTCTATCTGATATCCTACTGGGAATAGATCATTCCTCCCCTCGTGTTATGTCAGATATCGTCCTATCGGAAGTCAACATATACCAATGGCTATCTTAGTCAAGCCAAACGTGTCAGACCATAAACAAACCTAGTTTCATAATATTAATTTACTTCCTAATGGTTAATTTAACAGGGACTCACATTAACACTACACGAGACATAATAGTTCCGTTCTCATCTGAATAACACAAATGAATGAATAAATACAATTCATTATATGGATCAACTACGTTAATTTCAGCGAATTGAAGTCTTTAGCATACATGAAATCTCACTTTATACACTGTTAATTTCAGTCCAGTCTTAACCATACGTGAAATCATGTAAGTTCCGTAAATTCATTCATGTCCTCATAACTTATATAAAGTAATGTAGGAAATCTTAAAATAACTCATTCCTATGCAACCAACTACACATCCAAACAATTTATCAAACTTATTTAAAGAAGATCATTGTTCAGATAAGTGAACTCAACACGGATATACTAATATCAAGAAAATTGATCTACGAATTTAAACAAATAAATTCTTGCAAATATAAGCAAATCATTATATTAGTATCGACGAATTCACATGAGATTCACGCAAATACTTTATGAGTTAAATCTTTAACTCCCTTCTGCGGCCGAAATTTTGTGTCAACTTTTCAGACATTTGTTCCTTCGGACAACTGCTTTCTTCCAAATTCACTTTCAGAGTAAGTTAATTTAACTCTTGCAGGAAAACATGTTGACTAATTAGATTTTCCGATGGGTCTTACTTCAAACGAGGAGTGTTCGTGTGGGAATCACGCCCGTTATGTAGCCTAACCAGTCAGGATTAAATATATATACTGCCTTTTATAACTATGTGTCAAAATGTGCGGTCAGCCTGACTCTAGATTGCTCAACAATTTTGATATTTTTGATACAGAAAATCAAAGGTAACCTTTCAATAGACTTCTCTGTGACGGTTAAATAAACGAAGGTTTTATTTAGAATCACTTCCTCTCCCGACACAGACCTTATAAATCATTGCAGTATAGCAATGTAACAAGCACGTGTTCCGATACATCTAATACATTGTTCTTTGTTTTATGGGTATACATAAATTTGCATCCTCACAAAATTATACTAGCACGATGACTTAGGAATATAAACAACCGAAAGTAAAACAAATATTCCATAATATTCATTTACACTCGCTGGATTTTTTTTCATTTTTTCGAATAATCTATAACATTGGGATACATATAGGAGATTTTCATGTCAGTACAGTGTTATTGATTGTATGCCCGCTGAACATCATATGTGCAGTTACCAGCATATTTGCACTTTGTCCATAAATCCACATTCAAATACTGGTGGAAGACAATAGACGTTTTGATCAAAAACTGAATTAAAAAGTACAATTGTCCACCTTCCACTCGACCCCCATCCTTCTCCAACTTTCTGTGTTAACAGTGTGAGGATGAGAACTCAGGAACTGATTTATACTTTTGACAACTAATATTCACAAGCCAACGTCGATGAAAGCGAATGTTATATTGTACATGCAAATATTTTAAACGGGTATGTTCTTGGTTCAAATGAAAATCATCCGTAAAGTAAAACAAAAAATGTTTCAACTCTTGATACAAAAAAACTTAAGTTCCAGATCTCGCAACCAAAAACTGTCAATATATATATATATATATATATATATATATATATATATATATATATATATATATATATATATATATATATATATATATATATATATATATATATATATATATATATATATATATATATATCCCTTGCAAGGATACTGGTCGATATGGAACACCCGTGCAAAGAAAAATGTGGGATTGTATATTACTGCATACTTGTAATATTTTTGCAAAGCATTGGTTCAAATCAGGGAGGTCATGATTATCTTCTGCGACCTTAGGATTGCATTGGAGAGTGTGGCACTCTGGACTGCTTCTATAGTTATATATTTCGAGCTGTTTTGACGAACAGCTTCTAATAGAAAAGGTGGTTATTCATTGTGCACAATCTGAGGAGAGGCCAACACAGGCTGTTTCGCTGACAAGTATTAGGAACCATTTTACATTTAGTCTAGATAAATGAAGTTGCAGACAACATTCAGTCAAGTATACGTTTGTTTGATGATTGAATTGGTTTGTACACAGTTATAGAATCCTGTCATATATGTAACAAGATAAAGCCGGGCTGGGATTAGATTCGAGCTAAGACACTGACAGCATTTTAGTAAATGAGATATTTATTGACAATTAACTGAACAATGAATGTATCGGACACCAGCCTAGCCTGCATTAAGTTCAAAAATTGATTCGCACGGAGTTAGACAACCTCAATAAGAGTAACGATATTGTTCCAAGCTGGAACTATTTCCTAACTTGTAATTTAAAAAAGAATAATCAAACAAGAATCAACGCATGGAACTTATAAACACATATGATTTGATATATGGAAATATCACCATGGACTATCAATGTTTCAAATATAAACACACATATCAACAAAGTTGCATCTGCCACCACATGTATCAACGCACAGTACTTGCACAATTATGAATAAGGGATGATCCTAATACCAAGGGTGATCAAAGTATTTATATAAAAATATTGACGATCGTAAAGTATTTCGGGTCAACTGCTCTCGTCAAATGATCAAGAAACCAAAAGGCATGGTATTTCTTCCCAGTTTGCTTCTCCTTCAAGGGTCCCCGTATTTGCTGCGGACCCACTGATGAAAAAGGTTTGGTCCCTCGGTGCTAGAACACCAATACCGTCCTCCGAGCCATCGTCACCATCGTTAGCAGTGTAGTGGTTATAAGAAACTCTACATAATTATACGAATCCCATCCAAAGCAGCTACAATATAATTATTTGAGCCATGTTAGTACAGGAGATATGGTGAAATACATATGCGATGATATATGTTACGAACGCGCACACTTGAAGTTGCTTCGTTGCATGCTATATCATTTCACCGGAATTACTATACCAGTTTAATACTATAATAACGAGGTTCGTATATGAATCTGTATCCAACAAAAATAATCTCAATGAATTATAAGAGCTAGAACATAGTCTCGTCCTTTCATGGCAACATATCAATGACTGCAGTTTGAATGTTCAGTTATAAATGGCAACATAAAAGAGAAAGGATGGTGGTATTTTACATAGGTTTGAATATCTGTATAATCTAAATAAATTCTGAACATTCATATTTCAAACCATTCAATCACATAATATGGAAAGTGAAAATGAATGAAATCTTATATTTTACATACCTCGAGAGCTGACGATTGCTCCCGTCAAGGGTTTTTGAAGTATGTCAGAGACACACAATCAATAACTATTTTGAATGGACAGAACTCGCTATAATATATTGTTCCTTAAAGGCTTTTAGTTTCTCGGGAGGCTGTTCGTAATGGCTATTGGTATACATATTTTCAATACACATACAACACCATAGTGTGGTTGAGCAGAACCTGCCGTAAGACAGTTCGCCTTACAGAAGTTTTGTTTTATTCAGGAAGCCATCCGTAAAAGTTCTTTGTGTATAATTGTCTTAACATACAATTATTGCATAGTTTAGTTGGTCAGAGCTCGCTTAGGAAGCCAGCATAGCACATATTCAGTTACATGTGCAAACCCTCTAATATGGTAAATATCAAATAACAGGATGAGACAAAACAATGGCATTTTCTTAAAGATTTATTCTTCAATATTTTTGTCTTTGTAATTATTCAGCAAAGCACAATTACATTATCTCTACCCTTCACTTCCACTGTCGCTATTGCACACTGCCACATTCACTACTATACACTTCCACTATCTTTACTGTTCACTTCCAGTATTCCTACGGAATACTTCCACGATCCCTACTGTTCACTTCCACTATCCCTAATGTTCACTATCCCTACTGTTCACTTCCACTATCGCTACTGTATACTTTCACTATCCCTGTACATATTTTCACTATCCTACTGTACACCTCCACTATACATATTGTACACTTCCGCTGTCCCTTCTATACATTTCTACTGTCCCTATATACTTCTGACATCCCGAATGTACACTTGCAATATCGCATCGATACATTTTCACTAGTCATATACATCTACTATCTACCTCCACTATTCATACTTGCTACTATTACGTGTCTACAGACCCAAAAAATTAACAACCTTAAGGAAAATGGGCAAAACTGTGCGACCAAATAGCTAAATTTGCAAATGTATGTTCAAGTTACGAATTCTTTTATATAGAAGATCATTGATCTTTGATTTGAATTTACTTTAGTTTAGTTTAGTTTACTTTAGTTTGTTTGGATATTTTTGCTCCTTTAAAGTGGTCATAGAAATATTATTCTCTACAATGTAAACATTTAAACTGAATCTATTTACGTGCATCTGATATCTTGATCTTTGTTGTTGTTGTTTTGTAAAGATAATATCAAGTTTCCACATTTTAATATACTCGCAAAACGCGTTTGAAGTTGTTCTTAAATAGTATCAGTCCCACATGACACTTCTGCCTATAATACAATTCAGTGTCAGAAGGTGCTTAACAGTTAATGGTTCATTGCAAGTAACTCACTCTGGTGGAACTTCACCTTGTAATATTTAGGAGTGTAGGAGTGTGTTATGTACGTATGACCAGTTCGGATTCTTACAATGACTACCTCTTTCCTACGGATGGTTCTGTAGGAGAGAGTCCATTCCACTTCCTTGATGGCGTAAAGTTTATTATTAACTGCATCATTCCAAGATGCCTGCGATTTCTGGCGTAAATACTCTTTGATACGAGGTTTAAAATCAGTAAACGTTATTTTAAAATCAGATCGTTCTTGGGATAGGGCCAGTTTCGCAGCGCAATCTGCAGTTTCATTACCTTTAATACCAATATAGTTAGGTAACCAACATTATACTATATTGTGGGATTTACTCAGCTCGGTATTGTTGACGAGGAGATTGATTAATAATGGGTTCTCCAGTTTTCTATTGTGTAGTGACTGAAGCACTGATAGTGAGACACAGAATAAAATGTTGTTTAACGGACGTTTCTTTTGGATCAATTTCAGAGCATGGTCTAATGCTCTTATTTCGGGTGAAAACATTGACGTGTAATTAGGCAAACGAACCTTTCTTATGTGTTTGACACTAACGAAGGTTGCATCAACCTTTTCCTCATCCATTGATCTTTCAGTATAAATTCTAGTGTAGTTTCTAAATTCGGTGAGGAGTTCATGATAAGAATTCTGAAAGATGGAAGGGTTTGTCTCAGATTTTTCCCCATCATGTAACGTAAAAAGTACATTTGGTTGTTTAAGCAGCCAGGGTGGTGTTTCGGAGACAAACGTTCTCTAAATTGAACAAGTATCAATTTTGTTACTGTCAAGGCTGGATGATATTTTGATGCCAAATGAAGGTATGGCATTTGGTTTATTTTCATACAAGGTTTTGTATTTGGGTTGATAAACAGCCAAATATGCAGGTTACAGAGGGTTTAATCTTAATTTGAGAGCGTACTGTGCAGTAAGCATGTCTCTGCGATGTGACACAGGTGGTTCGTTCGCTTCTGCGAGAAAGCTTTCACATGGTGATGTCTTAAACGCTCCCATAGCGAGTCTTCTTCCCTGATGATGAATTGGGTCACGAATCTTCAAATAAGACTTCGTAGTTGACCATAAACAACGCAAACATAGTCTAGTTTGGAGCGGATAAATGTTCAAGACAAATTGAGTATGACTTTTTGTTATCAGCACCCTAGTCAGTGTGCGCTACGTCTTTAAGTACATCTAAATATTTCAAGCATTTAGCTTTCAAATTCTTTCCAGCTAACACACAACATTTACACAACGTTGCTATATGGTGGTGTTTTGGTTACGTGGGAAAATAACGTTTTGGCAACGTTGCTAAAACGTTACACATGAAAATGAAATTAAATAGTACTCTGATCTAAAAGATATAGTAAATTACAAATGGTATGTATATGCGTTGATCCTAATAATATGGACAACATTTAATATAATTATACCAAAGAAATTATATAACGTTTTTACAATGTTGTACCAATGTTGTGGTTAATTTTACATGATCAAGGAGAACACTCATAGTTTCGTAGTTCATCCATTTTTTTTTTCAACACCAATAACTAAAAGGAGGTTGCAATTTTTGTAGGAAAACGTTTTACTCGTCAGCTTTTTAAAAAAAAATTACAAACATGAGGTACTGCCATTGCCTTAACACTATTTTACGTATCTACGAAACAAAGGCTAGCTCATCCTGTACCGACCGAATCGAAATTGAGGTGTAGACGTATATCCTGTTTCCCTCTATTTTGAACCACCAAGGTATGAACATTAAATTGTTAACGTATATTCGCATATTTAGTTACAGAAAATAACGTGTTTTTATTGGTCGATGTCTGTTGATGCAATCAAGCACTTGTAAACTGCTACGAGCTAGGCGCGAGGCAATGTCATAGCTTCAATCGCATATTTAAAAAAAATGGGATAAATCGGCCAACATGTTTAACTTGTAAAAATGACCTAACAGCTTGGCATATTTATGTGGCTTTTATCCGAGTCGTATTAAGTAAATTATATTGTTACACTGGTACATTTTTGTAACGAAAAATATCGAGGACAGAATAGGTTACCATGATAAAATGCCTTCCGTTAGGCTAGCATTTCGAATAACGCGCGCTTAGCTCAAAAGCGTAATATTTATAGTTCTTGACCAATATTAAAATTTAAAAAAAAGACAAGTGATTTAAATTGATTTCAATCACAATTGAAATTCAAATGAATATATGTTTAGACATATGTATACATATGATGATTTACTTAGATGTGAGAAAAGAAAATGCATATTAAAGATTAAATATTTTGATAATTACAGACATGGGGGTGGGGTGGATAAGATATAGTGGTATGCTATTAAATGTTATGGATGTAAGTCAAAACATGTATAGAGATGAACATTTACAGGTGTTTTACTACATAAACGCCATTACATATTTTTGGGCTATTTTAATTAAATCTTAGAGTGAATGTCATTTATGAAGTTTAATGATTCAAAGTTAATTTGTTTTATAATTGATGTTAGTACACTGTTTTGCATACTTGGTGTTGGCAAATCGTTTCAAGTTAGAGCAAACAATTTTGCATGCAAAATCATGACCAAAATCATATTAAAGCATATTTTGTCACATTATTATTATTATTATTATTATTATTATTATTATTATTATTATTATTATTTTCAGATACAATACTTGAGCTCCTTAGGCTGGTGTAATATGAGGGATAGTGTCCGCAGGATGATGAACCGGCTACGAACAAAAAGACTCTGGTCAGAGTAAAGGGACGTAAAGGGATAAAACGCGATTAAAGACCATGTGATATGCCGAGTTAAGTGAAAGAAACCGAAATTGACGAAGCCATATTGGTGACCCTTAATTATGCACCCAACCAACGTGGAGGGATAAAATAAAAAGTTAGCCATTTGACTCTTATGTCATCAATATTGGATTCAGTGTTTTAAAGCATTGTGGATGCATTTCTAAACTGCAAACAAAATCAGCTTATCATAGTTTCCAGAACTATTAAAGCTGGAGTACAGCTAACTACAATTTTCATCCATCTTGTATGATAGGACAAGTGCTTCCACTTGGAATTTTATTCACATGCAATATTTGGACAAAATAAATTCATCTTTGCACAAATTGATTTCACCATCCACTTGCCTGAAATAACACATAAGTAAATGACATTATGTTTGGTTTATCGTGAATAAAAATGGTGCAGAACTGACACCTAATACTGTCACAATGACAGTCTTGACAATCCTGCTATCGCAACTCCTAGCTGGATGGTAATGTTGACATTTTTGTAATGTCGATTTTTTGACATTCTTGCCAAAAGTGCCGAGTATGTGTTTCAGAGACACAAGCCGGTTTCATCTGATTTCCATATAGGATTTAAATATTATAAGAATGTTATAGGAAGGTTATTTAATAACGTTAGAGAACCACGTTGTAGCAACGTTCCCACTTGTTCACCAAATCACATTGCCACAACATTATTTGACAACGTTGACACAACCTTAACTCAACGTTGCTGCAACGTTGAAGCAACGTAGAATTGTTAGCTGGGTTGATGTGTGGAATAAAAGTCTTTTTTTCTGGCAGAGATAATACCCCAAAACTTTGTTTCCTCAACAACTGTAATAGTTGTTGTGTCCAGCGTGAGTTTAGGGTCATCATGATGTCTTCGCAACTGACAGGAATGTATGCATACTGTTTTCGATTTTGAAAATTTGAATCCATTAGTACTGGCCCAATTTTGTATCTAGTTGATATTTTGTTGCAGTTGTCTTTCAATTGTATGCATGTGCTTTAATCTATAACATATTAGAAAATCATCAACGTATAGTGAGCAATCCACACCAGGAGCCAAATACTTAGTGATGCTATTGATTTTGATATTAAATAGAGTCACAGATAAAATACTGACCTGGGGAACACCCATCTCTCGCTCGTGCATATCTGAGAGGGTAGAGCCCATTCGTACATTGAATTCGTTGTCCAAGGGAAACTTGGATATGAAAGAGGGCAAATGGACTTAGACCTATATCGTGCAGGTCATTTAATATCCCGTACATCCATGTTGTGACACAGGCCTTTTTTAAACCAAATAAAACAGCTTGTAAATGTTCCTTCTTGTCAAATAAACGTTTCCAGTCTAACCAGATGATAGTTGGTACTACGACCGTAACGGAAGCTACGTTGGAAATGAGATATTAAATTGTTACTTTCCAAGTACCATACTAGCCGAGAATTAATCATTCGTTCCATTGTCTTGCAAACACAGCTTGTCAGTGCAAATGGATCGATATCTGTTAGGATCTCCGATATCTTTACCTGGTTTGGGAACTGGTATTACTGCTTCTTCTTTCCAAATGTTAGGTGCATTTAACAGCAATCCATTAATTATTAAAGATTTTCCGAAGAGATGTTAGTGATGATTCTGGGATGTGTTTCAATAACTGGTAATGCACTTCGTCAGGCCCAGCGGATGTAATCATGGGCCTTGTCTAAATCCTCCATAAGCTCCAGTAGTGAAACAGTTGGTTATAACTAAAGTTAAGGGAGAGCAAATGAGCATGATATGATATGATATGATATGATATGATATGATATGATATGATATGATATAATATAATATAATATAATATAATATAATATAATATAATATAATATAATATAATATAATTTGAATTACAATAGTCTTAGATATCCTGTAACACAATGATGCAATCCCGTATCTCTTTGAATGAGTTCATAATAATCCCAAAGTTGTGTAAACAGGTCTTTATGTGAATGAGCACTTTAGTAATTCCAATGAATATTTTAAATAACATAACTGGAAACTGATCATGGATTTCAGCATACTGATATAGAACTTAATTCATTCTTACTCTTCGACAATAATCTGGTTCCATCGTTGAAATGCGTTTTTCGTGCAGTTTAGAAAAATAACATTTAATACATGAAAAGCAAAGATAATACAATATCTTTTCAATAAAATATCCAATTTATAGTAATGCGATGGCGACAGGTTAAAAGTAAGATTTTAGTCTATTCAACAAAATTATTGCAACAAACATAACCAATTGATCTATCACCTATAAGCAGATCCATTTTGATATGAATGTATATAATACAAAACATACTAAATTTAGTCAATGGCTATTATTGACATTTATTTAACGGCAATCTGATTAAAACAGTTTGTTATGCATGTACGACGAGTTCATAGAAGAACACGAACTATGTCAAAACGCCAATTGATTTAAATTACCAAAAGGTATATTTCTTTCTTTAGAAATGCTTACATATAATACCTTTTGCCAAATCACGGGCGTTCAATTTATTATTGTGTGTGTGTGTGTGTGAGAGAGAGAGAGAGAGAGAGAGAGAGAGAGAGAGAGAGAGAGAGAGAGAGAGAATAACTGAAACGGGACATTTGTTCGTGTTCATCCATATGAAATTTGTAATAATTATTCACGCAAAATATCATCTATTCACCGCACACATTAGTTGATTACGTTTCCGTATTAGAATAAAAATTAATTTATAATAATACATTCTTTAGATGCAAATCCATAAGTTATCGAGATATTCAAATTATAACTGATTACTAATGTGTGTGAAGCCACGCATTAGCTTTATGAATGTAAAAAGTAGCTATCTTTTCAACGGATCCAAAAGATATGGAATTCTGCATAAAAGGTGCCTAGCATTTAAGCTTGCTGATTAATCACCTAACACGGGACAATGATGATGATATTGTGTGAATCGGTTGTTTTGCATGAAATTTGACATTTTGATATTTTAAAAGGCTAAACGTCATAAACAAAGATAAAACACCAATCGTTGCTGGATATTTGGAGTGCAATTAACATTGACTAACTCTTTTAATTAAGAAATGCACCAAGTATCAGAACTAGTAGAGATACTTAGCAAATTTACTCAATAAATGAAACTGGCAAATAAAATAAAATCAACCTAATGAATTGATTTGCTAAAAGATTTTGCTTTTTTAAAAGAACAATGGTAATCTACATCTTTAATGCCTTCAAATTCAGCTAGACAACCCATAACCAGATGATATTTCTATTCTCTTTGAGCATTCCATGTTATAGAGAATGGATAGGTCCAATACCCCGAAATATTACCTATCTGTTCGTTGTTTGCAGTTTTAAAATTTCCATCAATTGCAGTCAGAAGACATTTCATTTAGCATTTCAATCATATTTTGTGTTCCGTGAATGCTTAGCGTCAGTGCTACTGCAAAGTCGAAATAAAGATATGAATGACAATAAACGGGATTAAATTACAGGTTCCTTTGAAAATAATCAGAGACCAATAGGATCAAAAAACAACAA
Source organism: Unio delphinus (assembly GCA_029339505.1). NCBI lineage: Eukaryota > Metazoa > Mollusca > Bivalvia > Unionida > Unionidae > Unio > Unio delphinus. The sequence goes on along the minus strand of JAQISU010000106.1, from coordinate 16,617,764 downwards.
CAGAGTCCGCATGACATGATTACACAATCTGACTTGTCAGATCTAATCTCAGTCGGGGATAAAGGTTGAATATGTTTGGCTTGTTATATACATCTACATACATTTATTAAAGCTGCAAGTAAGAGGAAGGTACAGTTTCTTTGGTGAAATGCTCTCTTAACGTTTAATTGTAAAACAGAACATTTATAATGACCTCTAGTAAAAATATAATAGTAATTCTTTAAGAAAATCAAGTTGAAATAGATTTCGAGAGTGAGATAGGTACATTTATATCGTATTAAGAGTTTTGATGGAACCAACAGTTTCCAAAATTACTTAATGCATCAGAATTCGAGAAAACAAACTACTTTTTCGTTATATATTTTCGCTAGCCAATGTTCCAGAGTGAAGTGTTAATCCTATCTACATTTTGGCAGATTGATAAGATTTTTGAGTGCCTTGACATGGCGATATATTTGGATGTCATGAGTCATCTCCCTTAGTATGTAAATCCAGCTAACCAATAGAGAACAGCGGTGTAATGTATATTTGCCTAGAATGGCGGAGGCAATTGACTTCACAAAGTTAAATTTGCTTAACATCGAACATATGACTACGTTCCAGAGATAATCTTTACAGGATTATTTGAGGGAAAGGATATGTTCCATTTGTATGCTCCCCTTGTATCGATCGAATGGGAGCAGTAATTAAATTTGAAAATCCTGATTTTGATTGAATGCGATGTCTTGCCGCCGCATCCAAAGAAATTCACAGACCCAAGAGTCAAGTACTGAGTCATCTGATCGATCCGCCAAATGTCGATCAAGTTAACACATATGAACCTTAGCTAGCAACGAAGTCCCTTTTGATGCATATTCGATTCGGAGATCAAAATATGATGACAATATCCATTCGATCAACGCAATGTTGATAGAGAAAAATATAGACCGGTTAGCAAACAAATCTTACAGTAATATATGGATGAACTAACTTTTAAAAGTGTTTGAGAAGCTACAATTTTTCGGTAAGAAATGATTTGAATTTTATGTAATTTATATTAATATTATATTTACAGATCAGGGAACTATTATTTTAATAGTTGTAAAGCTAAATGTAGTCTTAATACAAACGTTTTTACCTTTCAAGTTACCGTTCAATGTGTAAATTTCTTATGTAAATAGTTAGACATAATAATACCGGTCAGATCACTTTGCCCTTTCCATTTAGAACTCGTTTAGGATAACAATAAATAACGCCAAGACTGAGGATGTATAATCTATTTGATATTCTCTTTCGGCTTATGAGTTTTCCGCTTAAGATTTCGTAATTGCTCAACAAAGTAAACACATTAATGATTTTTATTCATTGGACCACTGTATTAAACACAAATATTGATTAGCTCTTAAGCAGTGTAGGATCCGATTATAAAGTCAACACTTCGCAACAATTGAAACTAATGTTAGTCTGGAATGCATGATAAATGACAGAATCACGATTTCATATCCCTGTTGAAAGCAAATATAAAGCATTCTAAAGAGACTGATCTAACAGATATACTAGTTTGATATGTATTGTAATTAAACATATCCAATAAGCCTTCCAATGTAAGATACGCAAGACCTCCCAAGGACAGATAATTCTATATAAATAACGTTGAACTGTCATGGCATTATGGATAATTTAAAGTGATCTAGACGCGACGACTGATTTTATGGTGTTTTTATCAGTGTTGTTTCGCTTTTGTTTGTTGATAATCTAGTGCTTTTATTCTCATTGTACGTCATGGATTGAAGACTAAATAGTAATGTACAGTGAATTTGTTTCACATGAAAATAGCACTTTCAACATTATCGCTTATTTATATGTTCGTAGTCAATTTGTGTAAATAAATGTTAATAATCCCCTGCATTTGACACCTTTTTGAGTTGCTTGTTCTATATATGATGTTTAATTGCTGGCATGAAAAATATTCAGCACTTTCTATTTTTATACTGTATTGGAGGAGAAATATACGAAGAAAAATAGAATGATTGCATACGTGATAAAGACAAGTATATCACTAGTAGTGAGAAGCCACACTTGAGTACTGTAAGTTTCCCATTGTCATTAAGATATTGAGAAATTAATGGTCATGTGAGTACTCTAGGGTATAATTTTCGATGGATGGGAGACAGCATAAATAAAAGTTTCATATAAGGCGAGGATATATATATATATATATATATATATATATATAGAGAGAGAGAGAGAGAGAGAGAGAGAGAGAGAGAGAGAGAGAGAGAGAGAGAGAGAGAGAGAGAGAGAGAGAGAGAGAGAGAGAGTTTATTGGGGTAAAATTGGCTTTATCAAGTGTAGAGTTTTCTGATGCAGATATATCAACTTATCTACGTACGAATATACAATTAAAGCAATAATTTTGCCATCATTATTCGATCCATTTCAATCAAAGGCAAACATGATTTGAATGTCTGTTATTAGACGTTTAGGTAATTTCAAATCACTTTTTTTAAGCTTGGTGAATAAGAAATCATGTCTATTCTGCACATCAAGTTAACAAATCAAATATTACTGACCGCGTGTGATTGGAACTGCATTCCGTTATATTTAAAACTGTACGTACGGGTACATGTTAATTTAAAACTGTACGAACGGAATACATGTTAATTTAAAACTGTACGTACGGAGTACATGTTAATTTAAAACTGTACGTACGGAGTACATGTTAATTTAAAACTGTACGAACGGAATACATGTTAAATTTCTATCAAACGTTCGTTCCATATACGTTGTTTGGTGGAATCCATTTATCAGTGTCCACGTCTCATGGCAGTTAACTGGCAAATGAATTAGGAGTCTCAGATATAATAAGGAAAGGGTATATTTTAGATTTATCAGATCCAACTCCGCAACAAGAAGATATTTGCAATACATTGTTGAATTATTGGTCTCGATGTATTGTTCATTTCTTAGTTTTTTTTTTAAAACTAAGTATTTAATCATGTAAGACTGTGGATAAAATAATGTAATGTGGTAATTATCCCTTCCCAGTCATCGTACGGTGGTTTATGCGTGCTAGTCCAGGTTGATATAAGAATGAGGCAATAACAGTTTTGGAATGTAATAATCACTCCGTCTAAAATAGTAGTAAAACAATTAAGAATACGAATATTTCGTGTTTTAATTTAGATTGGAACATACTTTACATTCATTGTGTGGAATACTATGACAGTCTAGATCAGGGGTCGGTAACCTATTTTACACAACGTGTCACTGTTGTTCTGGATAAATTGCAAAACGAACGAGCCCGTGCCACCAGTAAGAAAGTATCGCTGTTAACATCGAGATGTTAAGCTGCCCTTCACGTGTTACACAAAACCTCTGGTCGTGCCAGCTTGTTTCACGCTGACCCCTGATCTAGATTTTTGTATGCATCTTTATAACGTTTGAGAGGGATCAAGCGTCCCTTACTAACAATGTCGGGGCTTTTTTCATATTTGACTCAATTTCCTGGTTAATGTTGTGAAATTCAGTTAATTGAATCAAATGACAATTTCGTTGATTTACCAGTTACACGAATTACTTCAGTACGATACCTAGCACTTGGAGATATATTGGATGCAGCATTTTGTGAAGAGCATTGTTCGTTTACCTCAACCACTACACAGTATATGATAAATATATTAATCAACATAAAACAGTTTCCTTATTCGATATAATTAAATCCGTGGTTGATCCGTTGATTACAATATTTTATACTGCCCTTGTGTCATAAGTAAGTGTTGTAAATGAATGACGTTTAATAATGCCCTCGTGTCATAAGTAAGTGTTGTAAATGAATGACATTTAATAATGCCCTTGTGTCATAAATACGTGCGTTAGATGAAACATATGTTCCAATAGGTTTATTTTAGATCGGTATGGTCGATCATCTCTCTTTGATGTACAGCTTTAGGTGCGGCCTCTAGAATTAAATAACAGCATACAATCTACGATTGGAGGCTGGCTATGGATGTTTTCAAGAAGCGAACATTAATTCTAGCAAGCATATTTCCAATACAATTTGAAGTAAATGATGACCAAATGTAATGCCTTGAATGACAAACATATAGTATTATTGTTTGTAGACAGGTTTTCCTTCTTTATGAAACTGCAGAGTGTAGGCAAAGATCAAACTTCAAAAGAGATAGTCTAGATACCCTATGTAATTCGTGTGTCCATATTGAGAGAGAGAGAGAGAGAGAGAGAGAGAGAGAGAGAGAGAGAGAGAGAGAGAGAGAACGTCGTAATCTCTCTTACTTATAGAGTCCTAGTGAAGTGTTGAATTTAGTTGCGAGTGTCACATAACATAATACTTGTTTGTAGGATTGCCCGAATCTAAGAATTAATGAGCCCTATAGGTTTTCATTGGTGAATAGCACATTTACCATCATTGGTTGTAAAAGTTAGAATTCAACAAATTAATGATACTTGTCACTACTCCTCAAGTTCTGAGAATAGAGGATACAAAGATTTCTGGTACAACACTATGACAATCAAAAACCTTGTTTTGTTTCATATCTCTCATCTCATCATGCTATTTAATTCTAAATGAATTATATGGTTTTCGTGACTGCTAAACATTAGAAGTGACTGAGTATACGAACAGTTGCCACTTAGATACTTGGTGTCTTAACTTAATTTTCATACAAGTCGTTGCCTTCATTTCTTAGGGAACTTAGTATTTCAGTCACTTTCATGCAGTCTGGGTATAAGTACGTCAACGAATATTGCATGTTTGATGTCATGATGAATTTCATAGTGGAAATTGCATGTCGTATCTAAGGGTAATTAGATAAAAAATAATATTTGACTATTTTCTTTCAGTATAAGACGCAAGCAAACTAGGACATCGCTCACCATTAACCAATAATACATTAATGTAACCTTAACAACATTTGCCTGTCATAAACACGGACAGGTCTGAATCTTGCTGATTCTGATCACGGCCTTTTTAATGTTAAATTATCCATCCATCCATGCAGCCACACACACACACACACACACACACACACACATATATATATATATATATATATATATATATATATATATATATATACATATATATATATATATATATATATATATATACATATATATATATGTATATATATAAATGTATATATATATATGTATATATATATATATATATATATATATATATATATATATATATATATATATATATATATATATATATATATATATATATATATATATATATATATATATATATATATATATATATAACTGTTACAAAGAAAATTAGGCCGATTAATCCATTAATAATTATTTAAGCCATTGATTCCGGAAAGATGGCCGCCATCGCTTAACTGCTCGAGATAGGCTCTTCTGATTTTGTGCTATATTTATGATATTTGTGCTTGTTCTCTATCATTGTCTACATTATTGTGTTTCATCATGCATTGGCTGTTCCGTTCTTATGTGTTAATTTATCTTCTTGTTTTGGAAACGAGAACAATTAGAATTTTTCTCAGCTGTTTTGTCCCAATGTTAAGACGTCATTTGTTTTTGAATAAATCTCCGTCACGTGACCACTTACAATACGACGGACCCTCATTGATTGGATTAAATGACCACACCTTGGTTCTAGATACTACATTGTGCTCAAGACTAAACGAATACATTAATCGTTTCTTAAATGTAAACGGAAGCGAAAAAAACCCACAACAAAACCTTCTTTCAAAGCTGGCCGGCGTAGAACAGGAAGAAGAGTTCCAGTTATCTCCCTTTCGCTCGTAATGGTTAAACAACTTAAAAATTCTGCCGTTAATTTTAATAACCTGGTTCAAATTCCTCTTAAATCGTCAACCGTTGTGTCAGCTGTCCCAGGGATACCACTACGTATTGTATTATTTAACGCTCAATCAGTAGGATCACCGGAAAAGCGCACAAAAATTGTTAATTTTATCAACGACCAGAATATTGACGTCTTCTTCCTGACAGAAACTTGGTTACATTCCGCAGGTGATGACTGTAAGTGTGCGGATTTAACACCCAATGATTACTTCATCAAGTCGTTCCACCGCAACTCTCGCGGAGGTGGAATTGCTGTAATTACAAAGAATTCCATGATCAAATGCCTTAAGTATAACACAACCTTCAATTTCTGCCACTCATCGTTTGAACTAGTCCAAACAACGCTCACACTGGAACATAGGTCAGTCCATTTTTTCTGTCTCTACCGTCCTCCTCCTAGTAGGAAAAACAAGCTGACTGAATCTCTCTCTTTTGGAGCAGTTTCCAAATCTTCTAGAGTATGGAAATTCGATAGGTGGCAACCTAATTATTCTTGGAGATTTCAACTTTCACTTTGACTGTCCTAGTCAACCATACATGTCAAAACTCCTAGATTCCATTTATGTTTTCAATCTTAAACAGTCAGTTAACCAAACTACCCATAAAGTTGGTCACATTTTAGACTGGTTTCTTTATAGATTTGATGATAATATTCTGCAATCCACCCTTGTATCCCACGAACTTGCATCGGATCACCTCTGCATTGTATGCCATCTCGACGTATTAGTCCCTAACCCTCCACCTCTATTTGCTACTAAGAGAAATCTGCGTATGATAAATAGAACTAAATGCATGCATGACATCCAAGAAAACCTAACAACTTTCTTACATCCAACAGCGGAACAACTTGATAACTGCCTGCGTGCATTGCTTGAAAAACATGCCCCAGCCACCAAATGCGGAGTATCAATAAAAAAGTATTCTCCATGGTATTCCACCAGACTCACTATTCATAAACAAATCTACGAAACCGCTAAGAAGAACGTCACAAACATAGTCCATTTAACCAAATCATCCCACTACAGTACTAAGATCACAGAGAGTTCCAGCTGCAAAGAGCTCTTCGAGATAAGTAACAAACTAATGTCAAGGAACAAATGTACACCACTTCCAACAACCTTCTCTCCACTAGATCTATCAGACCAATTTGCAAATTTCTTCGACGATAAAGTACAAACCATTAGAGATTCGCTTGACAGCACAATTTCAACTGATTCGTCACCATACAGTTATGATGCAGAATTTCAGGAGCATTTGAACCTGTTTCTATTGATTTAGTACGGACAATCGTGATGAAAATGCACCAAAGTCTTGTGAACTTGATCCAATTCCGATATCACTGCTGCTTGATTGCTTAGACCCAATATTGCCTTCACTAACTGATGTTATTAATATCTCTCTCTCTCATCAGGGAAGTTCCCATCATTTTTCAAAACTGCCATCGTGAAGCCACTGCTGAAGAAACCAACACTGGACCATAACGATTCAAAGAACTACCGCCCAGTTTCTAATCTCCCATTCATAAAAATAATGTTAGAAAAGGTTGTTCTAACTCAACTTGTATCTCAGTTGAATTCAAACAGTCTTTTTAGAAATGTACAGTCTTCATATCGCCCTTGCCACAGTACTGAAACTACTGTTCTGAAAGTAATTAGTGACATTCTCTCTGCTTCGGATAGTGGAAAGATTACAGTCCTCACTCTCCTGGATTTATCTGCAGCATTTGACACAATAGACCATGATATATTACTTCACCGTCTCCAGCATGTATTTGGTATTCAGAATATAGCCTTACAGTGGTTTAAGTCCTACTTAGTTAACAGGGCACACATTATACCTGCAAATGGATTACACTCCAGCCCAGTTGATGTATGTTGTGGTGTTCCACAGGGATCTGTTATTGGACCTGTTCTCTTCATTCTGTTCACTCAGCCGCTCTCAAGGGTCATAGATCATCACCCAGTGTCGCACCAATTGTATGCTGATGACACCAAAATATACAAGTCTAGCCACCCAACTGAAGTTGATGCTACCATCCATGTAGTATAGAAGTGCATTTCTGATGTGATATCATGGATGACATGTAACAAGTTGCAGATGAATGATGATAAAACTGAGGCCATTCTGATCACAACACAAAGACTTTCTCATTCACATCCTTTACCTCAAACAATAAATATCAGCAACACCAACATTAAATTCTCACAGTCCGTACGGAACCTAGGCTTTACTCTAGACAGTACTCTCACATTGCACCAACATGTCATGAACATATGCAAGGCTGCATATCTTGAATTGAGACGCATCAGTTCTATTCGTAAATATCTTTCAGATGATGCCACTAAAACACTTTTGTGTTCATTAGTACTTTCAAGACTGGACTATTGTAACTAAATTCTGTCTGGTTCGTCACAATATTTACTCCAGAAACTTCAAAAAGTTCAAAACACAGCTGCACGGATCATCTTTAGAGTACCTCGATCAGAGCACACCTCACCACTGCTCTATACCCTACACTGGCTATCAATTCGATACAGAATCAAACACAAAATGTGTTCTCTGTGCTATGTTTCAATGGCAGACTTCAGTCCAACATACCTATCCAGCCTCACCCATGTGTATACACCAGCTAGATCCTTGCGCTCTTCTTCTGATAATCGTATACTCGATGTTCCCAAGGTAAAAACAAAGTCATATGGACAACGTTCGTTTGCACACCAGGGCCCGGCGACGTGGAACGAATTGCCCATTGAAATTAGACACAAAGATACAGTGGTCCCTTTTAAGAGTGCTCTTAAGAGTCATCTGTTTCGACTGCAGGGACAAACGTAGCGACCTAATCATGTTTTGTATCATATGTTTTCAGCATGTTTTTATGTTTTCCAATTTCATTGTTTTTGTCATTTGTTGTTCTGTAGTGTAGTCATATCATTATTGATGGTGTAAAGCGCTTAGAGCCTCGAAAGAATAGGCGCTATCCAAAGTCCTCATTATTATTATTATTATTATTATTGTTATTATTGTTATTATTATTATTATTATTAATAAATATGAAATGAAGTGTAACTATGACGATTTTCTTCTTTTAACAATTGTATCAGGCATAAACGAGGTTGCTTTGTCTCACTCAGAATTTACCAAGGACAATCGTAAGCCCAGTTTGGATATAATTGGTCAAATTTGTGTTTTGTGTTGTTTCATCCGAACCGTGCACATGTCAAGATTGTTTCTTTCTAAATTATATCTTCTTGATGATAATATGTATGCTTGTTTGGTTATCGTTTTGGTTTTGCAAATGTTAGTGGAAAGTTCCAATATTGATAACGCTTCTTTAAAATTTACAGCCAAATTATAATTTTCGGCGACAGTTGTGACAGTTAAGTACTCTAATCGATCGACTGTTTTATATTGCTGTTCCACGCAGGTTCTTTCAGATGCGTCTTCGCATTATTAAACGTGTCGGAATAGGCTACACCTGTTTAGTCACGCGAATTAATAAACAACGATGATGGAAGTTGCTCCTCCTAGAATAAAAGCAATACATTTGATTACAAAAGACTTTTGTTTATCAATTGTTGTTTATTATGTCCGTAATATGGAAGTATTTCTTAATCCTTTGTAACACATAACACAAATTACAGTATGAGATTTCTAGGATAGTATTGAATTTAGATATATCAGAATCAGTGCATAAGTTTTAACTTGGAAGAATACACATCAAATTTGTGTTATCAAGGAAGTAATTTGTCAGATTACAGATGGAATTAATAATACATTTTAATGGTTCAACGCACGAAACGTCCATCGATTTTCGTTTAATTGCAGCAAAATATCCATTATATAACCGAGTACATGCTAGTGGATACATATTGACTTGAGTGTGTACTGAATATTACTCCACGTAGTATTTCAAATAATAAAGCAAAACAATAACGTGTTCTTCCAAATAGTCCAAATATTTTTTTATTTATGGCAAGAAGTGATGCAGAGAAATTATTGCATGAATGATGATTCAGATAAACGCAAGACATCGCATATGAATTCCTTGATTTCTAGAGGAAACTGATAATATCTACTCATATCTTGTTAAATAATGTTTAAATAATGGTAAACATCTTTCATAGCTAATATAAAATATCTTAGCATGCATCTATTGATTGCTGTCAAAAATACATTGTCACCACTCTACAAGATCTACAAGTAAGGTATCTGCATTATTATATTTGAGTTACGAAAGATTCCTTGTTGGTCATTAAGCTGAATCTTATTCAATAATAAATGCATTAGTGAGTGCTTTTATTTAGTAAAGCTATTGTTTTTTTTAAAGAATTATATTGTCTTTAATTAACGTTCTAACTGTATATGCCAACCATTTCCAGAAATATCCAGACGTAAACCTTACTGACGTAATGATCAGGCCTGGAGATGTTTCTTTGATTAACAGATGCATAGTAATTCTATAAATTTTGTTGATATATATATATATATATATATATATATATATATATATATATATATATATATATATATATATATATATAGGGTGATGTCTTCACCAGGTTTAATTCAAAACTGGTGAATCGTTTTTTTAAAACGAGACGGGCTTTAAAGTCGCAATATTTCTTAATAGTTAACAAATCTGTTGTAATTTACCTTAATCAGAAAATATTATGAATTCATTTTATTTCTGTTCTGCTTCACACTATGACTTAAAGAAAGTAATCTGATCAAGTGTAGGTACATGTTTTACAGGGGTTAAACATTTATGATGATATAATTATTTCATAAATACTCCTTTAAAAATTTGTCTCTATTTTACAGCTTCGTTTAATGACAGACCATGTTCATCACTTCCTGCATGCGTTGGAGCTTTAGTGTGAATCTATATTGCTAATTTCATTTGATCTATAAATGATTAATTATGTTAAGCTTCATTTATTATGTTGGTTCAAATTAACTGCCTTCGCAAATAATGGACGTAAACATCCAGGGGGCACAAACGGTATATTTTTGGGATGAAATTTCAATGTATGCCTCTTTTGGAATAAATGAAGTCACTGCGTATAATCAAGAGTTAATTTGCATGCATGGCTGTCAAGAAAAATAGGTATGAATAATTATGGGAGAATATTCTGTTTCATAACGAAATGACTCATAACGAAGTTATTATGGGTTTAGGTGTGATGTTTAGCAAAATGAGATAATGCTTTAGGCGTTATCTTGTAGTCCGCCTTACATAAATTAAAACTATTGCCGCCCTTATTTGCAGATACCAAGATTCAAAGAGACAGAACATAAACAAGATTCGTTGCAAAAACGGTTGTTATGGATTTAATCTTTGGGAAATATATTGTATATTATAAGTAGGAATTAATCTTGTGTAATGAAAACATCTGACTCGCCATCACGATCTGTACATTAATTTACTCATCCTCCTTTAGCTGATGTGATTAAACATAGGCTATTGTTTGGAAAGAACTGGCGGCTAGATAGCTGGATGAATTTCTGCGTTTTATAGAAATAAATTGCAATAAAAGGTATTTTCACATTAATGCTATTTTCACCCTTAACATATAGATACGTATGCACAATGATGGTGGTTTGTTTAACGCATTCATTATCAGCTCATTTAAAAGGTAATATTTTGTCATTTTCAGCCGAGTTGGCAAAGGCGCTCGCTTGTATTCAAATTTCTGGTTAATGTAAATATTGCGAAAAAGCTTGTTATTAGCTTCCTGTGGGTCAGTCGTTCATCTCTAAGTTTTCCAAGATTTATACTGGACGTAATGTATAGGCTATGATATACTGAAAAGCCTTCTTAAAGACATAAAGACCACAACCCACTAGCTATATTAACTAATTTACTTCCCGAATTACGTGCCATCATTCTTAGATAAGATGAATTGAAGTTGACTAACATTTTCTTGGGATGCAAAGGATGTAAAGAACAAAAGTACACTGATGAATATGATTTTAATCGTGCATATACATCAATGTAATTTCTATAGAACTGTCTAGTATTTTGGAATGGGATGTCTGTAATCAATAATAATACTTATTCATACCTATAATCTTTTATAGTTATGGTACATTATTTTTCTCATATAAAAGTCTATGGGAGACAAAGAAAAATGAAGAACGGAGGCAGAAGTTAGACGGACTGGAGGGAATTGGACTACCAGTCCAGCGAAAGATCATACAGATGAGTAGGAACACAGAACAGGAAGAAAATCTATTACACTAAGTCAGATAATAAAATAGGCCATAACTTGGTCGAGTTAAAGACGAGTGATAGGGTTTTACTTTCACTTTCATTTGAGAGATGACTGTTATTTAATGATATTAAATTGTTGTTTATTTGACTTCCACATTTTGTGTATTCATTAATTTAACGGTTGGCACCACTGACAGGGGGCTCGGAGTATTGCGTCTCTCTATCACTACTTCAATTCCTCACAAAAACAAGCCAGGGGAGTAATAATTTAAGTATATATATATATATATATATATATATATATATATATATATATATATATATATATATATATATATATAAGCAAAAACTTTTTAAAGCAATACATATGGTTGCTATCAGTATTTAGGCAAATAATAAAAGCATAAATATGCAGTCCTAATATTGGATGTTTGTAATAAATCTAAAAAGTGTGTAGTTAAATTAAGATGCATTCAGATGGCACAACACATGTTCTTTGATGGGTTTTGTTGAAAAAAAGGGTCCAGTTCAGTTACATATCAATTTTAATGCTTCATTGTGTTGTCTATTGATGGGTACAGTAATGTGTAGCGGGAGCAATGAATCAGGATGAAGAATATGGATTGAAGTCATTTGCTCCAATGTACATTTTTTTTCTTCTTCAAAGTATGCTAGAAATCTTTCTGACTGCAATTTTACACAAAACATTTAGAAAATAAAATTATTAAAAGGTACTTTATCATGCAATAATACCGACTTGCAATAACTTGATTTTAATCTTGTTACTCCTATAAGATTAAATGAATTACAACGTATAGTTTCTGCTGTGCTTTTTTTAATACATCATATGGCCAAAATACACTGCATTTACCTCAATCTAAACATACATAAGACAAGTATAAATGCAATGGGTATGAAAAGGTTTAAAAGGCCTTACATCTTTTTGTTCAAATGCATGTTTTTAAAAGCTTTAAGAACATAATCAACAGTGGTCTGAAGATAAACTGATACTTGGAAATCAAACAGATGCTGGACTTTGTCTCATGGTAGGCACTTCAAGAAAGACTTAGTCAAAGTCTATATGGGTCCATGGTAGGGATCATTTGTTACCATACAATGACTAGATTAGTCTCTCCATAAGAATTTGATATCAATAGGTGTTACCTGACTAAAAGGCCTAAATCATTTTAACTTAAAATGAGATTTCTGCTTTGTAACAATCTCTTCTGTAGGTGGTGGTGGTATTGGAGCAAGTACATCAGATATTCACCTAGGATCATTTATTTCCAAAACAACTGGCTGGTTCATCCCAACTCTATCATATAACCTCGTTTCAATATTTTCGTAATTATTTCCGGAATATACAGGTACTGTTGATCAGCTTTCTTTCAATTTGCAGACCATCTCTCAGTTTTTTGTTGAATGACCTTTGGTATCTGACAAGAAAATGCAAACATTTCACTGACAAGGTCATTTTACATTTTTTAATTCTAAAAAGTCCAAAATAAAAACTGCATAAAATTACATGTAACAAATCATTTTGCTACAGATGAAAATGGCAATATAGCAGATCTGTTTCTTACCCATATATCATAAAAATGTTTGGATTATTTACAGAATTTTCTAATTATATTAGACTAATTCTGACCAAAAATGGTTTATGAAATTTATTTTAAAACAATTCTTCTGTAAAAGATTAAATTGTTCCACAAACAGATGGTTTATCAACTTTCAGGTAAAGCATTAATATTTTAACAAAAATGAATTATTACGTTAACAAACAAGAATAAAGTTTTTAACCTTATTGCTCCATCTGTGTTTACAATCATATCTCTGTCAATATGATTGTTATGATCAAGAGCTGCCAACAGATTCCTACCTCTGAAAGCTGATGGCTTATATGAATGTCTTTTGGAGGCATACAATAAAATCAAACTTCTGCAAATTCTCCAGTTCTGAAGTACTTCTGAAACAAAGTAAAATGACTAAATAAATAAATAGATTCAGATGCAGAGAACTATTTAAAATTTATAAATCCCCATAAATCTGTTTTGATGAAAATGCCAATGTACAGTAGCATTATACAGGCAGAAAATAATCAACTCTTTCCACCCCAACAATTTTTTTCCTTGTCACCTGAAATGGGGGTAGGGAACGCATTTGTGGGCTAATTTTGAATACATTGAAATACATTGCTTCCATGACTTTTTTGCTTAGATATATGCCTAGGTGTACTATAAACATTATTCGACATCTGAATAAGGGTAACAGTAGGAGTTTTTTCTTCTTCTGACCCATCATTTTTCTCCTGGAAACTTTTTACTTTCAATCCGCAATTTATCCTACTTTTTCAAATGTTCACCTGTGTATAGTTCAGACCGGTGTGAATTAGATTGCAAGCAAAAAAGTAAAAAATCCGGAAACAAAATCTGATTCCAACAATGGTCGTGTGCACAAAAAATCGGGCAAATTCTTGACCCCTCCCTCCCTGTACACATGAATACTTTTTTTCTTACACACACCCCATCTGCGTACATGCGATTGTCCTCGTCATTCTGTAGAACAGCCTATATTCAATCAACACAGAAAAGATCAAGGATTAATACTATTATGTATTTAATTTAACAGATAGTCCACCAATGTTGAATGTCTGGCTGCATAAAATAAATAAGCTGCATAACTTTAAAAAGTTTGTCTATTGTCCACTAAAACTCAAACACCAACTGAACCCAGTCAAGCAGGTTACATATTAGACAAATTACTATCGAGGTATATGTGTACATACATTATCAATAGACCACCTACTCCCATACACAAGCATATGCATTTGGGTAAACACCCCTTACCCTCTCCATGTGTACTATATATAATACAATTACTTTTAGTTTAGTTACATATATCATGCATGTATCATAATGGTTGTTTTTTAGTATACGTAACACAAATATTCCCCTTTTATGTATATATCACAATTATTTTTGCTAGTATACTTTCTCAAATTGGTTGATAAAACCTTTCGACTTTTCCATCATTAAACTTTCCTTCTCCTTAAATTTTTATACTTCAGACAAGACTGAATCCCTTAAAATATTTGAAATGTGTAAATACTAATGTTGAACATGGAAATCTTTAGTTTTGTTTCAAAAGAAAGCATTATCATTTATCTTGGTTATTATGATGGGAATGATAATGCTTCAAGAAATAATAATAATAATAATAATAATAATAATAATAATAATAATAATAATAATAATAATAATAATTTATTTAAAGGGGTGACTCATTTAGTAAAAGACTATTCTCCCTGGAGGCACTTTAACTAAAATACAAACAGCATGATGAGGAACATATCAATAACAAAAAAAGACATTTGCCAACCAACAATTTACAACAACAAAATTATTCTAAATAAAACAAATCATATTTGAACAAAATATACAATCTTTACCAACTGCAAAATATTAAACTAATATAGAATTATATATTTCCACGTAATACATACATTCCTTAGTCTTTTTAGATGTGTATCTACCAAAAATATTTGTAAGCAAGTAAATATACATACAATTGAATAAAATGTAGTAATATTTATACAGATGCCATATCTGATTCTGATGTGGATATATCAGACACAGCAGGAATTTGTATCCTATGAATTGTTGGCCCAGGTGTAGAAGTTGTTGCCATGTCTTCTGTGACATTCCTCTCTGTTTCTGATGTTTTCCTTGCACTGGCATTCAATTCATAACTAATATATCAAGGGAAAAAAATGTTTCATTAGACACAATAATTATATATACTTTACATACTTAAGTGTATTGCATTACTTTCATTTACAGCCATCACCATTTACATTATATATAGATTTTTATTTTAAAAAAAACAGTAGTTACTGCTTGCCTCTAAATAAAGTCTTGTGGTTGCGTGCGAAAATGAAGATGATCATTATTACCCCTTTGGTAGCCTCAAAAACAGCAGCAATATATATATATATATATATATATATATATATATATATATATATATATATATATATATATATATATATATATATATATATATATATATATATATGTCATGGCGTACATGCGGGTTTCAAACATTCAGCAATATTGTTGCAGATTTGTGACATTTTATTTCAAGCTAAATGGAATAATGCCAGTTTATATAAAATATGTTTTATTAAGATTTTTTTTATAAAGAATTAACAATACAGAAATAAAATAGTGGTATAGCACTTTAATTCATTGCAAAATTGAGACTTACCTATCAAGCAAGAATTTGGCGACCTCTGGATTAGCTTTCAGGCTCAAAGTGGACTTCTTTTTATTCCATCGTTTATGTTGGTCACCAATACATATGCGTGTGCTGCCATAATTTGTCCAGAGAGCTCCCCCCCACTCCTTTCAGAATATAAGTTTTCGCATTAGATGAAGTTGCGTCCGCCATTATTTTTGTAAACACGTGTTTGCGCATGGCTAAAATTCATAATCTTCGGGAGAGGTCAACTTAGAGGTTACATGAATATAGGCGTGGCAAATAGCGAAATTTTGTCTGCCAGACAATAATGAAAAATCGCGTATTTTATCACAAAATTTCCGATACTAGCCTGATTTCGGCCTCAGTAACAACCTGAATCGTAATTTTTCAACTAAATAAGAAATCACTAACTGAAAAAAGAAATATATAATTTAATTTGTTTTTACTTAGGTTGTATGCCTTTAAGGCAAAACGAAGACAAATACTCTCTTGAGGCTATGAAAAATGATAAATTAAACTTAGGCTCAACATTGGACCAGATGCATCATGAAAGGCGCACTATGTCAAATATAATATTTTATTTGGATGAAACTGACGCTTTGGTTTCAGTGCGGTAGCACATTGCATGTCCCCAGTGATCAGTGTTGTTGTTGCTGTGTGATGTAACATAATAAAAATCGCTCTAAGATGGTTGTTGTTTCCATAAATAGTTAATATCACTCGCTGAGAATTGCGTGGTTCAATGTTGTTATTAGTAATAATAATGATGACTTTGTATAGCGCCTAATCGTTAGAAGCTATAAGCACTTTACAACATATATAATGACATGACTAAAAAAAAAAACCCACATCAGACATCATGAAAATAGAAAACCTAAATAACAAAAATGCTCAAAATATTTACGGTATGAAACATTATTAGGTCCTTAAGTTTCTTCTGCAGTCGAGAAAGGTGAGTTGTAAGAGCACTCTTGAACGGGATCACTGTGTCTTTGTGTCTAATTTCAATGGGCAATTCATTCCACGTTGCTGGGCCCTGGTATGCAAAAGAACATTGTCCATATGACTTTGTTTTCATAGTGGGAATAATTAGTATACGATTGTGAGAAGAGGAACGTAAGTATCTTGCTGGTGTGTACACATAGGTGAGGCCAGACATGTATGCTGGACTAAAGTCCATCAGTTCAACGTAGCACAGAGAACACATTTTGTGTTTGATTCTGGATCGAATGGATATTCGGTGTAGGGTACAGAGCAACGAAAAAGGTGTGCTCTGATCGTGGATGATCCGATCAGCTGTTTTGAAGTTTTTGGAGTAGATATCGAGACGAACCAGACAGAACTGAGTTACAAAAAAGTCCAGTCTTGAAAGTACTAATGAATACACAAATATTTTAGTGGCATCAACTGAAAGATATTTGCGAATATAGCTGATGCGTCTCAGCTCAAGATATGTTCCTGAAATGTTGGTGCAATGTGAGAATACTGTCCAGAGTAATACCTAGGTTTCGTACTGACTGTGTGAATTTAATACTGGTGTTGTTGATATTTGTTGCTTGAGATAATAGATGGGAATGAGAAAGTCTCTGTGTTCTGGTCAGAATGGCCTATTTTTTATCATCATTTATCGGCAGCTTGTTACATGTCATCCATGATTTCACATCAGAAATCAACCTCTTTACTCCTTGCGTGGTAGCTTCAACTTCAGCTGGGGGTCTAGATTTGTATATTTTGGTGTCATCAGCGTACAGATGGTGAGACAATGAATGATGATCTATGACAATTGAGAGCGACTGAGTGTATATAATGAAGATAAAATGTCAAGGAACAGACCCCTGTGGAACACCACACCATTGATCAACTGGGCTGGAGTGTATTCCATTTGCAGATACAATTTGTGTCCCGTTGACTAAGTAGGACTTGAACCACTGTAAGGCTGTATTGTGAATGCTAAATACATGCTGGAGACGGTGAACGTTATTGATGTATACGGCATATACTGATTCTTTTAGCTGCCTTGTCACAGGAAAATATTCAGTATGTCTTTGCTATTCAAAACTGAATGTAAAAAAGGGGTTGGTGGAAATGTTGGTTTAGTATAAAAGCGACCAGTTGTATAAGGATTTAACCTGATAGCCGCAGTCAAAATCTCTAATGCTTTGTACAAAAGTCATTAGTTTTTTTTGTATCTTCAGTGTAAAATTATTCTTAGTTTTCGGACATTTCATCATTGTTGGATGAAAATTCACCAAATAAACTGTCCAGTGAGACCTAAGGTTAAGACGAGACACATTTATTTTCTCCATGTTCTATGCATACTAAACTAACAGGCACCGATGTGTTATGGACACTACTACATTATTACCACTGGTAAAGCTGTACGGCATCACTTAATTTAATGGAAGATTGTCGTACATTCAGATCAAATGCTCGTCACGAGTTTGTGAATACCATGTCATATACAATTAAAATAGTCATATAATCAACATTTTTAACTACTTCTCGTGAAGTTTTCATTATACACACTCTACTACTACTATTACTGCTACTACTAGTAATAACTGACATGTAGAAAACATCCACATAATATACTCTGATACAGTATGATAATCAACTCCTATGAGTAGGGCGTGGACGTCTCAGGGAAATTAGCAGGAACAAAAAATAGGTGCTGCTTATATTTAAAGCGCACCTCAATGCAGCTTGCTTTATATAAATATTTTCGGAAATAGGATATGTCGTACGAGTGTACTCTTGAAGCTGGATCATCCTGTTTTGCCTAGATATAATAATACTGCTATGTTTGTTATTCAAAATACGTAAAATGGACAAGTATACAAATACTGCTATGTTTGTTATTTAAAATAGGTAAAATGGACAAGTATACAAATACTGATATGTTTGTTATTCAAAATACGTAAAACGGACAAGTATACAAATACTGCTATGTTTGTTATTTAAAATACATACAATGGACAAGATAGTTCGATAGACTAGTGATCTGTGCAAAGTTATGGGAACCCGATACATATTTAATAACAAGGGTGGAGTTAAGCTTTGCTGTCAAGGATATATGTTCCCCAAGAAGTCAACAAACATTATTAGAAGGGAGCCGGAATTATTTTGGTCTTAATGATTCGCAGCTTAGTGTTAGATGCAAAATATGGTTTAAACATTATGATTATTTTGTTTGATATATTTAATGATATGCTTGCATTATATGGAAAACGTATAATATGCTTTCATTAAGCTGTTTGATAGTCATTGTACAAAATACACATTACATTATACAATTTACTGAAGGGTTCAAAGAAGAACAGTGTATAAAAGCAAAGATAGTTTAATTAAATAAATAAAAATATCCGAATCCAATGCATAAACAGTTCTATAAAAATAGAAATACTGTAAATATCAAAGGTCAAGAAGCTTTTGTTCTACCTCAAGTTATCCCCCTACCCCTGTCATGGGACTTATGTCCGGAGGTGTCCTGAAATTGATTTTGTGTTGTTTTGAAAAAAAAAATAAAAAGAAACTATTAGGAAGAATCTAACATATTTTCTTTGTTAATGCTTGAATCTTGATTTATACACATTTTTAAAACAAATCAGTTAAATAAATGATAATTTATATTTATGTTAATAAAATGACGTTTCATTTTCAGATATATATATTCCAAAGCTAAAGGTATTCACGACACGAGGTAAAATTGATTATTAAATTTCATGACAAATAGTGAACTAAAATTATGTTTAACAAATTCCATTTGCAGATACAATTAGTGTCCTGCTGACTAAGTAGGACTTACACCACATTAGGTGTATTAGGAAAATTAGCAAATTAACTTCATTATATACCAGATTGACTTTATATAGAGAAAGAGACAGAAAAGTCGATTACATATTACGTTAACAGGAGTAAATAATAATAATAATAATAATAATAATAATAATAATAATAATAATAATAATAACAATAATAATAATAATAATAATAAATATACATGCATTACTACTACTACTAATAATAATAATGATAATAAAACGATACTATTACTGTTAATGTATGTGATGCATTATTATTATTATTATTATTATTATCGTTCGAAAGCTATAAAAAAGAAAGAAAGTGGTAAATTAGAATGAGAAGTAGGCAGCAGATGAGAATAAAACAGTAAGAAAAAGAATAATAAAGAAATATAAAAGATATATTGAAAGTGATGTCTATAGAGGATGTGGAAGTAATGGACCGTACTAATGTTTGCGTTTCATTTTAGAGAAATAATCTTTAAATGAATGAATATATTAATCTGATTAATTCGAAATTATCATCTTATAGCTGTGGAGTTTCATGATATAATTTTTTTAGATTAATCATTTTAATAAAAACTACCATAGTGATTATGTAAAACATTAAATGTATATAAATTTTTATAATGCATGATAAAATTTGATTGCTTATAGTTTTTAATGTTTTAATTTAGTGATAGAGAGTTATTTCGATGTGCTGGGGGACGTTTCTGATCAGCCAGTAAATAAAAAAGTAAACATATTTCCGGAATTAGGCAGACACCTTTGACATCTTCAAATTAAGTAAACACAGTTAAATTATTTCAATTTCTAAAAAAATCCATGGAAGACCAATTAATCACAAATAATAAAAATAATTAATATAGCTGGATAGTTCATTCGTAAGGCAGCACCAAAGTAAGCCATAATAATGGAGAACTTGTTTAGCACATAAATGTTCTTTTACCTGCAAGGTATTTTGAAACTGTTGTTGATCCAGCTGAGTATGCTAAGTTTTACTACCCAGAAACCTTAATTATTATTCGTAACTTTAGGAGTTACAATTGCCTTTGAGATAATTAAACACTGTGAAATGGCCCAAGGGCATGACATCTCGTGTCGAATGTTGTGATTGCGATATTAATCATATCTACAAATTTATTACGTTGAGGTTATCATAGTATTGCGGCTTCACCATGACGACTATAAACTTAACCCATCATAGTCGATAGGGTAGAAAGCAAATAAAATATTACCGTTTCATGGTGGAACAGTTGTGCGTGATTTGGATTTTTAACAGCTTTAACAATTCTTCAGTCAAATCGCTATGATGTCAGCAATGTTACAGTTTATAGAGCTGTCTAACACCGGGGCAGCATGCTGCAGACACGTAGCATGATGTCCTTATTGTTGAGCGCCAAGCAATCAAGACAGCTGCTAGTACCAATTTTATGTTTGATATGACTCGGCAAGGGCTGGAACCCGCGACATGCTACATCCAAGGCGTACAGTCTAACTACTAGAATAATGGAGCGGTCCTTAGTGGGAACAGCTTTATCCTTAACCGAGAGACAGGGAGGAAAGCAGAGTGTAATTATATTTTTGTTACAAAAAATGTTATGGGAACCTTTAACAGTTTACATACCAGAAGTGGTGAAACTAGCCTAAACACTTAATATTTGAGTAGATATTAATTTTAAAAACTAAAATGCAGTATAAATAAAAGACCCGAGAAGTTTACGTACATATTTTTCATGAAGTATGAAACATATGGAGAAGATACAAAATGCACATAACAGAAAAAAGAAGATGTTTTAAGAGGAATAAATTCTCGAATTATGACTTTGAAACTAATAAATTACAGTGTTATTGATTAAGTCCAGTAGTTACATATTATTAATAGGAGAATTTGTTCCACGTTTTGAAAAAAAATATGATTGGATAACAGAAAGTCAGAATTAAAACAAATATTGAGGGTTTTGTTTTGTGTTGCTTAATAAGGTAAAGGTAATGAACAACAATTGCTGGAACAAGATACCTCATTATATCACCAATAGGCCACTAACTAACAATTGTCTATATTTCAGTTTCTTCATTTGGGCCCCGGGTGCCCCAGCGGTCTAGAGCTCTGGCCTTTACCGATCACTGTTATCTACCCCCTGTCCGTGTAGGTTCAAGTCTCGGGCTCGGCCAATGTGGGCATGTGAGAAAGCTCCCAAGTTTCAGCGGGTCGGTGGTTGTTACATAGTTTTTTCCCGGGTTCTTGCTCCATCAATTATACTGGCCGTCATATACAGCCTATCTTGCGCTGCGAAATGGTATTAAACCCCAAGACATCAACAACAACCACAACAATTTCTTCACCGTGTACGAGTTCCAGTTGTGTCAGGTGTTGTAAGCAAATCAGTGTTATTTCGTTTGATGCTGTTACAGTGGTTTGAAAAGTGAAAGATCACAGAATATTGCGTCGTAGTTTCTTTCCCCCATCCTCCATCGATATTAATGAGTGAAACAAGTTATATGCATTGAGAAAACGTGGTAAGCAGCTAGATGTATGCACTAACATTTAAAATCGTGTTAGAAACAATATTAATTTCACGTTATGGTCAAGATGAAAGAAAATTATCCGCTAAAACTTGTATTGACTTGTAACATTAACCAGTTGGTAAACAAAACTGGATTGCACAAACCGGCACAAAAGTGGTCAAATATGAACGAACAGGGAATAAAACACTGATTTGAAACAAATTAAAACTTTTTATATTCATTGCGAACACTGAAGATTTGTGTCGTTAATCATTCTTTGCCTACGAAAGACAGTATTAAACACGTAGCAGAGTTAGCAAGATCATCCTGAAAAATGGATGAAACAATCCGTGCATTTGATTATAATTGGAAATCTGAAGATCTCATTGGTTTTATTATCCAGAAGCAGCATCTTTACTAGAAAAGAGATCACTGGTTTTCTTGTCCCAAATATTTTTATTATTATTATCGTTGCTAACAAGCTTGATGAAATATAGAGCGAGATTTGAGAAGGTTTTAAAACTGTGTAACATCAATCTGGTACCTAATATAAGAGAAGATATAAAGCTGCTATAGTACGCCATCGTCTTTATCGATATGGTAACTACTAAATATTCAGGAACATATATCGGCGATAAATACTTTACAATGTTGTTGCTTATTCTATTTTTTCCTTAGTGTTCCAAGCACGTCGATGGAGGGATTAGAATGAAATATAATTAGATTCATAACTGTATTTTATAATTTTAAATCCATTATTACAAATGTATATATTCTTTGGAAACAAACTCATAACGTAATTCAGTTTGTTTAAGTACGGTGCAGAACTGGCACTACCACGAAAGTGTACAGTCAGGTCAATTTAGCTTCATCGAATCAAACAAAAGGACACCAGCCCTAAATATATATATATATATAAATATATATATACTCGTTTACTATATATATATATATATATATATATATATATATATATATATACATATATACATATATATATATACATATATATATACATATATATATATATACATATATATATATATAGATATATACATATATATATATATATACATATATATATATATATATATATATATATATATATATATATATATATATATATATATATATATATATATATATATAGTAAACGAGTCGTTATAAAATTGTATGACATTTTCATTTTGTTTTATGTTTCAGCACTTGTTTGCTAGGTTTTCAACATAATTGTTTGATATGCACAACACATTTTACATATTGGGGGCAAGCCACTAAAAAAGAGATTTGGGGGAGGGAGTGTGTGGGTGTGTTTTGGAACTTTCAGAACGAGGATAATTAAGAAAAGCATCAGACATAGTAAATAGCTAAGCTTTGTCCACGATTGTAGACTAAACATAAAGATATTATCTGAGAACTTAAGTTTTGATCTTAAATGGTTCTAGCAAGAAACCTTGTTGTTGAATGTTATGGGACCATTACCCACAACCTGGTCATTCTTTCATGTCTTACTTTTTTTTGTGTCCGCTTTGTGTTCAACAAATTATTTATTCGTTACTGATCATTAGTTTAATGATTAGTTGTGTTCACATATAATTTGGGATGAATTATTTACATTATTTATTGAATTAAAAAAGTGATCATTGAATTGCTTTTGGGCTATGATACTACTTTGAGATTATTGAGAATTAATTCAAGAACATTCTTGATTATTTCATTGGGATATATCAAGACTGTTGGCACATCAGCTTATCCATGAATATTTGCACATCAGTTTTTTCAATACTGAAAATCACTTGGAAAGCTCTAAAAATTTGGTCTTGAGATATAACTTTTAAGATTGATTGGGATTTGATACCACACTATTGTATATGCTTTGTATTCTAGGTTATTTGTTGCATTTTACTAAGCGTGTCAGTTCTGCTTTACCGTTACCTAATACAAAAACAGGGGGCCCCGAGTGGCCGAGTGGTCTAAAGCGCTGTCCGTTACGGATCACTGCCATCTCACCTCTGTCTGCGTGGGTTCGAGTATCAGATTCGGCCAATGTGGTTATGTGAGAAAGCTTGCCAGTAGCTTCTCGTGGGTTGGTGGTTCTTACCGGGGGTTTTCCGGGTTCTTACTCCTCCATTAATACTGGTGCTGAAAAATGTCGTTAAACCATACAAAATAATTAATTAAATTAATACAAAAACACGCACATCATTTTAAAAGCCAAAGGTTGGAAGAGAATTAGGTATTTAGGTAAATTTAACACCAAAGTTTATAATGAATTAAAAGAAGTTAAAAGCTATGGTACTAAGATATATAGATTAATTTCGAATTTTAGATTAAACGCAAATCTAACAATGTAGGTCTTAATGTATGTCGAGATGCAGGGTGCGCATTATGTGTAAAAAATGATATGGCAATTAACATAACATGATGAGAGGACAGATCATCACATCGGTAACACAGATCTTGACTGTCGTCATCATGACAGGATAACTGGAAGGCGAGTATATGGCTAATGATGGTTAATGATATCAATGAATTAAAACTGCATTGTTCTCTAAAGTGACTAGGTAGGTCATTTCATCGAATGGCGACTGCATATTTAAATGATATTTTGACATATATGGAAGTATGGAAGTTATAATTCTTGCGACATCTTATATATATCATGTGTATGGATATATCAGAGCATGCACGTACATATCTGTGTACACTTGTAGAAGTGGTGCAATGTACATAAATGCGTCTGATTATATGATATTGTTTTGATTATAATACGATTGAGAATATATATATATATATATATATATATATATATATATATATATATATATATATATATATATATATATATATATATATATATACATATAATGTAGCATGAAGAGCCAGAGAGTGTTCATTTAAAGCAATTAATGAGGGTCCATCATATCATAAACCGGTTGACTGGCGGTCACGTGATGGCGTTTTATTAAAAAAACAAAGTACGTCTTAACAGTGGAACAAGACAGATGAGAACAAGTCTAATTGTTCTCGTTTGCAACACAAGGAGATGAAGAAAAACTTACAAACTGAACAGCCAATGCACCATGAAGCACAATAAAGTAGACGAATATAGATAACAAGCACATATATAATGAAAAACAGCACAAAAACTTTATCTGAGGTATGCAAGTTTACGTTTGGTAATTAATATAGCGTATCTCATATATATGCGGGACGTTAACAATTGTTGATCAGGCAAAGTGTGATACCCCACGTGGTCACAACATATTTGTCGAAAACGTTTGCCCCGCGTGCGTGGAACGTGAAAGGCAATCAAACAAGATAATGTCTGTAATAATATACGGCAATTGATGAAATATATGGGTTTGGCATTTTTTTAAATTGTGTGATTTAGGTCTTTATGACAGATTTTTGGAATTTTAGTTTTGTAATAAGTCCGTCCAAATTTTATCTTTAATTATTTAAATAAAACAAGCAAATTAAACTGTCTAAATATAAGTAAGGGAATTTAGTTCACGCACCTATTTGGCAGCTAGATGAAAAGTATTTCTATGTTCCATATTGTCAGAAGAAATGATGCACATCAGCGTTATTTAATTAAAATTTCCCTGCATGCAAAGTTTTAGTTTGTGCTGCATGTAGGAAAATACGTATCATTTTTAAAAATCGTTCCAACTGTGTAAAGCTGGTCGTCTGATTTAAATATTGCTGACCTTAAAGCGGTTTTGTAAATACGTGCGGACTTTTTATTTTATAACTGAGTCTTTCAGAAGTATAATATTATGCCCATTATATTTTTTTTAAGTATACTTGCATGCATTAAGTATTGAAAAGAATCGTTCCAGCAGTGTTTCATTACAGGACGACAAGAACAAAAACACTTACCTGAGATAAGTATACATAAACCTTGTATATATGAAAATACAAAATTGACATTACCGCTGAAGAAGTCCTTAGCCACAGAGCTAAATAGTCATTTTCAGATCTTAGGTCAAAACTGAGAAGCGTGGAGATATGGTTTCTTAACAAATTATTTACTATTAATTTATATTTGTTATTTACACGTCGATATGAAATAGACGTTGTGCATATGTGCCATTAAATCGACATCCTGGACATTAAATTAAATCCAATGCAATGTTATCGGTTTACACCTATATATAATATGTATATCTTGACGGTAGACAACGATTACAACTCTTCAGACAAAGCATGAATAATTGATTTTTCAAGGTATCGAAACTACGCATTTTTCTAAATTCGAGCACCTAAGGGAAATTTAGCACTTATATCTAAGCAACATCGCTCATAACAATATGTTATTCTAAAATATTCACGATTACTTCTGTAACCTCTTTTATTGGAAAGTCAATATATAGTGTGTTGTAATGAATTTAAAATCATATAAATCATAATTGTATTATAAAAGCCTGTTTGCAGTAAATACGTAAATACATTTTTTTGTAAACTTTATTTATATTTATTGTCTTGATCATACAGTAGCTGAATATTATATCTCGAATCAAACTTTGATGCCGTACTTAACTTATTAATCAAAAGTCCAACAATTTTCCAGCATTAGTTGATTAATCATCATAAATGTGTGCCGTAAGAATTAATCAAATCCCGTTATATATTTCATCAAATAAATAGATACTGATAGTTTTACTTTCATTAAGTAAATTTGTGGTTTTGGGCACGTTAGTAATCAGTTAGAATTTTAATACCTCGATAACTGACACAATCTTGAGGCTATCAGAAATAAAAAGAAAATATTGTTTTGTATTCACATCAAAGAAAGCATCTAATATACCGTTTGTGTAATATAAACACCTGCATCTCTCTCCTTCTCTCTGACACACAGACAACATACACATACATACATACATACATACAAGTACAACGGTGAAATATAATACAAAATACAAATACAACTCTTTTGTAATACGAAAAATTGAAAATGATATCAAGCAGGACCAGGTAAGTAAGGAAAGAAAACCTGACCAACGGAAATATACCCGAAGTGATGGCAGTACGGAAATGAAAAGTAAAAAACCCACAAAATTGGATAGTTAGCGAACAAAATCAGAGAAACCTCAATACATGTTTAAAAAGGTCAATTATATGGTAAAACCTTAACGCATTTTTAACGTTACTGAGGTGGCAAATTAAAGCTCTATCTAGCAAGATATGCGGGAAAGACTGAATGTGGTTATGCACACACACACACAAACAGAAGAAATTGAAAGAAATGTGTCCACTTTCGTTCTTGATATCTGGTGTGATAGGAAAATCTTCATTTTATACACCCAACTGAACATAAAAGCATACATTATGGTAATTTACATTTTTTGGTGTTTTTTTTAAAAACTGTAAATTGTCTTTATTTATTTAAAATGATGGAAAAGGTTTGCCTTTCAATGAAAGACAAAGAATAAAAGCATTGTATTATTGGTATAAGAGGAAAACAAATACTGTTATGATATAATCAGATCAAAGCGTCTGAGATTTTTTCTTCAGATATATTTTGATCAGCTATCACCTTTGTTATATATCCTTAAACAGATAATCTCCATCTTATCTTATTACAGCAATGTTTACCTAAACAAATACTCGCTCTTATCACGCTAAAGGAATGTTGACAGAAATGCAAATAATCTATTTTATTAAACGAAATGAATGTTGACAGAAATGCAAATAATCTATTTTATTAAACTAAAAGAATATTGACAGAAGTACATATAATCTATCCTATATATCTACATGAATGTTGACCTAAACAAATAATCTATCTTATCATATTAGTGGAATGTTGGCCAAAAATGTTGAGTACAATTAAAAATACTTGAATTAGTAATGATTGTGTTGATGTTTTTGTTGTTGTCCTTCGAGTTTAAAGATGACCATGACATAACGGACTGGTTTGGTTTCTGTGTAAAAGAGTGGCTGTTGAGGTCAATTTGTGCTCCGCACTGTTTGTGGCACACTGGACAGGAGATGAAAGGTGGGTTTTATTGTACTTCGTTTCTGAGATTTACGCTGATCAAGCTTCTGCACTGCCTCTGCAGTTCTTCTCCGTTCAACATATGTAGCTCCAGTTTGGATACGACTTTGCCAGGTGGAACGATTCGTGTGAGATCGTCACACTATTTATTGTCAGGTCAGTGTTGAAGTGGTGAAGTGTTTCAAGGATGACTCGAGGGAATCTATGAAGCGCTTCTTCTTACCACCCTGAGATTTCTGTCCATCCTTCAGTTTGCCGTAGAACATCAAATTTTAGTAGTCTCTCTTCTGACATCCCGATGACATGGCGTGCTCATCTCAAATTAATTTCAGAGTGTGGATGCTTGGAATGCGTATTTGTGTGAGAACTTGAGTATCTAGAACAATGCCCTTTTATCTTATCCGCATCAGGTTCCTCATGCAGCCACATGTGACAATGGGTCATCTTCCTGGCACGTAAACCTTCTAGATTTCGCAAGTACGCAACAGGGTCAGCAACACGATGGCACGTAAGCCTTCTAGATTTTGCAAGTACACAACAGGGTCAGCAACACGATGGCACGTAAACCTTCTAGATTTCGCATGTACCCCAACTGGGTCAGCAACACGATGGCTTTGTAGACCGAAAGTTTTATTAGTAGACTGTTTCTACGCTGTTCCCACACATTTACACGTAGTTTGTCAAAGGTCAGAGTTGCTTTAGCAATTATGGCATTGGTTTCATCATCAATGTGGACTGTACGTGACAGAGATAGATTAATTTGTCTACCGCCACCAGGGTTTGGCCATTTACAGTGATGGTATGTTATAAGTAAGTCTTATTCGATGCAGGTTGGAGCATCACCTCGGTATTCTTGATACTGACTGCGAGACTGAATTTATTACAAGTTGAGGAGAAATAGTCCATAATGTGGTGCATGTCAGACTCTAGAGTTCGTATTCAGAAAATAGTCGTCGGCAAACAGAATATCACTATCAGTAGCTTCCTGTGACTTCGTTTTAACCCGTAACTTTTTCAGATTGAACAACATGTCAGTCTTTTATGTCTGATGCTGATCCCATTGTCATAGTCACTTATAAGGCATCCTTACAAATAGGAGAGAGGGTTGAAACAAAAACACAGCCTTATATGACTCCATGCA
Organism: Unio delphinus; assembly: GCA_029339505.1. Taxonomy (NCBI): domain Eukaryota; kingdom Metazoa; phylum Mollusca; class Bivalvia; order Unionida; family Unionidae; genus Unio; species Unio delphinus. Next base: position 16,587,996 of record JAQISU010000106.1, on the reverse strand, counting down.
GGAATTTGACAAGATGATTCGTTGATAACATTTTATCGAAATGCGCATGTCTACGTCTGAAACTTCAGAAATGGTGGGAATTGTATTTAATTTTGGTATATTCAATAGCAAATCAGCTCCATTCGCAATATTTGTTCTGTTGACTAAAAAGTGTATTCCTTAGTTTACTAAAACCTGGACTATTGTAATTCGGTTCTATCTTGTTCGTTTCAGTCTACTATAGAAACTTAAAAAAGTTCAGAACATAGCCGCTAGGATCTTTAAGGTACGATGAGGGGACACTTCAAACCCTGATCTGTAATCGCACTAGCTACCCGTTCGATCAGCAATCAAGTACAATATCTGATATCTGATATCTGTCCAATGTACATATATGACATCATCCAATGGTACATCACTTCTAAAAACTAACGCGTCTTTATCGATGCTATTATTAATCATTGTTCCCACTGTTTTCCTCACCAGGGCCCACTACATAGACGAATTGCCTTTTGATCATAGACACAAGGACAATTATGATCTCATTCAAGAGTGTTCTTAAAACTCACATATTTTGCAAATAAAAGAATGTATTTAAATAATAAAAATGTTTATTTCCTTAATTATAGTCATCATGTTTATGTTTTGTAATTTCATGATGTTTATTTGTATAATCATGTTATTGTAAGTTTGTATGTTATCTAATACTGTAAAGCTCTTCCAGGTTCTGACAAGTATGCGCTGTACTACATGCACATTATATTATTATTATTATTATTATTATTATTATTATTATTTTTATTATTATTATTATTATTATTATTATTATTATTATTATTATTATTATTATTATTATTATTAAGTATTTTGAATATCACTTTTTACCCCAGCACTGCATCTGGGAAAATATATTTTAAGATACAATACACTACATATCACATGGCTTGCATCATCCCTCTATCGATACTTTCGAAACTGTTAATATCTTCCTATAAATTTGTGGAAATTTCGAACATGATGTTTTAGCAGCGTGGATGGTAATAACTCATGCTGCCTGAATTGGTACAAATGTTCATTGAACGTCGATTCTTGTGGCAACATCTGTACTAATTTATAACTGAAAAAGGACATTGATTGCAAGAAATACATACAGCTGTTCTCTCTACAACTCTTATGTGGATCTAATTTCAAATATGATTCAAAAGAACTCAAACCGTGCATAACTTATACTCATGAAAGAATTTGGTAACCCTTCTAATTCAACATGGCAAAGTCTTTATGGTAGTAAATACACTTAAAATGTTTTCTATTGTAACTAGGAAAATAAATTGTTTATATTGCATTTTATACTAAGCTCCAAAGGCAACTTAAATAAATCATATAAATCACATAATACAATTTAACGTATTAAACTGTACATTAACTTGTAGAAAATGCACAAGATAAATGTAGCAAAGCAATTAATGGATCTTATTTAAAACACAGTTGTAGGGTTACTTTAGGCGGTTAAATCTAGCAAATGGCCATGAATGTTAATTAAAACTTACTTGAAACCCATACATTAAGTCTCATACATTTGCAAAGTTCCATTGAAAGAATTTCTCTCTTTATAGATATGAAATAATCTAATTAATGTATACATTCTTCAAAACAGATATAACTAGACGAAAGTAATGTTACATTAATAATGGGTGAAGTCTATACAAAGAGTTCAAGGGTTTCGACTACGTTCTTCTAAAATTTGATATATGTGTTTGCAAAATATTAAATGGAGGTATATCTTGAACATATCAGTAAAATTCGTTTTCTTTAAACAAATTCAAAACTTTCTGGAATCACACAGCATGGCAGTTGATATAGCTGTACAATTGTTTTTAATTAGATTCATTCCAATTTTCAAATAAAATTGAGGCAATTTATATACCGAAAACAAAATCTAAGATTTCTCTAAAGTTAGTAATGCTAGGTAAGACTTGAGATAGGAAGTTTACCTCAATAATTATGATTATACCTAATCAACGTCAAAGGTTTGTTTTAACAAAAAAGATTTAGCAATGAATCACTCATGGCCCTCTCTTTCCAATTCCACTTAAAGATAATCACAACTTTGGAGAAAATGATCGAACATTTACCATTTCTTAACTAATCATTCTGGTACTTGCCATGCATGCTAACAAACCTTTAATACACGTATTAACTTTGTCCCTTTCTTCTGCGGGAGGCAACCAACATTTAGCATTGCATATGGAATGGAGGCACCTCCTGCTTTATTGCGACATCTGACGACAATCATTGTAGGTAAACAAAATGTAAAATTAATTTCTTAACTCAGCAATCATTTACGGATTAAATCAATTGTAATTAACAGTCCGATATCCGTTCGTGTTTAGAATAGTCAGATCTATTTTGTTTGACAGCAATTAACGTCTTGTACATGAAGGGAACAATCAAATTATATTGGTTAGCTAAAAACAGTTTGTAATTCAGTTAGACTATATTGGTTAGCTAACGACAGTTTGTCAGTCAGTTAGACTATATTGGTTAGCTAACGACAGATTGTTAATCAGTTAGACTATATTGGTTAGCTAAGGACAGTTGGTCATTCAGTTAGACTATATTGGTTAGCTAACGACAGATTGTTAATCAGTTAGACTATATTGGTTAGCTAAGGACAGTTGGTCATTCAGTTAGACTATATTGGTTAGCTAACGACAGATTGTCATTCAGTTAGACTATATTGGTTAGCTAACGACAGATTGTTAATCAGTTAGACTATATTGGTTAGCTAAGGACAATTGGTCATTCAGTTAGACTATATTGGTTAGCTAACGACAGATTGTCATTCAGTTAGACTATATTGGTTAGCTAAGGACAGTTGGTCATTCAGTTAGACTATATTGGTTAGCTAACGACAGATTGTCATTCAGTTAGACTATATTGGTTAGCTAAGGACAGTTGGTCATTCAGTTAGACTATAATGGTTAGCTAACGACAGATTGTCAATCAGTTAGACTATATTGAATAGCAAACGTTCATTTTCCATTTCGTCTATATCCATTTGTAGTCGTGTATGTATGGGATGTTAAATAAACTCCAAATACCGAAAATGCATAATAATCAGTGTTGTAAACAACGTTAAGTGAACAAGTCTGTTATGCTGTATTATAAATGCAATCGCCTATATTTCGTGTAACGGCACACGTTATGTTATCAGTATTACTCGTAATTTCTTACATGCAATTTAGCCCAAAAGCAAAGAAAGAAAGAAATGGCTACATCTATTTGAATGATTCGCGGACATCAGTTTTGTTTTCTATGCATTTAGCCTTGTTCTCAGGAAGTATGTATTGCTTGTCTTGTTATGAATCGTATCACACTTATCGTCTTCGAAAGTATTTACCTGGCTAAGTTGCAATATTCCTTCAAACCACACACATTTTAACAAAACGTTGTTTCGTCAACGCAAACCTTTTTGTGGAAAAAATAAATGTCAACGGCCAGTTCAGAGTTCAAGAAAGGCTTTTCTTCTTAGATGGAACAGTCCAATTTGCATACTTGTGACAAGGATGCTCCCCGGACGTAAAAATTAAGTCGGTACATTTATAGTGTATTCAACCTGATAGATACCAGCTGTTATAACCGGTAACATTACATTACATAAAACACGTCTAATCATAATCATAACCATAATTATAATACATTAGCTAGCATCTTCGTCTCTAATATGCATCTAACTGCTGGACATTAAGATTTCTTCAGCATTGCCCTCGTTGTTAACAACTTGTTTTTTTCTTCTTCTTCAAATAGCAAAGTTTGCGCTTACAGATCAAGGTTTTGTTTGAATTTAGTAAGGTTTGATGGGATTAATTCTTCCCCAGCTAGACTGTCATTGTTTCTGGTAAATACATGATTGGGGTACGAGTCATAATGGATTGGAAGGAGACTATGCATTATAATAAGGTGCGAATCTTGATAGTTGTATAGTCATGACTTAGGAACTTAATTCAGTGTAAGACCAGAGTCTGGGCCAAATTTAAATTTAAATTATAAAACTTTTTTGGGCCCAGTAAGTGTACAGTTTCCAAATTATGACCCAAAAGAATGACCCTAAGGTAAATAAGGTTGTATCTAAAAATTCGCTTTGTAGTATCCAGTAAGTGTATCTTTGGTTACAAGGTGGGAGTCTTAATAGTTTAAGACTTAGGACAACTTTTTGGCTAGGTTAGGAGTGGATCTCATGGTACGAGTAATCATGTATATTTTATGTTTAATAATAAGTGGATATATGGTTACATGATGGGAAGAGGTTATTGTAGATAGTTCTAGACTCAAAGGCATCACCAGGTATCCCAGCCAGATATGTGTTGACAGGTGAGACCACAATGTTAGACGTGCACATTCTCATATATGTTAGGCATGCAAAGAGTTACCTGAAATATATAATCATATCCACACTCCAGAGAGGTGTGTCCCAAAATCCGAAATTAGTTCTGCATGGATAAGACTATCACAGGCCCATGTTTCCTTGAAGAAGGAGTGATAAAAAAAACTTACACACTTACGAGCGCACGAGGATAAAAAAGATAGTGCAGATTAAAACCATCTTTACAATACGTTTACCAGTGAAGTGAATGCGTTCTGAGAGGTAGAGGAAAGCCTGGATGAGAAAACAGTTTCGAGCAAAATGAAATATAGGACAAAAAATAGAATGAAAATCTGCAAATATTAGAAATATAGCACCATTCCACACATTCATTGATAAATACAAAAATCTAGCAAGATGCTACAAATGGTAACGGAGCAGAAGAAAAACTGAAAACTAAAGTGTCTTTATAATAATAATGAACATAAGGTATGAAATTCACATTTAGAACATTTTCTGTTAACTGGATGAAAAACCATACATGTATTCATTATCATTTTTACGTATGTGAAAACTTTAATTAAGGTTTTACTATTGTCTTCGTATGTTATTATGAGTATAATTCAGTTCATTGAAAATTGTTATAAACTAATATAATCGATAAGCTTCTCGATTATAAAAGAGCCAGCAATAAAGTTAACATTTCACAACAAACTAGTAATCAAAATCTGTAAATAAAACGGATATGCATGCTAATTGACTGATGGGAAATGCATGATAGAACCAAGGGTATTATATCCCTAATTAAAACAAATAAAAAGCATTATTAAGGAGAGGATCTAGCCGATATAATAATAATAATAATACTAATAATAATAATAATAATAATAATAATAACTAAAATAAATAGATAATGAAAATAATGAGGACTTGTTATAGCGCCTAATCTTTCGAAGCTTGAAACGCTTTACAACATCTATAATGATATGATTACAAAACAAACAAAAACCCACCATACAATTAGAAAACATACAAAATGCTGAAAATATTTAAGGTAGACAACATTTTTAGATCTTTGAGTTCGTTCTTTCAGTCGAAAACGGTGTTTTAAGAGCACTCTTTACAGGGATCACTGTATCTCTGTGTCTTTTTTTTTAATGGGCTATTCATTCCACGGTTCTGGGCCCTGATATGCAAACGAACGTTATCCATATGACTTCGTTTTCATAGAGGAAATAATGAGTATACGATTATGAGAAGAGGAGAGTAAGTTGCTTACTGGTGGATACACATGGGTTATGACCAGATAAGTATGTGGACTGGAGTTTGTTGGTGAAACATAGTACAGAGAACAAATTTTGTGTTTGATTCTGATGGCCAGTGTAGGGTACAGAGCAGCGGAGATTTGAACTCTGATCGTGGTACTCTACGGATGATTTGAGCAGCTGTGGTTTGAACGTTTTTAAGTTTCTTTAGTAGATATTGAGACGAACCATACGAAAGCACTAATGAACACACACATGTTTTAGTGGTATCAACTGAAGATATTTGCGAATGGACCTGATGCGTTTCAGCTCAAAATATACAGCCTGCATATGTTTATGACATGTTGGTGCAATGTGAGAGTACAGCTAGAGTAATGCCTAGGTGCTGCTGATATTTATTGTTTGAGGTAAATGATGTGAATGAGAAAGTCTTTGTGTTGTGATCAGAATGGCTTCAGTTTTATCATCATTCATCTGCAGCTTCTTACATGTCATCCATGATTTCACATCAGAAATGCATCTCTCTACTTATTGGATGTTAGCATCAACCTCAGTTGGGTGGCTAGATTTGTATATTTGGGTGTCATCAGCGTACAATTGGTGAGACATTGGGTGATGCTCTATGACATTTGAGAGCGACTGAGTGTGTAGAATGAAGGTAACAAATTTTGCATAGAGCAACTAAGCTGGAGTGTATTCCATTTGCAGATACAATTTGTGTCTAGTCGACTAAGTTTGACTTGAACAACAGATAGCTGTATTGTGAATGCCAAATACATGCTGGAGACGGTGAAGTAATATATCATGGTGTATTAATGTCAAATGTTGCAGACAAATAAAGGAGGGTGATGACTGTAATCTTTTCGCTATCCAAAGCTTAAAATTGATTGTAATTAAACACATCCAATAAGGCCTTAAGATACATAAGAGCACCGATAACTACATCTAAATAAAGTTGTCATTATGTATAATTTAGTGTGACCACAACACGGTATCTTTGTGATCGTACATGTAAGATTATTCGCGTTTGTTTACTATTAATCCGTTGCTGTCTGTATTTGGTTTATGTCAAGTTTTTTTTTTTTAAATAACGATTACCGATACTGCAAAGCTATTAAGTTTAAGATTAATTTATCAACATTATACACTCAATCACCTAAATGCGCTGTTTTCTTATTGAATAATTAATTTCCCTTTAAAAATGTAGGACCCCATTTCAGAGAGATTTTTTAAATGATTGTCTTTACTTATCTATTATATTTGTCTTAACGACTGTTTCCGTTCAATAGATCAAAATATCTGTTCGACGAGAAACAAAGAGAGGATTGTAAGGTAAACAATAAATTATACTAAGAAAAAGTTATATTAACTAAACATTGCCTGCATTAAGTGTAGCTATTTAAGATACAGGGCTGATCTACCAATACACGCACGAATATATAACCAAAGCATTAATCTGCAAATTAATTAAGGCTATTTCAACCAACGGTTTAAACACAATCTTAACAGCCTGTTCACGTTTCTAGATGATCTGATAAACTTTAGTCGCTAGGTTTGGGTGCCCGCGAATCGCCAATTCAGAATATAAAACTATCATATTAAATAGTGTTGGAATCGATTGACTGCAAACAAATTCGTTTACGTCTTAAAGTATAAGTAAAGAATGCATTCTGAATAAGAGGCAATAATTAATTCCTTGGGCATTTTGCGTGGGAATCAATGTATTCGAATCGCCTATATGCCTCTACATCTAACAGGATAAGCGAATTACGTGTATAAAATGAAATAAGTTATATCCATGGAAGAAAACGTACCTTTTTATTATATAAATCAGTGTTTTATGAAGTGTGCAAAATAGGTAATTAACGATGAAATAATAGTATTTTTTTTTATCTTAGAAGTAATATTACCGTAAGAAATGAATTCCAAAATTGCAATAACCGGTAGGAAAAGGAGTAGGAAAGTGAAATCCATTAACCGAAGTGTTTGATATAACTAAAAATTCAAATGGTGTTTAGCATTGTAATACAAGTAAATGATTTCTCAGGCCTTCATCAATACATTTTCACAGATATTAAATGTAAATATATCACAAGAGACACTGATGTGAACAGTTACAACAACTGCAGATTCGCAGTCGACTAATGTGTGTGTGTGTGTGTGTGTGTACCTGCGTGCGTGTATGTGATTTTTTAAACGTAACTTTGTGACAGTTTAAAGTGAAGTCTCACTCTGGCATTATGCTGCAAACATGTAACATCTTGTACAACTAAGTCACATTATTCTGAGGCTCGAGCGACCAATCCTAATAATAATCTCTTAATGCTGAGCGCCAAGTGAGGCAGCTAGTAATACTATTTAAATAAGTCTTTAGCATGACTCGGCCGGGGTTCGAACCCGCTACCTTCCACATCAGAGGCGGATGCTCTAACTACTCAGAACACTGGAGCAGTTAAACCGCTAAAGTTTGAATTTTTTTTTTTTGGGAGGGGGGTACTAGACATGTGCCCCCCCCTCCCCAATAAATAAAAAAGTAAAAAAAAGTTTTTATGTTTATGTGTGTTCCCCCTGATATGTTGTTGAAAGTTTTTTATTTTTCCATTTAATTCCCCATTTAATTTTTCACATCGGGATTATATGTTTGAAAAGGGGTATTTTTTGTTTCCCTAGTGTTATTTAAGTAGGATATTTACTAGATGAGAATTGACCTATTAGTATTCCACTTTATTTTATCATTTGACCATGGCTAGTGGTCCCCTATTATCCTTGTGTTTGCTATTTGTGTTGGTGCTATTTGTATGTTGCTATATATAAGTCTATACTTTGTATTTTTGTAAGGAGAGCCTTTTCCTTTCAAATTTTTCCACCAGTTGTCTTATTTTTTGATAACTCTCTAAATGGGTTAAGTTAAAGTCAAAGTTTGAATTTCCAACAATAATTTCACTTGACAAAGATAACCGCTAATATTTTACATGGTTGCGATAACATAGTAAATGTGATTATTTGAGGTTCAACTTAAAACTGTCACCGTTGTGTTCATGCTCGAAATCGCACAGTTGCAAATTCAACTATATCATCCATTGTGATAATAGCGGTTAATAATAATAATCAAGCAAATTTAAAGAATTGTTGGAATGACAATTTATCGGCTTCAAATAGATAATCATATACATTACTTCTTTTCCTAGTTTTTTGGTATAAACTGCTTGGTTTCAATGTCCTAAGGTGGTAAATTTAATAAGATTTCTTTTCTTTTGTGATTTCTCAACTACAATTGTGAGCAGTTGCAATAAGTGTTACACCCCTGAAATTGGCAGGAACAATTCTAGTGGGCCACACGATACCACGAGTATCCCGTGTTTCCAGGATGATTTTATTTACTTTGGGGTTGTATGGCTAGCAGGTCAGGATAAATGGTATCGGATCAACCGTTTACTTCTCTCTATATTTGAGTAGGTCATTATGTTTCGTTTGTTAAGCCATTTTATTTGTCTCCGCTAATAGGTCTTTGTCTTAATCAAATGTTTAGATAACCATTCAGATCCTTTTTGGAATATTTCATAGCCCGAGTAGATTTTGCGTATCCTCAGTGTGTGGCTATATGGAATGTTGTGTTTGTTTGTTTGTTTTACGGTTTAACGCCATTTTTCAGCACTCGATAGGCTTATACATGACGGCCAGTATTATTGGTGGAGGAAGAACCCGGAAACCCCCCGGAAAGAACTACCGACCCACGAGAAGCTACTAGCAAGCTTTATCACATAACTACATTAGCCGAATCTTAGACTCGAATCCACGCAGAGGTGAGACGGCAGTGATCCGTAACGGAAAGCGCTTTTGACCACTCGGCCACTCGGGGCCCCTGGAATGTTGTGATTGTTGTGTTTAGAATGACAACTGGTTGTGATAAGATTTGGCTTCAACAGTTGGTTTTGAGTAGATGCAGATGCCTAGATGGAGTTTTTGTTTTCTACCAGCATGGCCATTGTGTCCAAGAAAAATGGTTTGAGCTAAAGACTTCTCCAGTAAGTTTTATTGAAAAATGGAATTTATTTGCCTTTGATATGAAGTCATCCGGATTTTCATTTACATGTTGCCACTTCATTTCTATATCATTGATGAAGCGTACCCACTGGTATTGTGTAAGTTTCACTGATTCTAAAAGTTCACTCTCCAGTCTTCCCAAAAATATTAGAATACAATGTGACCATTTGTTTTACCATTGCGTATGGGATTGATGCATGTCACCTAGAACAAATTTCAAAGGATTCTACAAGGCTCAGAGACCTTCCAGTAGGAATGTTTTCGTACCTTTTGATCATTATCTTCATATTGGTTGGTGTTATACAACTGAGGAACATTTTAAGTACTCTAAATGGTTCTTGTGTTTAAATATTATGAACTAACATATCGCCACATAACTAGCTAAGATCCTACTAACCGGAATGGGACACAACTCTTTTCCTTTAATAGCTTATTTAAAAAGGTGGCGATTTGATCGGAAGAACCTATTTTGTTTACCCCATTTTACCCCTTCACATCATTTACTTATGGCTTATTTCCTTGTTTCGATAACTATATTAACCAGGTCGCTATCCCTTGAGTAGTTTTTATGTTTGCTGTAATACCTGCTACCTGCTGTAATACATTCTTTAGCGCAGCATTTCACGTGTGCTGATAACTTTTCTTCGTTGGATCTGAACCTTGAAACAATGGTTAAACTACATTAGGTACAAAGATAACCATAAGCCATACATTGTACGAATTAATGACTGTACTAAACGTTCAATGCTTTAATTATGATTATATATATATATATATATATATATATATATATATATATATATATATATATATATATATATACGGTCGAGAGCTGATACCCAAATTCATACAATACATTTGCACATATAAATTGTCTGTTTGTACATGTATAAGCATGAATGAGCGATCTTGCAATGAGTTTGTTTAAAAATGTAAATGATGTATACTTTATTACAATCATGTCTTTTCTAGTGACGAATAATATTTATCGATTGGACATAATAAGATATTTTGAATGGAAACTATTTAGATATCAAAGGCGTCGACGACGATGATAATAATAATAATGATGATGAACACCAACGTATTCATAATAATTTATTGTCAATTAAGACAATATACTTACTGGTTAAATGTATATCTGACACAAATATGCTCATTAATCACGTTAATGATTCATTTTTAAAATATTAGTTTTTTTTAACTAGCGGGTTTCATTCTCACATATAATCCAATCTATGCTCATTGTTATTTAGTACTACTTAAGTTCGGTGTAAATGCAGATTTTGTTATAGATTTACCTTTCATCTGTCGATGGTAAAATGAGCTCCAGAACTTAAAACGTTGCAGACACGTACGTTTTGTGAATAAATTCACTATTAAAACCTTGGAAACAATTACTTACTTGAAAGTCTTAGGATATCTGGTCGTAGTTCGAACGTATACGAGCCTTCTAAGCATTATGGTCAACAGCAGCATGTCATGGATAACAACAATAATTAAGATCGAAGGTACGTCTCAAGCGCATATCGAAACGCACGCGGTATATTTTAAAAACTGTCCTAGTATCACAATTCGGACAAAGTTGTGAATGACAACTTTAACAAAGGAAGCTTTTGACACTTGAGAATTTCAGAATGTGAAGATCTAAACCTTTATGTAAGAAGCAAGCAGATGAAATATTTTTGTTAAAGACATTGTTAATAATCACCAACAAATACGTCGAAAATTATGTTTGACTAAACAAGTGAACACAAGGTGAAAACCCCCACTGGTTTGAAAGAGGGTACCTAGCTACCGTTATCTCTAATCTAATTCAAGAAGTCACATGTCATTGATCATATTCTGGTGCCTTGGAAGATTATCTTTTTCTCTGCTCTTTTCTTGGACCATTGTTAGATTTGATAGGATATTATTTGCATGAAATAGAAACCAGCATTAAATTCTAAACAGAAAACAAAATGCTTTTTGAATGTATCCTTTTGGCTCATGCTTTGGATAACAAAATAAAAGAGTGCCATTATATCCATTCCAAAAAGTCTTGAACTAACATTTTGATTCATTTAATTCAACTCCAACTATTTTTAGAATATGCAACATACCTATTTTAATTGTTACATGGCGTGAGTACAAGGAAAAGAAAATGAGTACCAGAACATTTGCGTGGAGAGACAAGACTATATATGGATGCCAACAACAGGCTCTTGGAAGCTGGATAATATGGTGTTATACACAAGTTATTACTATTTGTAAGATCAACAAAGCCAAAATACTCTGGTTAAGTGTCAGAACAATAGTTGGTGAGAACTAACAATGCTTAACTTGTGAGGAACTTAAATATACGTAGTGACAAATAATCAAGCACAAAGACCTGGACGTTATACAAGTTACCAAATAGAAGAACCGGACGTAGATCGCATACATATTGGTGCTAGGAAAACGTAATAGAATGAAGAAATAACAAAGTTAACCATAAATGTTTCAGAATTTAGAAGCAGATATGAAAGGTTAGCAAAGATCGTACCATTATTAGCTGTGGAATTAGGATGAACACCTCAAAATATCTAAACCAGCCCAATACCACTTATTGTGAACAATAACTATAAACATACATCAGTACCGAATGCATAGAAAATATATAACGTAAATTCCTCAAGATTTCTCTGAAAGCTGGTCAGACTATTACTGATAATGATATTTCTTAATTAACGAATTAATACAAGGGAAGTATTTAGCTTGAGTTATCGATGTGTTTGTTGCAAGGCTTAACAAATCTATCTATTAAGTTTATAAAGCTGACTAATGCAAGTCGATTTTATTCTGTCAGTGATTTACGCCCAAACGATTACATTTGTTGACTTTTCCAGAATTTCAGAATCTTAAATATCATCCAGTTCACTGGAGTTCAGTAAAACAACTGTAATCGTGCTACGACTGTACGTTTCGTTTACATCAAAGGTGAATTAAATCCAGTTTACTAATTCTCAATATTCGAATTAGTCATTAATTTTATTTAAAAAAATATCTTCGGTAATAATTTTGAACGACAAGACATCGTCAGTTTCATTTACTAGTGTTATCGCCATGTGCTTACAAATATAGTACACTTTCATTTTTTAAACGCTAATCCCAGTTAAGTTTGTAAAGTGAGGTGGCACCTTGATATTCTCTCAGTACAATGTATTCATACGTGTCAGATGTGGGACGAAACAAAATATTTCATATTTCAAAACTATCAAATGCTGCAAATAATCTCCTGAAAGGACAACGCGTTGCAGAATATATAGAAATTAAAGCTGTGTATATAAAGCTAGTCATTTATAAGACTCCTACACACAAAACACCAAAATATGTATAGACAGTAAAAAGAAAATAGCTCACTTAACATGATGCGAACATTGGGTAATTGATTTTAATGCGTTTTTATATATCTTCTTTGCACAAATTAACTGTCCTTAAATGTAACTATATGTATCCTCAAGAACAGGACATTCAAACTGTATTTCAAGAATTTATCCAATTCCAACTAATATTAGTGAAAATATTTGCCTGGTTCATTTGAAAGATAATATTGGCATCAGAAAAGATTCGAGGAAAATTCTAATTTTGTCTCCATTTGAAACTTAAACTTTGTGATAACGTGCTTGATCACCCTTAAATTTATAATAATCTCTTGTTTTGATCTGTCATCTTTTAGCACAGTATATTTTCATTAGTTTGTTTTAAATGCGGCAGATGAGCGTTTTGTATAATTATTTTGAATTCATTTTGCGATCTTGATATGTTCGTAAATTATTCCACGTAGGGACTTATCACCCGTGTCATCCATCTATAAAATGAGTTGCAAACAACTGTAACCGATTGAGCGGATTAACTGTCAGGAAGATACCGATAGGTTTTATCGACGGAAGTTGCTACACCTGAAAACAAATCCATTACATTTTGATTCTAAATTAAATATTGATATGGAATTAATTGAAACATGTATCATGCTGTTATATGGAAATGCTCGTTAATCTTGTCTCAATCACAGCAAATGTGTAAGGAGATTACATTACAAAACAAAGGCTGGATGATGTTTACAGGATATTACACGACGCGCGACAATAGTTAAGACTACAATACAGGACGATCAAATATTTATACAAAAAACATATGATATTACACTGTATTTATGGCAGGATGTGATCAAAAAGAAATTAAGTTAATTGTAATTAGGATGAAAATACAGAATGGTATTTGTATCAATGTACTGATATTTATGAGCACTAAGGAAATTAATAAAACCGTGCTCATAATGAACACAGTCTGACGTCATTTTTGGTTCAAAGAAGTATGGAGGGGCGTGTGTTTGCATATAATACATGTATCTTGCAAACAGCATTTTGGGTTTCTAGAATTACTAGTAATGCGGTTGTATTTGCAGAATGCAGAAGATAACTATATTGTTTCTCGTATCTTTACTGAAATACTGGTTAAAGGTTGCATGAATGCCTTCAACTACCCACACTAATGTTATGATTAACAGATGAAACTAGCCATGTCACCTAGGTTACCGAATTTCAAGACATGTCATTTCCCTCCGGGTTTTGGGTATGTCTGGTTAAATCATGTTTCTAGATATAAACAGTTTTTCTCATTATTTTTACAAAGAAATATGGATTAGACATTCCAAAACTGGCAAAGTGTTACAATCATCCACATAAATATATATATTATAGAATGTATGAAACCGAATAATTATGACCGAAAATATACCTCTCATGTGGGTTATAATAAATTATAAGGAAGTTTCTTGATAAATATAGGTGCTTAGCGCATACATTGAAAACTGAGACCGTTACGTATAGCTGGAGTGATAGAAATAATACGTATTGGGAATAATGTATATTTGGTAGAAAATAAATTTCACTCTGTTTGTCCAGTTAATGAACAGTTAAGAAAGAACTTATTCAAAAACGTGTATAATCTACCTGTATTTAGAAAATAAATGGTATCCCTCATGAGTGAATGTAATATATTAATTATAACAAATCTTTTTTGTTATATCAGTTCGGCTTTTTGTCTTAGACAATCTTTGAAAACTCAGAAGAATGGTAAATAATATACTTAGGGGTAGTAACATCTTTTTAAGAGTATGAAATGAATATAGGAAATAATGTTTATATATTTATCGTGAACACCATATTTAATTCTTTACACCATGGTTCACTTTATATTTACTTGTATTTTGCAATATGAGTCGTGGCTTAAATTGCTTAATAAACAATATCATCATCATCATCATAATTGTTAAACATTATTCATTTGAGAATCTATCTGTTTATCGCCTAGTTTTTCCTTATAGTGGCAAGTGTCTAGATGTGGAGAGCATGACCCTACTCATTTCAGTTCTTGTGAGCGCGAATTAATGGTCCCAAAATTGTATTAAAAATTACAATTCAAAGAGCAAATATCCTTCCACTCAATTAAAAATGTGACACGTACATAATATTTTAACATTCGATCTCTCATGAAATGTCACATAATGCACGTGATCTGGACCTGAATCGTGTATAGACCAACCATACACGTTCATCACTGACACAGTACTAGATATGGCGTAAGAAACAACATTCCTGTTGTTGTATACTTGTCTGTAGAGATGATATCTGGATACGTACGCTTGTACTTTAGCTAGAGCTGTTGCTATAGAGTGTATATGTCAAACGTGTTTTTTTGCATTCGTTAGGTTCTCCTAGAATTCAATTTTCTAAAATTTCATGAGGTTTTCTTTTGTAACTGGATATTTGAATTATTTATTTGAAAGAATCATGTTTGTCAATAACGTTTTTGTTAAAGACCAACATTTATCCACATTATATTCGTAATAGAGGTTGGTGTATTACTTATATAGGCTGACGTTTAAAATATGATTGTCATTGGGGTGAGGTGCAAGGCCATGGTGCATGGTTGCAGTTGTGAAACAGTGACGCGTTGCAAACATTTCTCTGAGTAGATTAGACATGTTTACGTTGGACAGAATGAATGATTTTCTCGGTTCTCCCTCATGTTGCATTTAACTACGAAATTTGTTCTTAGTTTTTGTCTGTTATTTATAAATTATTATATTGCGATATTCCAACCAACGTAAATACTACATTACATGTTTCTGTGATATTGTAGTCTTTATCCCCTGTATTCATTCGTCTACAGCCATCTTGTTGATAGAAAAAGTACAATTAATTGGCTCCAATGAAGACGTGTTTCCATGCTGATTTGGGATGTGTATTTAGAACGAAATAATGTATAAAACACTTCTTTAAAATGGGCTAAATATCGTTTGTAAATGAATTACATTTATTACTACGTTATTGTCTTTAATTTTGAATCACAAGGAGGTAAAATTCTATAAATGCATGAGACATTCAGTGCTAATCTAAACTAGAGTTCAATTTGATGATTTAGAAACCAGTATGATCAGTTATTTCAGACATTATTTATTATTCGCTTTATTTTTTCCCATAATGACCATAAAACACACAAGAGACTCAACCATTACATTTAAAGTCAGGCCCTTGATGAAGAGAAAGAGAAGCAAATGCCTTGAATCTCTGGACGCTGTGAGTATAATTAGTGGCGGAAGTCCACACCTTATCGTTTTAGCTGCAGGATGTAGATATTGAAATTACTCCATAAACTAATATTGCCGTCCATTGTTCTAATTGCAACCAAACCTTGTTAAACAAAACGTTTAATATAGATTTGCTTGTTTACAAAAAGTAAATTGCATGTTTAAATTTAAATTTATTAAGTAATAACTCAAGGCTTGATTTGATATCCTTGATATTTGTATCTTTTCACAGGACGAAAATCTAAATTACCTTATTGAAAATCATCTTGTACAAAATGACTGAGCAAAACCTATCATTTTGGAAAGATAAGTTTTGATAATGTTGATAAAATCAAGCATACGTTAAAATATAAATGAATCTCAACATCCAAAGTAAATACAGGTACACTCACAATATTGACTAAAATTTTTAAATAAGATTTTAAAAAAACTATATTCATATTTCACAGTTTTCGTGGGCGACGAATGCAAACGTTTGTTCTCTATGGTGGAATGATAATTAAATAAATCCAGACATACTCTTATTTTAATTCCACTCAAAATGTTATATTATCTGATTACATAATCTCACCTCACACCATCCACTTTCTCTCTAACACAGTTTCCACCTCAAGAAACCTCACATCAACTTTTTTCTAACACTGTTTCCACCTCAAGTCACCTCACATCTACAACCTTATCTTTAAAACTGTTTCCACCAGACCTTACATCTGCTATTTGTTCTGAAACTGTTTCGACCTGACCTCATACCTACTACTTTCTCTAACAGTTTCCACCCGTCTCCTCTCCCCTCTTTCACAGTTGTATTCCGGTATATATACAACATATATAAACACTCATTGTCGAGAGCCGAACATAATTAGTATTGTTGTTTTAATTAACATGTTAGAAAAGTATTTATATCAGATAAATATTTGTAATACAGAATTCAAGTTTGGCACCAATTAATGACACCAGTGTAATTGCTTACACTGATAGCGTGCCTAAATAAAGAGCAAAAGCAAGAGTATAGGTACATACTTAATTAACAAATAGTGTATAAGTAATTTACATGTTCCATTTCATCCAGTGGGGGTCTTTAATGACTCACCTGTCACTACAATATTTGTCTATGTATCTTATTATTACATCGCTGTGAAACTGCATTTTATTTGCACCAATGAACCAGGAATTTTTTTTCCTTCTATTCATATTTTACAACTGTAAGAATAAAAAGGATAATTACATGCATTAGTTGATTACTTTTTCGCATCTGAAAGTAATTGACCTTTCGTAATACTCTAGATATCATCAAGATCGCATCAGTTAATGCGGTGTTTTGAAACGTAATTGATTACATTTGCGTGTGCAGCCGCATATTCACGTGATAAAAGTTGAAAAGCCGCTATCTTTTGAAGTTAATCAGAAATTAAGTTAAATCTTCACAAGAGAAGTGACAAAGGTGTGTAGTGATGTTCTATTTACTCACGAAGCTAACACAAAAAATGAAGATTGTTTACAAGTTAACGTTTGTACAAAATTTCCAATACAAAATGAAACGTCATTACGAGACATTTTGAGAAGTGAAAACATTTAGGCTAAATTTGCATATTTTACAGACCACTTTGATGATGGAATTATATGTGTAAAACACAGTCGTCTAATTTATTGAAATTATGACCAAACATTAAACATGTCAAAAACCATAACAACGAATGTTTTCAATTTGAATTGTTAGTACTTCAAAAATCATGATTGTACATTTACTGGGAGAGCTAAAAACATATTAGATTGGTAAACAAGAAATAGTGATACAAACTACAATGTGTTACATGTAAGAGAGGGTATATTTGTATCTTGCTCACATGTTTTGATGAAATTAAAGTTAAAACGAACAGCGCATAAGAGAATCGCGGCACGGACAGTCATCGACAGCAGAGAGGTTTCCTGGAAGGCATCATCCTTTGCAAGGGAAACAACATATCTTACTCTATAATAATAATAATAATAATAATAATAATAATAATAATAATAATAATAATAATAATGAGGACTTTGTATAGCGAATAATCTTTAGAAGCTCTAAGCACTTTACAACACCTATAATGATATGAATATAAAGAAAATCCAAAACGCATGAAATTGGAAAACAAAAATATCTGAAATATTTAAAGTAGGAAACATTTTTAGGTCTTTAAGTTTGTTGTTGCCTTCAAAAAAGGCAAGTTTAATGAGCAATCTTGAAAGGGATCACTGTGTCATTGTGAATAATTTCAATGGGCAATTCATTCCACGTTTCTGGGACCTTGTATGCAAAATAACGTTGTCCATATGACTTCATTTTAATAGTGGGAATAATGAGTATACAATCGTCAGCAGAAGAGCGTAAATATCTTGTTGGTGTTTACACATGGGTGAGGCCATACATTTATGCTGGACTGGAGTCCCTCAGGGAAGTGTAGCACAGAGACAAAAATTTGTGTTTTATTCTGGATCGAATGGATAGTCAGTGTAGGGTACGGAGCAGCAGGGAGGTGTACTCTGTGGTTCTCTAAAGATGATCCAGTAGCAGTTTTGGTTTGAACGTTGTGAAGTTTCTGGAGTATATATTGAGTTACAATAGTCCAGTCTTGAAAGTACTAATGAACACACAAGTGTTTTAATGGCATCAACTGAACAATATTTGCGAATGGAGCTGATGCATCTCAGCTCCAGATATGCAGCATTGCATCTGTTCATTATATCTTGGTGAAATGTGAGAGTACTGTTTTGAATAACATTTAGGTTTCATACTGACTGTGTGAATTGAATGTTGGTGTTACTGATATTTGTTGTTTGAGGTAAAGGATGTGAATGAGAAAGTTTTTGTATTGTAATCAGAATGGCCTCAGTTTTATCATCATTCATCTGCATCTTGTTACATGTCATCCATGATTTCATGTCAGAAATGCACTTCTCTACTCCTTGGATGGTAGCATCAACTTCAATTGGGTGGCTAGACTTGTATAGTTGGGTGTCATCAGCGTACTATTGGTTATACACTGGGTGATGATCTAAGGCACATGAGAGCGGCCGAGTGTATGGGGTGAGGAGAACAGGTCCAAGAACAGACCCCTGCAGAACACCAAAACATACAGGTCACTACGCAAGTAGTGTTGATGTTCTAATGTGGGTTGTTAAATTGGAGATGACAAGTTATTGGTCACTACATGCGTTGTGGATAGTGTGGGGTATTAGACAGTAGCGAACGGCGTCTTAGTCAGTTAGTCACCTCGTGTTGATTGTATAGTGTGGGGTGTTGAATATTTGATGACATGGTAATTGTTACTATGCACAGTGTATTGATAGTATATTTGGGATGTTGGATAGTATCTTTGGGATGTTGGATAGTATATTTGGGATGTTGGATAGTATATTGGAGTATTTATCACTCACTCCCCACGACATGTGGATGAGATAATGGTTGATACTGTAGTTGGATGATATATGCTTTGCGTTGGATTGTAGCTGCATATACTAAAATTACATTTTCGATAGTCCTCAGTCGGATCCACAAGACAAATCTTCCATTAAATTCCATTTATCTCAGAGTAAGCTCTCTGACTGTTAAGTTTTTCGAAACAATTAAGTTCACTTTTCTCCAGAGTGACTCACCCATGTAATGCTATCGACAGCTTTAATAGAGGAGTTTTCATTGTAACCATAGTGACCCACATTGTAAATCTATACCGTACTGTAAATTCTCGTAAGTTCCCACACAACCCCTACATTGCTATAGAAATGATAAATATCATGTTAAATTCCTTTTGTCCCCATACTAACCTACCTACATAAAGCTATATACACTTTTAATGTGGGATTTCTATTTGTTTTCAATGTGATTTACAATGTAAACCATTGGAGTCATGTTAATTTCCACCTGTCCACCGACACCTACACGATGTTCCTTACGCGTATTACAAGCCTTATTAATCAAGAACAAACCTGAGAGATAATCAGTGTCATGCTAACTCCAAAGATACTGACATGGCTTCCTTTATTGCTTGGTGTGATGGTGAAATGTCATACCCAGACTTTTAGTTACTTGTATCGGTTAGGTAAGACATGATTGAATATGGTATCATCAGGGGCAGTGTAAACACCAAATGCTGATAAAAAAATGTAGTATTTTTGTATATATAAGTAATTAGAAAACTAATTTACTTCCAGATATAAACATATCATCGTCCATGAATAATTGTGCATACCATTACCAAAGATCTCGGAAGTAGCAACAGGCAGAAGCCAGGACCACGAGGTTTAAAATATGTGCCCCTACTAAGATTGGATAACAGCTGAATCAGCTTCATAATTGGTTAATGATAAGCAAAGAATGGAATTTTTTGATGTTCTTTCTTTTCGCTAGTATATAATGTGGAGAGTATCATCGACACTTCAGCCAATTTCGACTTCAGGAATGCTTTATTGAATTCTCTCATGAAAAAGGATGTTTGGATACTGTGTACATGTGAAACGTCTCCTTACAGTTCCATAAATAGTTATTTACTGATGTATTTTCCACTCGCAAACTGTCTTTTTATCTGTGTTTGTGTGTGATTAGGAATTTTAACGTAGCTTTAACCATTTTTCAGTCATATCGCTACGATGTCTGCCACGAGTCAGTTTATAGTGATGTCTAGCACTGAAACATCATGCCGCAGACAATGGGCATGATGTCCCACCCAGCAAATTATCCTGAGTTCAGGTGGACCAGTCCTAACACTAACCTCTTAATGCTGAGAGCCAAGCGAGGCAGCTGTTAGTACCATTTTTGTAAGTCTTTGGTACGACTCGGTCTGGGATCGAACCCACGACCTCCCGCTTCGCTGCGGACGCTCAAACCACTAGGCCACCGGAACTGTCTTCATCTTTGTAAGTCTACAATAAATATAACAAGGATCTTTACTCACAAAACTATTTTATGCATTTGTGGTAAATCGTGCAAGTTGTCGTTTTAATTGTAAATTGTGTTGTAACATATTCCGTTCTCTTTCATATCTCTAAAAATGTGAAATGTCATAAGGAATTGATATTGAATTTAAGTCAGTCATGGGTAGCCTCTCCATCATTTCATCTTGTTAGTTGTTTATTTGTGTAGTAACAAAATTCGACATCAATCACATGCTTAGTTCCAATGCACAAAATCCACCATATCATCGTGTTAGTTCAGCCGCATGCTTTTTGCTAATCCAAAAAAGCTAACATGGGGATGATTTGATTAGTTCAATTATATTATTGTTCATTCTGGCTATCAACAAGTCATCGTCAGCAATGGTTTTCATGGTGAATCATATATCTTTTACGTATTTAACTGAAGTACTATCATGTACATATTTGTTTAATAAAACCGTATTACTCAATAATCTGACAAAATCCCTTTTAAAATCATTATTTTGCATTTTTGTCTAGATTTCTATTGAGCTCAATGCAAAGTTTAAACCGTGATTACTATTAAAAGTAGACATTATTACCCATTCTTTCAGTTTCAAACCGAGTGCACGTAGATCTTTAAGCTTTGGTAATGTTTTAGTTACGTGCATTGTGTTTTATAATGTACTCGATGGTTTAATACAATTGCTTCTGTTTCAATGTACACATTGACGATTGTCTTTTGGAAGGGAGACAACTCTTTTAGGTCTTGTTTTCTTCTCTCGGTGATACAGGACAGTTTAAGTGATCATGGAGATTTGAAATAATCTCAAATCTACTTCTAGGGACATCCATTATCACTATTTACTATCCATCTAATTTGTTAATAATGTGGCCGTCTAATGTTATTTACCAGCAATTATTTGTTTGTATCGCACCTAATAGATCCATTGCATCTAATGAAAGATCACTGATATGACCTTTCCTAATTACTTTCTTCGTCTGCCTACAATTTGTGATTCGCTCAAGCACGCATATGCGGTATCATACTACATTTCTGGCACGAAGACCATACTCTAGTTAAAATTTATACTTAAATATCTGATAAGTTCGTCATGTATCATGAAGCTATACTAGTTCACAATATAACAGTGAGAGTGGTCTAACCTATAATTTACTATACTGACATTTCCTCAATACTTCAAAAGGTTATATAGCATTCAATTATCTGTATAAAGTAATAATTGTGTAGACCGTTTACGTGTGTACATGGCATCGTGTATAGACGATGAGTAATAGATGTTGGAGGTAGTAAAGCTATTTAAATGAATCCATGAAAGGTGTGTAAAATCCGTATAGCAAGGTGTCCATTTTCAGAACTTTATGTTGCATTGCACCAAATTCATATAATTTTCTGTGAATTTTTTTGTTATTTAAATTCTTAGCCAGCTGCTATAAAGATTGTTGCATGATTCAAAATATACAAATCTAATTGTTACTTTTCGCAGTTATTTCCTAACTATCAATCATGAAGCTATCGACTACAAACTCCTTAATATATGATAATTATGTTTTATTGTTATTCGGTATGATTCTTATCTTTCAATCTGGATAACATTTACATGTGTTATGTTATCTGAATGACTGTCTAATCCGGACAAGTTAAGCAGTGACGGTGGAAAATAATTTGATTATCTGATTTTTAAATCGCATTCGTTATGTCCAGGACATCTTTATTCAAAGGTGATGATACCGTAGTCTCTAAAAGAAATAGTTCTAAGAGATATGACATGTAGTTGTTAAGCTAAAACATATTTTGTTATCCCGTGTGAGCATTATGCACAGTACGTTTTTCTCGGTTAGTTGATTACAATAAGCATCTCTCTAACAGATTTTTGTAACATGTAATAATTCACTTCTTGTACAAAAAACCCTGATGGAATGCACTTTGATGCTTGCATTGTAATGGATGTATTTGATTGCTCCATGGCACTATTAAAATGTTTCTTGCACGATTGTACTTTTAAATATACAAATAAACAGCATATGGAAGCTTGCACTGGTGCTCATAGTTTCGTAAGATGACAAATGAACGTAAAACTTTATATCAAACTAGACTAGACTGTAACACAGCCCTTTGTCTTCATTTTAATTCAGTCATTCTGTCACTGAGCTGATTAGATTCCGGTGTTAAATTTTATTCAAGCATTATGTCAAAGTTGACTAGATTGTAATAGTCTTTTGTGTTCAGTTTAATTCAGGCATCATATCAGAGTTGACTAGACTGTAACACACGCTCTGGTGTTAAATTTATATTGTATCAATGCGTTGACGTGACAGTAACACAGTCATTGGTGTTCAGGCAATGTAGCTATCTAAAATTTCAAACATTTTATTCACTTTTACATATATATCAAATTTATTTTAAGTTTTGGAATCAACTCTATTTTTACCCTAACCCCCGTCACAGATGTGTTAAATCAATTACTGTATCTAAACACATATACATTTATGTTGATAATTACTTGGTGTATCTATCACATTGTTTATGGCATAGAAAAAAAAAACATTTGTTGTCTTTATATTGTGTGTACAGTGATACAAGATTACTTGCTCTTAATCCATCAAGGCAAACCTATGTATGAGTTGGAAACATAGTGTCTGGTATTTATGTACTTGCAAATTTCAACATACAATCCGTTTAATCACTCAGTTCAACACTGATCAATATATTTGTAGGATTTTGTTACATTGGTAAAGTCTTTGTGATCATTCATTTTTGCTTCTTCAGAAGGCCATTTCTGAAATGTTTTGGTAAAGTATAACTGCACTTTCAAAGAGTCAGGTTACGGAAATATTTGACTGACACTCTTCTTTAAGAACGGCTCAAGTGTCAATGAAACCGTCATGCAAATATTAATTTTATCCTAGAAATACATGCTCACTTAAATTTCTTGCTTTGAAATCGTTTTATCTATGACAAAGTTTTTTTCTACTCTTTATTAAGTTAACAATATAACATTATTTAGTGTTTTAGGTGTGTGCGTGAAAATTAGAACAGTGTTTTGTACAAGTATGGAAATACACCGAAAATAAATTTCTGTTTCCAGTGCAATACAAATATGAATACAGCGAATAAAACTACGCAAATATATAAATCATATTTCATTCATATTCAGAATTTAATTGCGTCTGTGATCATCATTGTTCAGTCTAAATTATTTTAATTATGATTAGGTGGATATATATATATATATATATATATATATATATATATATATATATATAGAGAGAGAGAGAGAGAGAGAGAGAGAGAGAGAGAGAGAGAGAGAGAGAGAGAGAGAGAGAGAGAGAGAGAGACACGGGCATACATGGAAAAGAAGTCATACAAACAGAGTCAGACAGATAAAGGGAGACAGATATAAGCAGATATATTATATATATATATATATATATATATATATATATATATATATATATATATATATATATATATATATATATATATATATATATATATATATATTGCGGATAAATAAATATAGAAGAAAATCAAAGGCTGTAGATAAGCATTACACACATATAGCTATCTATAACCTTCTTGATTACTACCAAACAAGAAAGTCAAAATAAAGTGTATGGAATTGTTTATTAATATTTGTTAAACTAATTCTTTGCAATATAAACAATAATGTAAATGAAAACGTAACGCAAAGTTTACATAACATTGATCTGAATAGGTTCCAGCATCAAGCGATTAATGTTGATGCCTTCCAGATACTACACATAACCAGCCATTGGATTCTTCGGCAGTTCAAACACAAACCAGAATATGGGAAAAGTTGTTTTGCACGTAAACGTTCCACTTCCCGTAGGGCACATGGATCCAAATAAAAGACTCGGTTATGCTTAAACAGTTTCGATACATCGAACAAATAAATATCATATACGATTTAAAACCTAAGAGTGATTTTACTGTAAAAATAATTAAACGTCGATTTATGTCTATGCTTCAAGCGTGGTTAAAACAAAGATTATACATCACAGACTGCCAGCAATAAACACAGCCAAGTTTTACGCCACAGCGTGGAGAACATTTTAAATGATATGACAACATGAAGCCAAGAAACGTGAGCGTTATGTACTAACACACACACACACACACACGTCGTGCGTGCGTGCGTGCGTGCGTGCGTGCGTGCATGCATGCATGCATGCATGCATACATACATACATACATACATACATACATACATACATACATACATATAATTTTTAATAATATAGTTTCATCTGAGACATTTAGTTATGGCATAATTGGACCTGTGGTTGGCTTTTACAATAAAAGAATACACGTATGTGCTTTCTCCATTCATAACTCATGGTCGAGTTGACATGTTCATGTAGCAGCTAATTCGGTGAAAAGCCACGAAAAAGTTGAATGGAGGTTATTTCATCATCACATGATCCTAGGGTACATTTGTACTCTAGAGATATCATGACCACAATAGTGACCGATTCAAGGATATTTGTGTCATCTAACTGTCGAAGAAACATTTATTACCTGTGGAGCAGATAAGCAGATTAGAATCTTTAACTGGAATATATTTGGATCGCTTACGTATTACTTTGAAATTGATAGTACATTTAGGAACTATTCACAGAAGTCACGGCATACTGGAATGATTTTAGTTTTTTAAACTTTGCTTGATTTTATATTTTACGGAAATAAACTTATATTTTGCAGAATATGTAAGGATGAGCGTTCTACGGGAAATAGCATTGCGCCATAGATTTCTATCGAGACGATTATTTGTCCCTCAATAGGAGATTTTATGTTCAAATTGCCTTTAGTTATAACATCACAGGTAAATAGTAAAACCCTTGTTAGATGCGAGTGACATACACTGGGTATACTGTTTATAGACATTTATTGGAAGTCCTATGTTAAGATTTTAATCGGTTTAACATGTGGGAGCGTGATAACACGATATGGGAATTGAAATAATGATGTGGGTTTAACGCAGTTTTGCAGCACATGATAGGCCATGCATTACAACTAGTGGAGGACGAACCCGAGAAAACTCGGAAAGAATACCAACCCACGTTGACAGAGGTGAGGTGGCAGTGACTGGTAAAGGCGAGAGCTTTAGGCTACTCGGCCACCGGGGACCAAAAATGTAATGTTAACATGCAATGTTATTGTCCGTTTACATGTTGAAAAATTCATGGTGATCTGCAGGAATGAGAAGTTTAAGATTTATTTTGTTACAATCCAACACACGTCCCTACTAACTGGCTAATCACACAAAGATACCATAGTACACGGAGTGATAAGAAGTAAAAAAAAAGATGGGAATGAAATATATACATACCCTCACAAACAAGCAAAATGTATCTTTTTTATGTTCCTCCGCACATTGTACAATCAATACACCATATTTAGCGACCAAACCTGGTGAAGTACTATCCAATGCTTAGTATTATACGGGTCACTTAACTTCGTCCCCTATTCGCTTTAACTACAGAATGTACCTAGCTAAATGTGTCAGTGAAAAACAGGTTGCATGCGGTTTAGTTAGTAGTTGTGCTAGATCAACAGTACGATATGGCGTCTTTTGAGGGACACATAACTTCAACTACTGCTCCCTTTGGTACGTAAATATTTTGTCATGAATGTTTGTCGTTATTATTGTGAAAGAATGTTGAAAGATGATAGATATTTGAAAGTGTGTGCCCTCTGTGTTCTATGCTCGCATCAGATCAGACAGTTAAAATAGTCCAGGAATATGTCACATATTATTTTATTAAGAGGTCAATGTTATTTAGATCAGAAACGTAGTGTACGTAGGTGGCAAAGGTATACTGTATTACGTTATTGGAAATCTAGTCCAAATTACAACGCTGTCTTTTTTAAATGATTACAATTTATTATATTACGTATCTTTGTATACGTTCGTTAATGTCTATGTTAACACCTTAAACATAAAATCCCTTACACCCTACTGTGTGCGTGTTTATACTGTAGGAATGTGTGAGGGTAAAATGTGTCTGTAACGACTCCTACTCATACCTACCTGTGTCATGGTATGGTATGTTTGTGTGAGTGTATAGTGTATATATAAACACTACTTCCTTTTCCTGTGTCTGGAAGTGTGTATATTGCATCCCCTTCTTCAACATAATAACAATCTGTGTTACAGACTGAGTGCAAATTTGTAAAAGTATGTGTGTATAAAAGCTCCTACCCCGTTAGTTAGTTGGATGTGTGCTACATGTTATAAAAACTGAAGTATTACTATTGTATTTGCCACTGAGGGAAACAAATGATATGCAAGTATATAAATTGCAATCAAAGTTTATGTTAAGACGCAATAGTATTACTTTTAAGACTATATGGTCTTAAGTAACAGAAAGAGCGAAAACAACAAAATATTTGAAAAATTCTACAAATAATTGATATCCCTAGATTACAAAGTGAGCATGTAAAAGGAACTTACAGTATTGTAAATTAAATGCCAAAGAGTCTCAAAAGTCCCATAAAAAGTCAAATATATGAAGTCCCAACCGAACTCCAATGGTATTGCAAATTATTTCCAATATTGAATGTGTTGATGACCATAAGTCTCGAACATGCTAACGTTCCGAACGGCCAGAAACTTGGTTATGTGTTAATATTATTTTGATGTAACACAATAATATAGTCCTAAATTTTCCCGACTGTAATAACTGCAATTTCAAATTACAGTTTTAGATTAAGAATATCGTTTGCAATGTATATGTATATGTATATGTATATGTATATGTATATATATATATATATATATATATATATATATATATATATATATATATATATATATATATATATATATATATATATATATATATAGTCTCTCATATATGTCTGTGAATATCTGCCTGTCTCTCTGACTCTCCCTCTCTCTGAATTTGTATATGTCTGTTAAGACACTGTTTACTCCAGCATTTTTAATGTCAACCAAAAACCATAATATACTTCCTTCTATCTTTAATCTTGTATTCTTTTAAATGTATTATTAGTACTGCGTGAATACTTTTCATGTCTAGTTACCGGTAGAATTATGCATAGGGTCTTGTTGTTACTAGTTTCAAAAGGAAGATCAGTCAATCCATAGCCCTATCCTTTCACGGGCTGCTGGATATGAAAATAAAAAATCTGTTGAAACCAATATATGTACAATTTAGATTGGTGTTGTTTTTATTTCAGGATAAGTATAAAAATATTTTTTTTTTTATATTTTGTGTTCCATGTTTTGCCATTTGTATTGCAATCTGCATTTTGTATTTGAGCACGTGATATCCAAATATTTGGGAAATTCTGGTTAACATTGCATGTTACTGATATATAAACAGAAAATTAACACCCACACTGATTTAGCAATATATAAATATATAAACAGCTCATCATTTAATATCTTGTTAGTTTAAAAGGTATGACTGGAAAACCAGCTGCTGTATATTTCGAATGATTACACGTGTATTCTTCTGTTTGCTTTAGACTTCAGATTTAATTAAGAGAACAAAGAAATTGGAAAGGTCGAAATTAAAAGAGTTTAGGTAGGAACGTTAATGAGTTTAGTAGCCAAGGGGTGTGTTTGATTAGGTATCTGATCACACCAAACTATACTTTATCTTCAGCGTAAATTAAATCGTTTAATTTCACTAATGAGTCCCCAAGCATAGTTTCTATCATAGGTACAATATTACATGTCACACTTGCACGAATAATCCGACGAGTGCAAGAACTCCAGAACTTCGAAATAAATGACATTTGGTGTTATTTTGATTTCAGACAAAATAAATTTGAACAAAGCAATTAAAGCAACGAATTTTATTTGGACGTCATGCGCTGTTGATGAATTTGGAAGGATTGACGAGACCATTCAGAAAACGATAGCTTTCTTATTCTAAAACAATGTAGCGTAAATTTGAAAGATAGCAATTTAGCAGCCACTCTTAAATCATGTAAACTATCATATCTCTTCCCAACGTGTCATTCTGAATAATGCTATAGTAACTAAAAGTAAATTTATAAAAAGCTGAAAATACCTGGTACAAGTAACTTACATGTGTGTAAATTTATATATTTTAGGTGAACTAAAATCTTTGTTTGTAGAGTCAATTACAACTAGGAATTGTAAGTGAGGTATGGAAAGGAGTCATATTTCACGATTTTATATCGGTGGTAACATTATTTCTTCCTCAAACATATGTACATTAGTAAAGTGGTTAGTGTTGGTCGTTGTAAGATATGGCACAAAAATGATGATATTTGGGCTGTAACGATAACTTTTCTTGTGCACATATTTCCACTGGATTGGTATTCTCAAGAAAACTGTTATTGTTGTTTTATGGTTTAATGCCATTTTTCAGCACACGATAGGCTATACATGGCAGCCAGTATTAATGGTGAAGGAAGAACACGGGAAAACCTTAAAAAGAACCACCGACCCACGAGAAGCTACTGGCAAGCTTTCTCACATACCCACATTGGCTCGAACCCACGCAGACAGAGGTGAGATGGCAGTGATCCGTAACTGAGACCACTCGGCCATACGGGACCCCGATTCTCAAGAAAAAATTAAATGATAATAACATTAATATTATTAACATTGAGTAAAGGGAAATTGAACATGGACATGATTGAATAAATACACACCTCAACTGACCAGCACCCAAATCCGCCATCTTAATGACCACCATCGACACCTTGTAAGCAATATCTATATCTACTGACCAACACCAACTCCTACTAACCAGCATACTCAAATTACCCAGCACAATCTAAACTGACCCATTCCTATTAACCTAACATCACAGGAATCGAATAACATTAGCACCAACATATCAACGTCTATTCTTACTATCCAATGCAGGCACATACCGACCAACATCCAGTCTTACTACCCAGTACTCTTGCTAACTAACCAATATACCATCGTACTGACCAACATTAACACCTGCTTACCAGCACCCACATCTACCATTAAATATTCACAACATATCTTTTAGAATCAGGGTTTTCAATTTGTTTCTCACCTTTCAATTAAAAAATTAACTGTTTTTATATACTGATATTGCTCACACTAACGTTCCACTTGTTTCAGAATTTGAATCGTCCTCTAAAACCAATTTTGAAAATTCATCAAAGAGACAAGACAAATATTTTGTATGAAAGTAAGCGGCACACATCCACAAAAATTAGTTCGCCTTTGACGATCGATTCATATTACGTTTGTTTGGCTTCTTGGCAATTGTCGTTAAATTGATTTGTGTACAGAGTACGTAAATTGCTATTACAACAATTGTTTTACATCCTTGTTACGGATATCTATATAAAAAAAATTAACAATATGCTTTTTTTGAGTCGTTTGGGTCAATGAATATATTCTTGGTTTTCTAACATTACATTATGCACTTGAAAGGTGAGGTAACGTCGCGTATGTAGAGTGCATGTACCAAACAGTGTACTATTTTCATTCATAAATCAAGGTCGAATTGTCAAGATCATTTTGGTCTAAATGTGCCATGAGTGTTGATTGGAGATTATGATATCATCACGTGATCCTAGGATAACATCTTTATTCTAGATATATCATGGCGGCCCTAGCTGAACATTGACTAAATTATAAAAAGGTTAAGTGTTCACTGTTAAGATATTTAACAAAATAAAATAATTAAATACCTAGAATTATATTCTTATGAGTTCGAGTTGTTTATTTCCTGCTTGTAAAGTAGTTTTATAAAGGAATTAAACACGCAGCCTTCTTATTCTTTAGTTATATCTCAGACCTTTTAAGAGCACGAGGGATCAATATTTATTTATTTATTTATTGTTCGTTGAATTGCAGAGCTGAGTCATTTATTCTAAATAGGCAGTATCTTATTTAGATTATTGTTAAACATTCATTGACACTTGGATATTAATTATTTTAGTTCGATTACCGTGAAACAATCAAGAACATATGTGACATTCGACTTTCACTGGATATACCTTGAGGTGAAACTTCTGAATGTTATTTATTCTTCTCTGGTGCTAGCACATAAGCACATCATAACCTTCATTCGCAATACATTGGGAGCATTTCCGAATTTCTGTGAAACTGATAGTAAATTTATGATATAATCCAGGAATTCATACCATACTATAAGTTATTTTCTTTTTAACTGGACTGTATATCTTAGGAAATAAATGTGCATTTAGGATTATAGAATGTTTACTGGATGATACCTTTTCTTGATAAGAATTTCAGCCCCTAGTACGTACAAATAAATCATGGAGACATATAGGCTTGAATTTAACTTTGGCAGCACGATACAAGTGTTTTTCTTAAAAAAAAGTTATTTTGCAGTCAGTAGCATGGACAGGGTTATTATAAATTCTCGCCAGAAGTGTGCCCATGCCATCAGTAAGTCATTAATGTATGTTAATTTGGACTACAAAGCTGTACGTGTCCAAGGAGCAAAAGGAGTGTGTAAAGAGGCACCAGTTAAGTCATGGGTTCTTATAAACATCATTTTCTTGACTAATTTGTTCCACTTCTCTTTTAAGTGCTTTCTTTCTTAGAGAGGGTGTCGGCATCCAATCTTTCTCACTCAGGCTTTCATTTCTTATCGAACCAGTGTATAGCAAAGTGCCAGCATAGTTATATAGATATGGGATAGAGTGTCTCAGTAGATGATATTTGAAACTCTTATTTTCGCTCTTTCTCTTCCATATATGTGGTTTTGTGTATGTGGTCCTCTTTAGAGCTGATTTTGTTTTCCTTTTCATTAAACTTTAATCAATCCCTTAAAATTTCTAAAACTATATGTAGCAGTTCGGTACAGCTTTTTCTGGTGAAACAGAATATATTCCAAAAATTGTCGATACCGTTGCAATTTTCCTTTTCTGATATGTCTGTTCAGTCCAACGATGAGCGTAAGTGTGCCAGATATGTTCTATTAGGATTCGGTATTGAGTGAAGTATGCATAATTCGTACAAGTGATATAGTTCCATCTTCTGTTGTAATATTTTTTTTTCTCACTTCATTGAGATGTAGTATAAATTTTGAAAACAAAACTTTTATTGTCATTATTATTATTATTATTATTATTATTATTATTATTATTATCTAACATTATGTCGGATCAACAAGTTTGATTCAGTAGGATCTATATACATTTCGATCCATATGTCTAAGTTACGTCTGTCTCTCTGTCTTTGTGTGTGTATATAGATGGATGGATCGATGGATGCATGCATGCAGATTGATAGGTAGGTAGGTAGGTAGGGGGTCTGTATGTGTAAAGCGTAACTTGTATCAAATTGATTCACGTGTGTTACAGACTGAGATTCCTCGATGGAAATGATGACGTCATCTAACAACTGTGGTCTAAGGGACTACTACAGTCTATCTATCTATCTATCTATCTATCTATCTATCTATCTATCTATCTATCTATCTATCTATCTATCTATCTATCTATCTATCTATCTGTCTTTCTGTCATATATATATATATATATATATATATATATATATATATATATATATCTTAGAGGAAATCTAAAAGTCAATCCAATACCCCTGAAAAAACCACAAACAGACAAAACAAACAGATAAAGAAAGAAAGCAATACAGATAAAACAAGGCGCAAAAACACTCAAGACAGAAGATCAATGGAAATAAATGTCAAATCATAATACAAACAAAATCCAATGCTTCTACCTTATTGTCATTCCTCATTCTGGGATTAATTTATATCCGTCATAATGTGCACTATGGCAGTGTAGATTTCAGGTTTATATGTTCCTTAATATTTTCCCCTGTAAAGTAAGTTTCATATTTCTTTGCTAACAATGCATAACCCTCCAGATTTAATCGCGGGATGGATGACATTAAACTATATTAATTTAATTAAATGGTAGTTGTCTTGACTTAGTACAAATAGTAATAATTATTTAAATATGATACCACGCTTTTGTTACCATACAATGATTTCTATGTGGCAGCGTTTTGGACTCCAAGTAATATTTATTGCTCGCAAGAGATAGGAATCCATTATTTTACTCAAGAAGAAAACTGTTCTAATCAATATAAAATGGTTTTCGTACCCGATATACGCCTAATTACCTGTTGATTAAAATGACATTTTATACGTGCCCTTTGTTCATCAAAACCAGGTTTAGATAAAATAATTATTTCCACAGGAAATGTTCATTTCATGTACACCAGGGATTTTATCGTTGAAATTATTATCTCTATTTGGTAGGCTTAATATTAAGATTATTATCTCTGGTGAGCTTTTAGTTGTGGCACAACAATCCAAGACGTGTTATGGTGTGAATAAGGTATCATTCCAGGTAATTTCGAACGTCATGTAACATAGTGCAGAGCGTAAAGTTTATTACGTGTATCAAGTCATAAAAAGTTGTTGGGTTATTTTGTTTTCAATTTGTTGTTTAATATTTAACCTTACATTTGTAATATTAACTTTGGCTATCAAGTAGAACGATGATGGTTGAAGGAAAGTATGTATTTATCCACACCGGAGCCCTAATAGATCAGACTAAACACAGAAAAAAATCAATAATGTTTAGTATTCGCTTAAAGTCCTACTTTATCCCCGTCTTTTGCATGAATATATTAATTATATTGCTAACCTGGGTGAGGTCACAGCAAATGTATCAGTTCACAATCAGAACAAATTTAATGCAAAATTCGGATCCCGAATCTCCGGTGGTGAGATTTCGCTCTTCATCATCACTGCATAATTAAGGATGACTTGTACTTACATTTCTTTACAAATATGAGGATCGAAGTCACAATCGCTCATTGTAAATGCAGCTTAAAAACAGTAATGTACCCAGTGGAAATTTTCACATATTATCCCTAAGGTTAAACGAGTCAGAAAGATAAACGATAATACTTGGATATAACATATGAGTCTTAAATCTCATGAATAATATTAAATCTTGTGCTGTTATGTATTGTTCCGCAACATACAGTCGACGATGATAAAATATTTTGAGTTTAGAATATATTGAAAACGTTTTCAAAGTCAAAAATAAATAAATAAATGTAAATTTTCTAAATTAATACACAAATATAAATTCATTAATACACACTACTTTTATTTATGTGCAATATATCTAAACACGCTGCCCAGTTTCGTTCGCTGTCAAGACCTGGTTAGCGCATTGCTCAGTTTGTGCATACTGTTACACTAAATACATTTTTCATGATATATTTAAAATCATGACAGTCTTTTTAATAACCCGAACCAAATTCCCCAATTTGACACAAAATTGTATTTTTCCTTTATTGCTTCTCATTTTCTACTAACGAATGTTCACTTTCTATGCCTCTTCAACATTTCAAGAATATCGTCCTGAAATTGTCTCATATAGAGTGGTCGGGACTTAAGATGCGTTTGCGTAATTTATTCAGATTAATCATGGTTGTGCCCCATTAATGGTCTTACATTTTAATGGTCTTACATTTTATGATCGTGTGCAGTATAAGTGCATGTGCTTGTTTAATGAGGTTTTGGATGTTTTTTTTTTTATGAAGTGAAAGATAATACAGTTATGAGCCTTGGTAGATCAATGGGTAATATATCGGAAATGAAATCTTAGGGTCGTGGATATCAGCTCTGGCCAGTTTGGTTAAAAGATAGTTATTTATTTTAAACTATTTCATTAACCCTATGGAAACGATACCGTTGTATTTTCCATTAACCCATGATATGTGCAAAATAACTTTGGCGTATTATTTCATTTCTACAAAAACTAAAAACTTATCATTAACATTAGCAAAGCAAAAATATTAAATTTTGGGAAATGTAGAAATAGAAAAAATCTGAGGTTCAAATTAGGGGATTCGCAATATTAAATGTTCTGAAATCATAAATATTTAGGGCTGACCCTAAGGGAGAATTGTAGATACGTGTTTAAATTCAGACCCTAATTAGTCAAGCCAAGAAAGATATGCATCTTTTCAAGAAAAGAATATTAAATCTGAAGATGTTGGTTCATCACTGTAAAGTAGCGAGCTTGCTAGATATTAATTACAGTATGTATAACCTGTTTGCTCAAATATATCAATATCTTGTTACTCCAAATAGAAGCTCATTACAAGTTACATATCGCTGCAAACGATGTAGTAAATTATACATAATTAAGCGGCTGAGCTGTCACAAACACGCTAGCATTCAGGAACAAAGACGGAAGTTACTGCGCCAGAAATGAAAACCATTTCATTAGATTCTAAATTAAAGATTGGCATCAACTAAACATGCAAGAGATTAAACATGTAATACAATGTGTAACTGCTTATCAATCTAATTTCAATAATAGCCAATACATAAGGTGATTATTACACAAATGAAATGACTGAATTAAAATTAAATCTCGTTCATCAATAAACACGAAGATTTCGTGTTCATACGCATGGTGCTCGTCCGGATATTATATGAGCAAGCAGAATAGGGAACATAAGTGTTGTTGAAAGTTTTAATTATTTTGAACTAGTGTTTATTAGAGAATTAAATGGTCAAGTTTCTAACTAGAAGTACTGACATGAATATACAAAAGAAAATTCATTACTCA
Organism: Unio delphinus; assembly: GCA_029339505.1. NCBI lineage: Eukaryota > Metazoa > Mollusca > Bivalvia > Unionida > Unionidae > Unio > Unio delphinus. The sequence continues at coordinate 16,552,210 of JAQISU010000106.1, read as the reverse complement.
GGGATGCTCGTAAAATGTTAATGGAGAGAATAAATAAAATCCCCTAGAGGAACTAAACCAAATATGATTACCTGAGATAAAGCTAGCTCTCTTATATCGTAATTTAATAGGAAACATTTAAGTGCAAAGCTTAATGAATTCGGGATAAGCAAAAGAAGTTACAAGTACAAATGGACATAAGTTACCGTTTTTCATATTTGTAAATAACTGAACAACGATAACTCCTTCACTTATTTAACAAATTGGAATCAATAGATCACAAATGGCACCCTGTGAAGTATCTAAGAATCTATCCAATACATTCATAATTTAAAAGTCTGAAACGTAAGTGTTTAACAATACCACGTTCATTATTAATATTCGAGCAAAATTTTCATATAAAGAGAAATATTTTCCATTTACCATGTCAACGATATATCATACAATAGTGAAAATAAGACAATGTTATTTAAATAGATAGATGAATAATTAATAAATAAAAGTAAAATTTTGTTGTATGAAAAACTTTTTTGAAGATAAATGGTAATCTTGAATTTAGGCTAATCACACAAAATTAAACCCGTCAATTAGTGATATAAAAATGCCTAATTAAGTTAGGTTTTCTCTTTCGCTTTCATATCTTTCGCATCGTATAATTTCCTGTTGAAAACTGAAAATGTTGATTGCCAGATGGTTCAAAACAATGGTCTATCTTTATCAACACTAAAGTACCTAAATATGTATCTACAAGAATCCAACTTCCTTTCCAGAAACTGTTTATTTTTATAATAGCTGGGCAGATTGTGTGCACGTGCTCTACCATTTGCTCGGCATACTAATTAAACTATTTTTATGTCAGTCAAAATATTTCATCAACTTTAATTTGGCTTTTTCTGAACTCTAATAAGTAATATCACTTCAGTTTATCATGTAATTAATGTTTTTGGTCTGAGTTGAGTTTTGTTGTTTTGATGTTTTTTTTTTATGGTAGCATGATATACTATCATTCTAGCACACCCTTCTCTTTGTTTGTACCCCCTACCGATTCTAGAAACGAGAAACATCAATGATATCACAAAACGCACAGATCTTCGCAATTTCATTCATTGATTTATAATTTCTATCCCGACTGACGCCACGGGATCCCTAACAGTGTCATATTGTTAGCCTTTCAACACAGACATAAGCTCTTAAACAAGCAAACAGACCGCTCTCCGTCCATTTCTGGTTTATTGAAAAGTCTATATCAGCAAAATGTGTGTCCTCTTCGTCCAGTTATTTGCAACTTGAAGTTTTAATATTCTTATAACATCCCTAATGGCTTCTACTTTTAAAATCAGTGATGGTGTACCATAATAAAAAATGAATAAATATTATGTAACATTACAGAACGAAAGTTAAGGTTATACGTCAACATGACCTTTTATGAACAATTTTACACTTTTAAGCAACAGAACACCCACTAAAAATGTACTCATGTTTGGTTGATAATTAATTTAGAGATATACGTTGAAAAGTATAAAACGTAAACTTCGAATGACGTTTAAACTTATTTTAGAATTCAATGAAAGGTAAATAATTTTTCTAGAATAATGAAAAATCATCATCATCAGTTTCTTGACCTCGTGTGGTCGTTGAGGCACTGTGCTGCTGAACATCTGACCAGTTCCCTCCACTTATCTCGATCATGGAACAATGCCGTGTCTCCGCAAAACTTGTCCTGGTCCATTATGTGATGTTGTCACTCCATTTTTTTCTCTCTCTACCTCTCCTTCTACCACTTTCAACACTACTCTGCAGTACTGTTGTGGATAGACTGTTGGCTCCAGTGATATGGCCATACCATTTAAACTTTCTCTTTTTGACACTGGTGAGGAGGTCTTCATAATGGCCTACTTTGTGCCTGATGGTGTTACGCACTTCTTCATTTGTGATGTGGTCCATGTACGAGATGCCAAGGATGGTTCTGTAGCATTTCATTTCAAGTGTCTGGATTCTTCGTTGTAATTCTGCTGTCAGGGTCCAGGCCTCACATGAATGCAGCAAGATTGAAATGACTAGTGCTCTCAATAGTCTGATTTTAGTTTTCAGACAGATATTCTTGTCTCTCTAGATGGGTCTTAGCTTTGACATAGCTGCTGTTGTTTGTGATGCCCCTGACAACATTTCTGCTTTTGATCCCTCTTCGGTGATTATGGAACCAAGATATTTAAATTGGCCCACTGTTTCCAGTCACTGTCCTCTGACTTTAATCTTGGTTGAGATTTGTTTGTCTTTATTTGTCATCATCTTCACTGCCTGCCAGCCCATCAATGTCGTCTGTAAAACGTAGGTTAGTGATGTTACGCCCTTCAATGCTGACTGTCCCACAGTGGTTTTCCAGGCATTATGCGCTCTAAGTAGATGTTGAAAAGCGTGGGTGACAGTAGACAGTCTTGCCGTACTCTAACTGTTGTCTTGAACCAGTCCCCCACAGAACCTTGAGTAGTTACTGCACTCGTAGTCTTGGCCTATAGCTGCTTGATGGTGTTGGTCAACTTTTGACCCATGTTGTACTTCTTTATTGTGTCCCACAATGCCTCATGCCACACTCAATTGTGAATAGGTCGGAAATTAAGCTCACTCTCATCCAAGAGATTAATTGAGGTAGACTAAAATGAAGATATAATCTTTTCCTCAAGTTGATCTAGAAAAGATTGAACATCATAAATAGAAAATGAAAAAAGTTAACAAATGCTCAGGTGATGACGATAATCAGTGAGGTGTTGTTGCTTTGTGAGCTGCAAGCTTGCAGTATATGATCAAAAATGCTGATATGAAATATGACCAACAGTATTCTGTTCGGAATAAAAACGGTGCAAATCCTTTGCGTGTTGAAGCCTTAAGAATCAGCGCTGGATGTAGGCATAAGTCAAGCAAAGCTACATTATAAGTCTTCAAAGACATTTTAGAATTTTAAAAAATCTGTTACATTTTTATTAAAATTTATATTTAAGCAATATTGACCTTAATATTTTGCATAATATGTTCACTATTATTATCTATGCAATACATCTTATATGTTACATAATTTCCCATAGCTTAGTGCTTCACTATGCCTAAATCTGGCCATGCTCAGAACGAATCTTTGTACATTTCTTTACCAATAGACTGTCCTTACTCTGTACATAACAGGTGTGATATGTTTTATTTGGTTGATATTTATCATTTGTGAAGCAGCAGAGTTGAAGATTCATATGTTTAAGATAAACAGGAACGGATATCTGGGCTTTTGTACAGCTCGTTTTTCCCAAAATGTTCTTGTAACAAGGATAGCAAAATTATTTAAACTAACTGAAGCTTTTGCGAAGTGTTTTCATACAAGCCACTATAATTTATTTAAAGACTACATTAATGTTTAGGATTGAAAGACCATAACTATAGCTGATGCTTCTTTCTCGTTGTCAAAAGAAAAGAAAATATCTGACTAAAAGTTCAAAACAAATGGCCATTAAACAGATATATGATTTGTATGAGACTGTTTTCTTTAGAGAGTAAATGACGTCATGCGTAAATGTTTCATGTGTAAATAAATTCATGTGTAGAAACATCAATGTTTCCGGAACAAATGAACTATAACGGTGCTTTGCAAAAAGTGACAAGATATAATGTTTTATTGTACATATTACGCACATGATCATGTTAGATAGGTGTTAGCACATCAATATATGTATTTCTACACAAAGAGAAAGTGCTAGAAAATCATCAGTGTGCACACACACCTAGGACTTCAAGACATAAGGAAGAAATTTAGATCTAAAGAGACATGGCATGGTATAAGTAAACAAAGTTAAGAAACGGATTCAACCTATGATGTCACTGATGCAAAAATATAAATGCTTAGGACAGACATAACTGGCGTTGCCCTCACTCCCTCATCCAGGTCTGTCTAAAACCATTGGCAGGACAATGTCGAGACGTCTGGGGAAACGTCCGGATGCAGTGAGTAGCTATCAGCTAATGTCATGTTCTATTCACACAGCTTTTGCCATCTGCCATCGCAGAAGAGCGATAAGCATCTGCACGCCGCCTGATCCATCGGAAGGGCCTTTCCAGGGGGAACCAATAGTTGCTGTCCACTCTCGGTCAACAGTGTCAGCTAGTACTTACTCTTTCTTACGTTTTGCATGTTTCTAAGTAGAAACGCTGCAATGGAACGTATTGACCTAACATACTTTTGAAGTGTCTGAAAAAGTTTGTTATTAGCTTGAGCTAATACTTGAAGGTTACCGTTAAAATTTATGAATATTTAGATTGCCCGAAATTTCATTCCAGAACAAGACAACCAGCCTCAAGTATTAGCGCGTAATAATTGCACGCTCACTGCATATACACATGCCTGATTTTGTGTAGTATACATTATCAAACTGTGATCAGAGCCATAAGACCTTTGTAAATTTTAAAGTGAAGAATCACGAAGAAAATATGGCTTTACAGAATGTATTGTGACAAACCTAGTAGTATTACGATGCCAAAGAGCAGACTATAAGCTTATTGTAATTCTTTTCCTATCACATGCGATCAAATCATCACAAATTCTTATGAACGTTTAAAAAGAACTATTCGGGTAAAATGAGTCGGACCCCAGAGAGAAATGTTTTAGATTTAACTGCCAATCTTAGCGCTAGAAATGTTATACATGACGGCCAGTATGACAAGCGGAGGACGAACCCGTGGAAATTCCGATATGAACCACAGAGCTTCGATTGACCCAACGATCGAGTATCTAAGAATAATTCGTTTCAATCGTAAGAGTACAGCAGTCTGAACTGGAAACAGATCTCCGTGAACTCTTTGTTTTATTGATGTATGGTCGACAAAAGAGTAATAAAGGTAAAAGATATGAGTTAACATTTTAAAAGTCTCCCGTGCACCGGTTTCAGAGAACTCAAGTTTATTTTGAGAGATATTGTCTTTCATTTTTAACTAAAATGTAAAGCTGATTTTTAAATTTCCGCATTGTGGTTTGCATAATTTGAAAATTTGCTAAGATACCATTTCTGCAGTTAAGTGCACGGCATTTTCGTAATTCTTTCCCGTAATTGACTTCAGCTTTTTAATTTTTTTCTCTCACTCTACCGATAACAATATCGATCGTAGATTTAGAATTAGTTATTCAAATTTCTTAAATTTTGTATGAGATCATCCTCTTGGAAGTTCCCGACACTCTGATTTATACCTTAGCATTTCTGATATGTCACGTCCGCATACGTTACTCGGTTTGAATATACACAAAAATAAAATAATAAATAATAAACAAAACCAACACAACAAACCTGTAAACGGTTTCGAATCTGTAGTAATAAGACTGAAATCCAATTATTATTCACGTCATTAAATACATTTCGTTTTAAAGTTATGAGCAAAGTGACTTAATCTTGAATTGTTTTGGGAGGTTTTCACAACAGTCTTAAATGGCATAACTATAAGTGGAAAATATCTTATTAATATACCGTTACATGGTTTAGTAATACATTTGCCAACGTCGTTAGGACCACATTTCTTAGCAGAAAGGAATTTGCCGTGAGTTAAGTTATTTCTGCATTTAGTCCAAAATGGCATCCATCGCATAAAATCGATGTTTGATCCATAGAATGGGCGCCAACGTTTCTGATTGTCATGCATTTATTATTCATAACAATATTTAGCAGAAATGTTTAGTAACAACAAAAATAAGGGGTTTTCATGGATAGAATAATTTCTTAAAATGTTTAAATATCCATATTTTAATTTATTTCACGTCCTTCCATTGAAAGCATAATCGGTTTAATTGTGTCATATTACTATGAATTCGTTCCAAATTCTGGAAGTATTATATAACAATCCCACATCATACGGGGCGGAATAGACTTCTGTGCTTTTTGCTCCCTTGACAATTGTGGATGTAAATGCGGTGTTCGATATCTTGAAATACAATGTCCGAAGTCCGCTTCATCTTTCAGATTTTTCGCAGGGCAGATGACATTAAGCAATACTATTTATTTACTTGCTACAATTGAACTTTATTGCTTTAGCATAACAACTTAAGAAACGAATAATAAAACAATTTGCTGCTTCCAAAATAGTTGTGTATGTTAAACGACTCGTTGTGTTATATTCAGTTAACCAGGTATGTTCATATTAAATCCAGAAACATTTAATTTAGTTGATTCAGTCCTGTAATTGAACAAGAAGTATGAAGCAAGTCCATGACATTATTATCGAATGGAATCTGATAAGAGAATCGCGAACAAGCAAACCCGCGAAGGTGACAATCTACACTGTGGTGATGTCTATACATTTTTAATGTAACTGCAAACAAACCTGATAATAGCATTAAATGTCGTAAACTTGGAACACCTGATAATAGCATTAAATGTCGTAAACTTGGAACACCTGTTTGGTCTAATCTAGAGACTTAATTATCGAAGCGAAAACTGATTCGTTGGTTGAACCTGATAGCATTTTGAATTGAAAAAAATAATCAATTTGGTAACTGCGTGTTAATTTTATACGTGATGGGATGGAATAATCATTGATCTTTACTGACAAACAAATCTAATACGTTGGATTTGTGCGATCCTTATCCCAGTGTTTGTTTATATTGAATTAAAAGTTTAAAATTAATTTGTTGGTTTCTTGGACCTGGACAAAAGGATCCCACAAATTACTCATTCCTAGATTGCAGATAAATAACTAACTTACTGACCATACAATTTGGATATGCTTTAAGTTTAGAATAAATCAAATATTGGTAAATAATATCAAGGAATTATACTGTGGATCATAAATGAAAGTGGGTGAATTGGCAATTGTTAAAATTTGTAACCATTTGTCTTATCATTACAGCATTATCACATCTGCAAAGGATAATCTCGTCTGTTCGAGTATTGAATAAACCTTGGCGTCAATCTGAAATAAGACTTTAACTTGTATTCTAGTTGTATAAAACATCGCACCATTGCACATTTAACACGAAAAACTTCATACATTTACTATTCGTGGTAGTTTAGTCACTACGAGTAACATTTTACCAGATTTGAGAAACCTTTAGATCAATGTAAAATAATAAGCAAAATTCTTGGAGCAGAATAACTCGATGCATTTTAAATCTGGGAAGACTTTGCGGCTCAATGAACCATAGCATGATGTTGGCAATGAATTTATTACGGGCCTAAGGACATGTGGTTGGCAAGGACACAGGAACGCTGTTTTGATGCCCAACTGTACTTCCAAATAGAATTACGTATATGGGAAGCAACTCCTTTAGATCTCAAAAGACAGCGTGTGCATGTGTTGTCTAAAACTGCCATAGGGCAGTAATCGCATCACAATTAGTATTTCCAGTTCTAGTCTATTTTTAGAACATTATTTCCTCTCTCATTTTGGTGGTGATATAATAGTTATGTTGATACATGTTTGGTAGGGATTTAAAGGTAATTGTTTATTCTTGAGAATATAACCTCAGAGAGTGGGTGTCTGTGTGTATTTCGGCGACCGTGCACATTGAGTAATAAGGCCTTGGTGAAATTTGTGTTCGATTTACATGCTGCTCTGTTTACAGTGGAGCCTTTCAAAAAATATGCTGGTGAACCTTTGACAAGAACTTCACCGTGAAGTCATCTTTGGAGGTATTTTAGATTAACATATGGTTTGTATTGATTGTCATACAGTGGAAAGGTCAGTACTGAAAAATATATGTATGTAACATATAGTAAAATTAATTGTGATGTATGTCCATATGACAGAAATGTGTTAAAAAACTGAACATACGTAATCAAGATACTAACATTTCTTAAAAAAGATTCTACGGGGATAATTTCAGAGTCACACTGGTGAAAGGTGACAGTCATATGTTATCGAGGGACTACGGCATTCTCTGATTTTCATACCGACATTGTTTTCTGTAAGTATAAATTGACACGAAATGTTCACTACCAAACCTCAACACTTGATGACACGCGTGTAAGAAAGAGCAGATAGTGATCTGAAATTATTATTGATTTTGCCTTCAGTTGTAAATTTTGATTCTTTAATGCTGTGCGCAAATGAGAAACGCCACGAGTGAAATTGTTTATTTATTATTTTTTGAGCGTGTATTGGGTAGAAAGAACATGCTTGTTCGGTGTTTAGGAAGTATATAGAAATCTTGGTTCGTGTAAACGAAGCTTTGAATGTTCTTTTCTGTTATCGAGACCATACATAAAATGCTTTCTTTGTTTCTTTCTTTTTAGATTTTGTAAACTCCTAAACTAAAATACTCCACATACTTTTAGGTGAATGGTTGAAGCTCATTGGACCCGAGTGCGATAGAGTTGGTCACTTCTGCCTATGTTTGGAATCTGAACAGACAATAACAGTTTTCTCATAATGAGCAAATTTGATTTTATTATCTATATTACATTTATTATCAGCATGCACACCTTTAAAATCGTCACCAATAAGTTTATAATCAACACACATACCTTTATAAGCAGCAACGATTTCTTTATAATCAAGACCCATACCTTTACAATCAGATCCTTATCTTTATAATCAGACACACACCTGTAAATTCAGCACGCATACCTTTATGTACATTTGTCTATTACGTTGATAGCCAAATTGAATTATATATTTTATGTTGACAAGGCGAACAATCTATTATGCTAGATTATAGATGAAATTGTTTTTTGTTTTTTTTTAAAAAATATTGACATGAAGCTTTCACGTATTATCTCACTACCATAAAAGATTTGTTCCACATCATCATCATTATCATCATCATCATCATCATCATCAGTCTCTTGACCTAGAGTGGTCGTTGATGCACTGTGCTGCTGGACATCTGATCAGTCCCCTCCACTTGTTCCACATATGAACATTTAAATTTAAAAAGACTTTTAATCATTGATAATTGCCACCTCCCACCAACCCTCAACAGCAGAAAAAGCAAATAAAAATACCCAAAACAATGAGTATACTTTGCATTCATTGTTTTTTTGAATGATTTTAGCTGGATCACAAACCAGTATACCCTTTGATTTAAAGATTCTAATAAAATAGATAATAAAGTTGTATATTTTCAATTTTAAAAAAATAATACAGAAAGTTATTTAATTTGTCAAATAACCGATTATGTATTCAGTGAATCATGTTTACGTAGTGGTTAGCTTTCTGTCTTACAAGTCTTCATTCGAGTTATAGTTCAGTTTATACCAACCAGCTTTGGCTGTCGTTGTGTGGCTCTGGGTAGAGCACTTAAATACCATTGTCTAAGCATTGTGTAGTCATTCAAGGCCTGATGTGTGGCCATCGTCTGAGTACCTTCTAGTCATACATATGCTGATGTGTCATCATTGTCTCGGCACTGTCTAGTCATCCAATGGTTGATGTGCCGTCATTGTCTCAGCACTGTCTAGTCATCCAATAGTTGATGTGCCGTCATTGTCTCAGCACTGTCTAGTCATCCAATGGCTGATATGCCGTCATTGTCTCAGTACTTGTTAGTCATCCATGGGCTAATGTGTCATCATTGTCTCGGCACTGTCTAGTCATCCAATAGCTGATATGCCGCCATTGTCTTGGCACTGTCTAGTCATCCAATGGCTGATATGCCGTCATTGTCTCAGCACTGTGTAGTCATCCAATGGCTGATATGACGTTATTTTCTCATCCAAGCGACAGAGAAATCTAGCTGTTTTGCTAACCTTACTTTTCTTATCTCAGTCTAGTCATATCAGACCAATCGTCTCAGTCATGGTGTCCACGCGCTGAGAACTACTTTTAACCAAAGAAACCCTTCTTGTCTTCTGCTGTGCCGTAGTTGTTCTCAAATAAAACAACAACAGCAACAGCAACAACAACAACAACAACAAATAATATATAACCAAGACATAGTTACTTAAGGTCAATCAATCTTAAAAACACACCAAAACGTGTGAAACATAGTATATACTGTTAGCTACATTTAAAGAAGCTGACCTGAAAATTTACTGTGCTACAGATAGGATAAAATTCTCAAGGGTGTGTGAAATGAACTATGTCAGAAAACACTGATCAATGAACATAAAACTGTATACCTTATACACTTCATATCATCCCAACTCACTAAACAACAACGGAGAACTTAGCAACAGCCAGAAATGTGTTATGTCAAATATGATCAAATTATAATTTGGTTAAGCATCTCCATTGTGCTCAAGCTGAATATACCTGCAATATTTATTGACAAATAATACATTTACCAGCCAGAAGGAATCGTTTATAATAGCCAGAAGGAATCATTTACTCCTCAACACCTTAATCCACAATCAAATTTCACTGCATCACTTGCCATATTTCCAAGACAGAAATATAAATTTTCAAAGAATCCGTGAACTTGAAAGTTTAGCACATGGTTATTCTTCAGGGTCCGCATATTTAGAGGGTAACGAGGGTCTTTTATACGGGAGAGTGGGGTACTCAAAATTGGAAATGATGAAAGGAAACAGTTCTTTCTAATAATATTAAATATTTATTGTCAATTTCATATAACATCCATATATTAAATGTGATAATACCTCATTACTATGCGACGTTTTATATTGTTATTTTTCTTTGCTCACGCGTATGAACTTTGTACTTCGGATGCAACGGTCACTCCATAGCCCTCATTAGTATATTTGTATTCATGCGCCGCAATGTAAACATTGGGTCTTGAACACTAGTAAAGAGTTCTTTATACTTTAAAGGATAATATTGGGTGAGAAAAATAATCTACGTTGGGGTTTGGACCGAGACAATGAAATCCCAGCCACGGGGTTACATTATATATCTCCCCACTCGGACAAGCCTCGTGGGGGAGATATATAATGTAACCCCATGGCTGGGATTTCATTGTCTCGGTCCAAACCCCAACATAGATTTTATATTTCTCACCCAAGCGACATAGAAATCTAGCTGTTTTGCTAACCTTACTTTTCTTATCTCAGTCTAGTCATCTCAGACCAATCGTTTCAGCAGTCATGGTGTCCACGCGATGACAACTACTTTAAACAAAAGAAACCCTTCTTGTCTTCTGCTGTGTCATAGTTGTTCTCAAATAAAACAACAACAGCAACAACAACAACAAATAATATATAACCAAACATAGTTACTTAAGGTCAATCTGTCTTAGAAAACAAACCAAAAAAACCCCCCATTTTGATAGAGACAAATACACACACGCATACTATTTCGAGGTTTTGATATTATGTTAGTTCGTTCTAACTAGCATGGTCAAGTTTATCCTATATGCAGGACTAGCTCAGTACATTTTCAGATCATCATCATTAAATGTAGCTAAAGCAACCGAACTAGGTGTAAACACTTCGCGTGAAACATAGTATATACTGTTAGCTACATTTAATGAAGCTGACCTGAAAATTTACTGTGCTACAGATAGGATAAAAATCTCAATGGTGTTTGAAATGAACTATGTCAGAAAACGCTGATCTATGCACATAAGACTATATACTTATACACTGCATAGCATCCCAACTCTCTAAACAACAACGGAAAACTTTGCAACAGCCAGAAATGTGTTATGTCAAACATGCTCTATTATAATTTTGTCAAGCTTCTCCGTTGTGCTCCAGCTGAATATACCTGCAGTATTTTTTGACAAATAATACACTTACCAGCCAGAAGAAATCATTTATCCGTCAACACACTAATCGATAAGCAAATTTTACTGCATCACTTACCATATTTCCATGATAGAAATATATATTTTCAAAGAATCCGTGAACTTGAAAGTTTAGCACATTTTATCCTCTGGGGTCTGCATATTTGGAGAGTGACGAGGGTCTTTTATACGGGAGAGTGGGGTTATCATAATTGGAAATGATGAAAGGAAACAGTTTCTTTCTAATAAATTATAACTATTTATTGTTAATTTCATATAACATCCATATATTAAATGTGATAATACCTCATTACTATGCGACGTTTTATGTTGTTATTTTTCTTTGCTCACGCGTATAAACTGTGTACTTCGGATGCAAGGGTCACACCATAGCCCTCATTAGCTTTTTTGTATTCATGCGCCACATGTAAACATTGCGACGTGCACAATTTTTAGAGTTCTTTTTACTTTAAAGGATAATATTGGGTGAGAAAAATAATCTACTCGGACAAGCCTCGTGGGGAGACAAACAATATAACCCTTAGACTGGGATTTCATTGTTGTCGGGCCAAACCCCAACATAGATTCTATAGTCTCAGCAATGTTCAACGGCTGATGTGTCATCATTGTCTCAGCACTGTCTAGTCATCCAATGGATGATGTGTCATCATTGTCTCGGCACTGTCTAGTCATCCAATGGCTGATGTGTCATCATTGTCTCGGCACTGTCTAGTCATCCAATGGCTGATATGCCGTCATTGTCTCAGCACTGTCTAGTCAGCCAATGGCTGATGTGTCATCATTGTCTCGGCACTGTCTAGTCATCCAATGGCTGATATGCCGTCATTGTCTCAGCACTGTGTAGTCATCCAATGGCTGATATGCCGTCATTGTTTCAGTACATGTTAGTCATCCATGGGCTGATGTGTCGTTATTGTCTTGGCACTGTCTAGTCATCCAATTGTTGATGTGCCGTCATTGTCTCAGCACTGTATAGTCATCCAATGGCTGATATGCCGTCATTGTCTCAGTACTTGTTAGTCATCCATTGGCTGATATGCCGTCATTGTCTCAGTACTTGTTAGTCATCCATTGGCTGATATGCCGTCATTGTCTCAGTACTTGTTAGTCATCCATTGGCTGATATGCCGTCATTGTCTCAGTACTTGTTAGTCATCCATTGGCTGATATGCCGTCATTGTCTCAGTACTTGTTAGTCATCCATTGGCTGATATGCCGTCATTGTCTCAGTACTTGTTAGTCATCCATTGGCTGATATGCCGTCATTGTCTCAGTACTTGTTAGTCATCCATTGGCTGATATGCCGTCATTGTCTCAGTACTTGTTAGTCATCCATTGGCTGATGGGTCATACTTTTCTAAGCACTCTCTAGTCATTCATGAGCTGATGTGCCGTCATTGCCTCAAGACTACATGGTCATCTGTGGCTGCTGTTCCCTTAAATACCAATCAATCTGTCAATCCAGTGACTGTTAGTTTTATATCAATGACAATAACGTTAAAACAAACTCCAACCAAGTATCAGGCTGATTATTCTTGATTTAAAGCGTCTTCAGTTACATTCTTCAAATTAATGTGATTCCCGTTTGGAAATCAATAGACTAAAGCTAACAAAGAATACATGGAATTTATATTTAATCAGTCACAATGAACGATGCTGTATGACTACGATGTTGTTATTCGCACACCTGGAGTTAATTTATATTCTTTCTGTAGTAATCTATGCCACTGAAGATTAAGGCGCAGTGTCGTTTTCCCTCGATGATTTTCTTTGTGTTTTTGGCGTCAGACATGCTGGAAAACTATGTTCTCGGTTTGCGTTGTCTTTCAGATGCAATGACGGGACATGTTGCATTAGGCGGAAATAATATCTGCATGTTGTTCACATTAATGAGAACGTGTAGGAATCGTTAAGTTTTGTAATTAAAATGAAAATATACTAGTCAACATAATACATATTTTGAAGCAATCTATATTTAATTTACCGTTCACAAAACTGACATTTTTAAAATATATTTGACCTAATCTATCGCGATAGCAATGTTTGAAATACGCATTCTTCAGATCGCTCAAATATTTCACATTCTTTGTGAGCAATTAGCAATAACCAAGTTATGAACGAGACTAATGCACGAATTATGATTTTAGAGATATCCGTGTTCGGCAAAAGTATCAAGCAATAGAATCCCAAATGGTTGTATTATCTCATAAAAATAGGAATTTTATTGGCCAGTTATCATCATACGAAATCCAGTATTTAAGTTACAAATTGGGAATACTAATCATATGTAGATCATGGGACTTACAAACTTTTATTTTGGTACAAGAAGATCGCAGTTAACTTCCAGTTTCAAAATTAAAATGCAAACTAAGTGATATAAACGTTCGCAGTGATACAACAAATGTAAGATGTGTTTTAATAAAACATTGCTATTCATAAGTTTTAACGAGTGGAATTAGTTTTTGTTTGTTTGTTGGGGTGTGTGTTTTGTTTTGTTTTTGTTTAGGGTATTAGCTGATATATTAGCTGGTGTTTGTATCAATGGTCAGAATAACGGCAGCTTATTTTTCAAGTAGAAAAGTTTATTTAAGATGTTTGAAGTTAAAAAAGCACTGCAGGTTAATTTACAGGGCATACAGAATGTTGACGTATTTTAGCAACATACAGGGTTCAAGACGGTTAGTTTTAAGCCATACAACCTGATAAAACTAAGTCGCTATTGAATCAACCCATATTAATTATCCACGTTCCTCAGCGATTTTCATTCTTTTGATGTTTGGGGTAATGAGAAAACGATGAACCCAACATCAACAAACCAGTAGGTTTTTATATATTTACGCATTTATTTACGTATTATGTGTTTACAAATTTACATATTTGTATTATCTTTGGAGTAAAGTTTACAATGTAAATATAAGAAGTAAATGACAAGCAAGTATTTAAAGAAAATGCATACGAATTACTGTATCAATTTTATGTGAATGAGAAAGACGACGGTGTTGCGAGGAACTTTATTGCGAATATTGTGAGTTCTTGTATCCTTTGTATCATTAAATTGCTTGCATGGATTTATTTCCAACTGCTGGTATGAACAAAGTTTATGTCCGCCAAATGTCATTATTTTGGCCCGGGGACCTATTAATAGATCTGAGAACGTGAAATGAAGAGGTTCTGGGCGAGAAGCTACAACAATTTAATATACGTTTTCTATGACATTATCCAAGAAAATGTGTTGAAAGAATTATCTTGTTAAGTTCAAACAACACGTTTGCTCCATATTATTGGTGATATGAAGTAATCTGTGTTTGCAAACACAGGTCATGAACTCATGTTCGACTCCTAAAAAAGTCTATGATTCTGTTATCGTTTCGAGCTATTCTATTCTCTCTCTCTCTCTCTCTCTCTCTCTCTCTCTCTCTCTCTCTCTCTCTCTCTCTCTCTAAATAAATAAATAAATAAATATATATATATATATATATATATATATATATATATATATATATATATATATATATATATATATAATATATCTTTATATATATATATATATATATATATATATATATATATATATATATATATATATATATATATATATATATATAAACAATAAATGAACCATACACGTTTCGTCTTTTATAGACAAGTATCCTTGATATAAAGGTCTTATATGTCAAGAAAGTTATGAAAATGTGAATCTTAATTGGTGTATCTTTTAATATATCCATAGAATCTCTAAGGGCGTAAAAAAAATAGGCAAGATGTATGTGGGGTGGACCATTTAAGGAGGCCCAGGGAGGCACACAGCCAGAATATCTGCATTTATATCGTTCCATGGTACAATTTGAACCATCTAACTGCAAAGGAATCTTACTCTATGAAACGTTGTGGTTAAGTCACGCTATGTTTTCAATTGTTTGTTTTTTGTGCGAGGGGAGGTGGCATACCGGCTCTGCCCCTGAACACAATCAACATCTATTTCCTGAGTGTCCTGGCTTTAAGATGACATATCACCAGGCAACACAAAATAGGAATCCTATTAATGGAAAACAATCCTGTGAAATTATTAGTTTCGTTTTCACCAGGTATTGATGATACAAGGATGGGTATAAGCTGTAATTTTAATCAACAAAGATTTCAACTATTTATTTTTCCAACCTCATTTCCTAATGATTAATATTTTTACCTAAACGGAATAAAGGAACTCAATCGTTTTTATATTAAGCATCATAATTGACATTTGAGTCGGTAATACTGTTTCCAACAGATATCAGCATGCTAGCAAAATGTCATTTGCATAATTGATTTTTTTTCTAGTACGTCAAGAAATGTATAATTTGAATATATTAATCAACTTAAAAATCATCTGCCATGAGATTAATGCAGTAAGATGAACTTCGAACATTGTTTGCCAAGATATCTAATACCATATTTTCACTGAACTCCAACTACTGCTAGCCCGGGTATCTAATACCGTATTTAGAAAGCAAATTATCAAGAGAGCGTGACAAAACATATTATGGGATGGAAACAACATAATGGATATCGTGGCGTTTATTCCAACTGATACAATATTATTTGGTACATATCCTCTGTCTGTGCAAATCTTTTGAGTTCAGTCCGGAAATTAAATTAATTGGCGTGTGGAACTTGATTACGCTTCAAATGGAATTATTAGGAGCAAAATATTTGACATGTGTTAACAGTTTTGTTTTGGGCAATGAAGTCAAAATGTAATTTGTCTTTATTAAAAATTCTGTTGTTGTTTATTTTTATATTGGAACTAAAGCCGTGACTATAATTTTACTCACCGAATTCTGAACCATCAAACAATTTAAAATATAAAGCAAAGTGAATATATATTAATTAGCTAGCTAATAATTGAATACATAACTAATTACTACAGACCTCACCAACAAAGTTATTCTTTTACATGTTTCTGAAAGAAAAGCAAATAAATAATTGATTGATAACCAATTTCCATGCCCATATTTATCAAAAATCTACACAGACACAACAGATTTAAAAACAAAATAAAAATGAAATACTAAGACGATATATACTGTGTTATACTAGTTTATTTTCAAAATTTCCTTTTTTAATTTTAGAACAATGGTTTTAATAGGCTCAACGTTGATAGGATAATTCTGACATTCCTTAACCTTACGCACGTGTGTGTGTGTGTGTGTGTGTGAATTTCTGGCAACTCATATAACATATTGAGAGTCTTTAATTTTCGAGTGACCATGTCAAATTGGGAAAGGATATAATCGAGCATCCGCACTAATGTGAAATAGGAAGGCATAACTTGGTGTCCACGTTAATGGGTAAAGAAACGATAAAAAAGAAATAGCGAAGCTGCGTCAAATGGAACATTTATTGAAATACATTTTGTATCAGTTTAAGAACATTTATTGAAATTCATTTTGTATCAGTTTAAGAACATTTATTAAAATAAATTTTGTATCATTTTAAGAACATTTATTGAAATACATTTTGTATCAGTTTAAGAACATTTATTGAAATAAATTTTGTATGAGTTTAAGAACATTTATTAAAATAAATTTTGAGATGTATTATCATTTACCAGTACAATTTGAAAACATCTAAAGTTCTGATGTATTAACTGATACAATCTTTCCACTATCCAGAACATAATGGAAAAATAATGAACATTGAAGTGAAAAGTTATTACAGATTATGAATAATTACAAGGTTGTTTAATCAATTGAGCATATTTGCATTGAATTTATTACTAATGGTCCCATTGATTATAATGGATCCGGGGCCAGTGATAGCCCAACATTCACGTCAAATAACTTTGTTTTCTTGTAGTAGGACCTAAAATTAAAGGAGGGGTTGGAAACAAAGTATAGGTGAGTAGACATTGCCAATAGATTCATGTAGGGTCTTAACGTGTTGTTCCTCAAGCAAATGTACTGAACGTCATGTGTAGCCTATCATTTTTCTAAGATGTCGCTAAATTCTACAAAACCATTTCTAAGCTGAACTTATATAGTTGTGACTTTTGTATTTAACTTTCAAGAAAGAAACTACATGTAAATCGCTCCACATGTCTTGAAAGTGTTAATAGGTGGCATTTATGACAGCAACAATAATGAGTATGTCTCTCAGGAATTATCTATCCATTATTATATGAGAGAGAGAGAGAGAGAGAGAGAGAGAGAGAGAGAGAGAGAGAGAGAGAGAGAGAGAGAGAGAGAGAGAGAGAGAGAGAGAGAGAGTCTCGCTTGTGAACAGATATTATTAGTAATAACACAGTCAACCATTTAAAAATAAACCAAAAACGTTTTTGATGAAACTGAAATCAGCCGTGATTCATTTATATGATAAAGAGATTTCACCGTAATCAATCGATTTAGCGTAATGGCCAATCAAATGTTATACAAAGTTATCAATAATTTGGCACGAACAAGCTCGACCGGGACGGGGAATATAACGGAAGGACACGTGCTTGCAATCTGTTCAACTACACACGAAACCGTCACCAGAAAGAATGTTTGATTGTTCTAGACAGATATGGGATATTTAATGATGACACTGATGGGTCATTCCTTTAAACGAATTGATAAATACAAATTTAAAGATATGAAGAGTGAGGAATTATCGATTTGTTGATTCGATGCAGAAGATTTGGAAATAAAGGAAGAATCTAAATGTATTATATATTTGCCTGTCACAGTTTGGGTGATTTATTTTGTTTAATTTGATTATTGTGAAACGAATAAAAACTAAACTACGTTTGAAAGATGAATTTTTAATGAATATAGTTTTGATGGATCAATTATTTTATGCGAGTATACAAATATCATATTTTTGTCAAATGGATCGACATTTTGTAATGAAGTTTTACGCACTAGAGTAGATTGGATCAGTTTCTTGTTTAGTTTGGTGGTGAATTCTCTAAAGTCACCGATTCTCTAAAAGACATCATCTCAGGAGCATGCAAGTTAAAAGCGAATTTTTATCGCATGTAAATGGAAGAAATTGCACAATTTAATTTAACCGTAAGAGATAGGAATAAGTAGTATAATTTCATATATTGTTAATTTGTAGGCATAAAAAGAAAATCACATGACAGATAGCTTAATTGTTTTTGAAAAATATTTGTCATTTGGCAAAATGTTTATATGTCTGAGATGGAAATGTTGTATTTATTTACTAACGTGAAAGCGCGATAACTTCAAATATATATGTTTTCGAGAAGTATAATATTTGATAATCACGAGACTATGATAGCTACTAGTACGTTAAGGAGTTTATACGTAATCCGATTGAGCTTATAGGTTAATATCGACCCGAGGTTTTGTCACTCCGCCAAAAAGACCTTATCAAGCAGTAAGTATTTTCACATCTTCGTAAGTCAAGGGTCATTGATCTACTTCTTCCCACACCAACATTTGGCATACGAAGTCAAAAACGTGTTTTTGCTGATGAAATCGTTTCTATCTGCAGCAGGTGAAATTAAATGACCACCGACGGAGCTCACTACAACTGTTAAGTATTCGATATGACTATTTCAGTGATATTATTCCCAATTACTAGGTAAAAAAAAATGTAACGAACAGTCATAGTACCTCAGTTTATTTCTGTTGGGTTCAGTCAGACCGGAGAGGTTGACACTGTTTCCACTAGCTAAATATTCCATGTGTGGGATTGCAAAGGAATGAATCCACGTTTTCCTCGCATATGATCGAATAATTTTCGTCTATTTTTACTCATTCTAATAATTCGATGCCAGTCACGGATGCTAAGTAAACTTTTTGTAGTGTCTCTAGGTGAGGTAGATGTCGTCCCTTTCATCAAACAATTAATTGTGTATTGTATATGTAATGTGAGCATCACTTGAACAATTCCAATGATGATTGTAGAGACTTCTATTTATGTTATGTTTATGAAAACGATGAAGTGATTGATCATTCAGAACAAAATCTGGGTTGTAAAATGCAGGCGTAGAGTAGACAGTGAGATATTTGCGGAATAACGAGTAATGCACATCGTTTTTTTCGAAAATGGATTTGCTTAAACTTTCCTCCAAACTTTCCGTTGTTACTCTACCTGTCAGGTGTTTTTTTTTTTTAACTGTCAAAGATGTGAGCATCACGACTTGTTTTATAATAGTGTGGTTTCGTGAAACTGCCGGCTCTTTATAGTTGTTTTTTTTAACAAATACAAAGACAAACATACATTCAGTCATGGTTTTAATTGTTTGTGTCAAGTTTGGGATCAGTTAAACTGATAGAGTAAAAAAGTAGATCCAATGGCACATTATACACGGTGATACATGAGTTGGTAATACACATTTTGGGAGCAGACGAATTGAGAACAGTCAAGGAATGCAACTCGTGAGTGCAGTGCCGTATTAACCCATGGCAGGGAACCTAGACTTCGAGTTTCTTTGGTCCCCTCGACATCCAACCGCGAATGGCAGGGCCCCTAGGCTTCGAGCTTCTTTGGGCCCCTCGACAGCCACCCGCGAATTTCGCACTCTTTTAATTGATACAAACTTACCAAAAATGATTTAAGAAGGTGTAATTTAGCAGCAGTCTGATTGTTGTGGCATGGAGTAGGAATTTTTTAAATGTGGAATTTTCGATTACGCAGCATTGCCATGGCATGGCTAAAGGTTTCATGGGTCCCTGCTCTTGGTGGGCCCATAGGCTTCAGCCTAGTCATCCTTATGGATAATACGGCCCTGCATGATGAGTGAGTGATTCCTGCTGTCAATGACTGAAAGCAGTTCAAGCTAAAAACGAAAATGTATATTTGCTTATCGTATTTTATTCCTTGATGCCATTTATTAAGATTATCAAAGAAATTCTTTTATAAACAATATTGTTTTCAGCATAGCAACTACACTTCATGCTTTTTTAAAATAAGGAAATGTTTCTTTATCATTTTCATAAGGAAAATAAAATGATTGCAGCTCATTTGAAATGTCAAATCAGTTATTTCGTATTCTTTTTATATAAGAAAATTAGTTTTTAACAAAGAGGAAAATTGACATAATTAATTTTAAGAAATCTGGTAAATAAGAAACACTGGATTTCAAAATAAGTACACGGTCATTTTTTAGTTACGCAGCTTATAACTCACACTTAAATATACATCGCATTTGCATTTTACAATAAATTCCTATACTTTGTTTCTGCAGTAATTGAAATATGTAGTTTGTTAGTTAAACTTTCTATATAACAGTTCTCATCCTAATTAAAACTCTTGCACCGATCTTTCGGCAATAACATTTTATAATAAATGAAATACTCTACGTTATCTGGATCAATAGATGACCGTCGTGAATTGTTGTTTTAGCTAGTGTGATAGAAGGTGTAATATTCCGTAATATTCATTCGTTGATTTTATCAGTAATCCTCATACGCATTAGCTCTAATTGGAGCTAGATTACCAAGTAAGTTCAACGCTACATTGCAGATTTAATATGCTGCAATGGAATCGATGTCGGTGTTAATTCTAAATCAAATATATTTCATTTCAATCAAACTTCCGTCTTTGTTCCTTTTTAATCTCGTCCGTGCAGCAGAGTCTGTTAATTATTTATAGTTTAACAAATCATTTAGTAGGCAAATAAGGCCGGTGACGCACCACCGGTGACACACCACATTTAATATCGAAATGAGACGGGTGACACACAACTGGTGGATTGATTTACACCGCGCTTCGGCAACCACGTGACTGTCTTAAGTCGTCAATCTATTCAATATATAGTACAAAACGCTATAAGATACCTATAAGTTACTATATATGTATGGGAATATACGAAAGAAGTTTTCTTTTCTTTGCAATACTTGGGAGTGCATAGAACTCCAGATCATATATTCCCATACAACTGCAACAACCATTTTATCTACTCATTTTGTTTTTCTACCTAAAACTTGATAATAAAAATAATACATTACAAGAAACAAAGAAACCAAATTGATTCTGTATTTCAAAATAAATACATAATCATGGATTCATCAAAGGGAAAATCATAAATTGTTTTAATGGAAATTATCAAAAAGACCATCTGGAATATCACATTAATTTCGTTTTGAGTGCAGTAAGAAGAATATGATTTCAGCTGGAAATGTAGTCCAACAATACAATGTGTAACACGTTTTTGAATCCAAGGCATGGGTCATGTCATTCCAATTTGCAGAATAACCAAGTAAGTACGTTTTGTACGGAAATTCGAATATAACGTTCATCTGTTTGTGACTCAGTGAAATCGTCCACATCGTTAGCTTTATCATCCCCTCTTTCAAACTGGAACTAGAAAATGATCTCCTGCAATTGCTAGACAATGGAAATATGCGAATCCTAGCGCCTTTTACAACATTTGTCAGACGACACACACACACACACACACACACACACACACACACACACACACACATACATACATACATACATACATACATACATACATACATACATACATACATACATACATACATAACAATTACCCAGCAGGTAATCGCATGTAACAGGAATTGCAAAAACCATTGCAAAACTAAACTTGAAATATCCATGTCGCTTTTCACTCATTCACTCTCATTGAGTACAGGAAGTTGCTCATATGCTGTCATATTACTAGCGATATGGATTGATATCACTATTGTGCCAACAAGTTCTGCAACAAGAGATCTAACAGTTGAATAAATGAGCTTTGCCTCTTAAAGCCTGTTTTTCTTTGAACTTCAAAGGCAACTACTAAACAGAGACAAGATCAACAATAAAAACAAAAAAAATCGTTAAACTTACAGAAGGTTCTGTAAACAGGATACATGTAAAAATATATTTGTAAGTTGTTCATTGATAGTTACATATTTGTTGCTGACTACATTTCAGTGATGTCAAAACCAACTATATGTAATTATTGAAAATTAAAAATAGCAAGATGTAAATTGTCGAAAACCGTCCCCCAAAACACGAGGGAACAGATTTCCAGGTTGGAACGTTTCAATAAATTAATTCTGATTTAAATCCATAATACCGCCATTAATCATAAATTTCACAATTCTTCCAATCTAACTAACGTTTGGAAGGAAGGAAATAACTTCTTAAAAAAAACTATCGGGCATAAACAGCTGTTTGAATAATCAAACAACGTGTTTTAAAGACTTTCAAATATTCAGTTTAAATGAAGAGATGCCACCCTTCAAAAATAGTGATGTGATACATTAGACAAATTCCGTTAGTGAGTAATCTAACAACAACAACATTCGCACGCGGCGAACCAATTGATCCGAGAGGGAATGCAGTGAGGAATGCTCGCTTTTCTTAAAGAGGATCTGAGAAGAAAAAGCGTGCTTTGGATAAACAATAATAATTGGGTAAATAATGATGATCAGATATGACGCTTAAATATACGGTTAAGGGCGAACTTCACCTGATGACAATCATCGTGATGTTTTCTTCTTATCTTTCCAACGGTGACGTAATCAAATCTTGTGTTCCAGCTTTCGTTGTTGAAATTTCTCAGTGCTAGAAACTGCCATGGATTCTCATTTCGAAGGAGGAAATACATAGCTGATAATGGTATGACACGTCGATATTATCTGGCTTTAATGGAACCCAACGATGTTTAGGACCATACTCAGTTAAGATTCAAGAGTATGCAGATAATTTGGTATATGCGACTTTTTGCACGTAACAGCGGCATTAGATCGTCAACTGTCCAAAGATTCCCCACTAGCCAAACTTCATCCAGTTGATTTAAAAAAAAAAAGTTTGAATACATATTTACTTTAGGTTGTATATACTTTCTCAATATGAATCAAATGACTACATACTCTTATCTCAGTTCCATAGGATAGAGTAATTATCTTAGCATAAACATTCTAAACAGTATGTCTGTCAATAATTTATCAAAACCTAAGAAAGTTGTCTTTGAATATTATATTTTAAAAAATGAAACATACGTATCTCGTAACGTTCAGTACAGAAGCAAGGTGTATTTTCGGTTCCACATCTGTCATGGATGGTCAAGGTGACATCCCCGGCATTGCCGGCTCCTCCCAGTCGGCCGAAGGGTCCCACAAGAATCTCTGTATTCCTTCCAAATGCAATGGTCCTGAAGGTTTGGTCTTTCTGAGTAAACCAATGCTGTCTTCTAAGTCAACGTGACCATCAATAGCATCATATTGGTTAGACGAAATCCCATAAAGTTCTACAACTCCCCGTAAAAACAGATAAAAATATGACTGAGCCTTGTAGTACATGAGCCACAGTTAAAGTTTAGATAAAGTGAATATAATTCGTTTTTATTTGAACAGAAAATAAAATCTGCTAGAGGTATTTAGAAAAAAACCAATGAAAAATTCGCCATAATAACTGAGGAATACGCACAGGTGTGTTTTCGAAAATAATACACATCGGACTGATTTTATCGCTCGGTAATTTAAGGAGTGTGTATTTCGCCTGATGTCATATTTTGAGCACACACCTAACTTCTGTTTCTATTGAAACATAAACAAAGCACGTTTTCCGTTCCATGTTAGTTAGTTTGAAATGTTTTATCATCACAATCACGCCAATAGGAGATCGTTGAGGTACAATCAAGAGCAGCGTCGTCATGTGTGTTGCCGCAAATTGTGGGAACACAAATGCTGATGGGTATTCCATGCATTCCTTCCCGAAAAACCAAGCACGTTGTTTTTGGTGGACAGATTTTGTAAAACTCAAAAGAACAAACTGGGATGATCCGAGTGAGCTTTCTTCCCTCTGCTCCTTTCATTTCACACCAGAGTTCTTCCCATTTAGGTATATATTTGAGGTTGATCATATAGGTAGGGCACCAAGGAAAGTTAAATTCAATGACGATGATGTCCCTTATATCCATTGCGTGAATGAAACGGACAACCAAGCCAAGGTAACTGCAAATGTATCTGAACCTTCAACACCAAAGCATCAACTGTGTAGGCTTGAAATGTTGTCACCATCAGAGGAAGTAACTGTCAAGTGTCATCGCCAAAGAAGATAAGAAGATGCTATTCAAAGAGAAGTAGCAAGGGTGAGATTTTACTGACAAGTACCATGGTATTATATATATGATATTCAACAGATCAGTCACTCCATCATTCTATTTGCACCCTGTAGAACGTTCTTTCATAGTTTCCAAAACAAATACAGTAAATATCTAATAAATCAAGAACGGAGATATAAACATTTGATAAATATGTTCAGTTTAAATTGTATCATTTACATTCTGAATTACATAGTGAAATTGATCTTATGATCATTTATTTACACATATCTCTCAAACTCTAGCTTGCCTCAAGTTTATAAGTTCAAATCACGTCATAAAGTTTGTCAGTTGCTTGTGCATGGTTTGATGTTTTGAAACATACTAGAACTTCCTCCAAACTTAAACTGACCAACACAAAACATCTAATTATTGTTAAAAGTGGCATTAAATGCCTACAAAGTACTAATAACACTGGTTGACAGAATATAAGTGAAATACTTATGGGCACAGCATTAAACGCCTAAAATTCAGATATAAAACTACATTTGATTTAATATTGTGCCAACATAATATTACAGAGTAATGAGGTAAAAAGCAGCTGCCACATGGAAAAGGAAGGTCTTGTAAGGAGTGTAGAATTCTTTAAGTACCATAGGATCCCAATCAAATACCTAATTCCAGACAGACATGTCCAAATAGTGAAATGGGTGAGGGAAATATGACAGACACTAAACATTATTTTGATGTCTGACATGTTACTAAATGTACGAAAATTAAAGATCATAATGTTTTTGCATTGATATTCATTGTTAAATTGAGTTTATGAAGAATCGGAGTAAAATAAATGTCAATGCAACAAGTGTTAGTGTTTTTAATGTGACACTCATAATCATACATAATGTAGGTAGTTTAATTTACTGTAGAAATTTTAGATATTCATAATATAACATCTTGTTCAATCACTTCGTGCAAAAATATTTATTAAAAAAAACTTCCAATTGACTTGCAAATGGTGTTTTTGAAACAAATATTTTATGATGCCTTTACTGTCTGTTTCTATATACAGGACTGAAAAAGAAACTCTTTGCCTTATCAAAAGAAAATGACTCTGTAGCTATAACTCCATGGATAAAGAGTTTGGTCAACCACCTGTATTGGACTGCAGCATCATCGCCTGACCAAAACAAACAATTAATGCTTGAAAAGTGGCATCTGTTATAAACCCCATCAATAATTTGCATTCTGGCCACGATGATTTATTTGTATCATGGAGAGAAGAGAGAGAGAGACAAAATAAGTGATTGAAACCATGTAGTACAAAATGGTTTTAAAAATGTAAACTAAAAACTAAATACTTGTATTCTTGGCAACAATTATTTAGATCCTTCAAGTGTGTTTAAGTTTAGTGGATCTATTTATTATTGATCATTGATATTGGGACGCAATAGATTACATATCATATAGGCATGCGACTTTGACATATAGAATCTATGTTGGGGTTTGGACCGAGACAATGAAATCCCAGCCTAGGGGTTATATTATTTGTCTCCCCACGAGGCTTGTTAGAAAGAAACTGTTTCCTTTCATCATTTCCAATTTTGAGTACCCCACTCTCCCGTATAAAAGACCCTCGTTACCCTCTAAATATGTGGACCCTAAAGGGCAACCATGTGCTAAGCTTTCAAGTTCACGGATTCTTTGAACATTTATATTTCTGTCTTGGAAATATGGCAAGTGATGCAGTGAAATTTGCTTGTGGATTAGTGTGTTGAGGGATAAATGATTCCTTCTGGCTGGTAAATGCATTATTTGTCAATAAATATTGCAGGTATATTGAGCTGGAGCACAACGGAGAAGCTTAACCAAATTATAATAGATCATGTTTGACATAACACATTTCTGGCTGTTGCTAAGTTTTCCATTGTTGTTTAGAGAGTTGGGATGCTATCAAGTGTATAGGTATATAGTTTTATGTGCATGGATCAGTGTTTTCTGACATAGTTCATTTCACACACCATTGAGAATTTTATACTATCTGTAGCACAGTAAATTTTCAGGTCAGCTTCATTAAATGTAGCTAACAGTATATACTATGTTTCACGCGAAGTTTTTACAACTAGTTCGGTTGCTTTAGCTACATTTAATGATGATGATCTGAAAATGTACTGAGCTAGTCCTGCATATAGGATAAACTTGACCATGCTAGTTAGAACGAACTAACATAATATCAAAACCTCGAAATAGTATGCGTGTGTGTATTTGTCTCTATCAAAATGTTTTTGTTTGGTGTGTTTTCTAAGACAGATTGACCTTAAGTAACTATGTTTTGATTATATCTTTGTTGTTGTTGTTGTTTTATTTGAGAACAACTATGGCACAGAAGAAGAGAAGAAGGGTTTCTTTTGTTAAAAGTAGTTCTGAGCGCGTGGACACCATGACTGAAACGATTGGTCTGAGATGACTAGACTGAGATAAGAAAAGTAAAGTTAGCAAAACGGCTAGATTTCTCTGTCGCTTGGGTGAGCAAGAACTGTATTGGTCTAATACATCAGAGGACAGTGGGCCAATTCAAATATCTTGGAACCATAATCAACGATGAAGGATCAAAAGCAGAAATTTTGTCACGAGCAGCACAAACAACGGCAGCTATGTCAAAGCTAAGACCCATCTGGAGAGACAAGAATATCTTGTCTTAAAACTAAAAATCAGAATTTTGAGAGCACTAGTCATCTCAATCTTTCTGTATTCATGTGAGGCCTGGACCCTGACAGCAGAATTACAACGAAGAATCCAGACACATGAAATGAGATGCTACAGAACCATCCTTGGCATCTCTTACATGGACCACATCACCAATGAAGAAGTTCGTAACACCATCAGGCACAAAGTAGGCCATTATGAAGACCTCCTCACCACTGTCAAAAAGATAAAGCTGAAATGGTATGGCCATGTAACTAGAGCCAATAGTTTATCCACATAAGTACTGTAGGGCAGCGTCCAACGTGGCAGAAGGAGAGATATACAGAAAGTGGAGTGACAACATCACATAATGGACCAGGAAAAGTTTTGCGGAGACACAGTCATTGGCACATGATCGAGACAAGTGGAGGGAACAGGTCAAATGTTCAGTAGCACAGCGCCTCAACGACCACACTAGGTCAATAGACTGATGATGATATCAAGAACGTCTTTTTCTACACTTATCAGACTCACTACAGAATTCAAAGAATCTATTCTGATGGATCAAAGGATGAAAAAAGGCTGCTGCAGCCGTCGTTAGTGGCAAACACATAACCAAAGTTCGTTTGCCAAACGATGCGCCCATTCTTTCAGTGGAAATCAGAGTAATAGACCTTGCTTTTAAATTTATCGAACAGAAACGTGTTTTAAATAGCATTATCTTCTGTGACTCACTATCAGTGATTCGTTTACTACACACTAGAAAACTGGAGAATCCATTATTAACCTATCTCCTCGTCAAACATACCGAGCTTAGTAGCTCATACAATATAGTATAGTGTTGGTTTCCTAGCCATATTGGTATTAAAGGTAATGAAGAAGCAGATCGCGCTGCTAAAATGGCTCTATCCCAGGAGCCATCTGATTTTAAATTACTGTTTACCACTTAAACCTGATATCAAAAAGTACCTACGCCAGAAGTGCCAGGGCAGACGTCATGGGATGATGCAGTCAATAACAAACCTCATGCCATCAAACCAACCCTCGGAGAATGGACTCCTTCCTATAGAACCATCCGTAGGGAGGAGGTTGTCATTGCAAGAATCAGAATTGATCACACATACATTACCCACTCCCATATACTGTACAAAAAGTTGAAGATCCACCAGAGTGCGTTACTTGCAATGAACCATTCACTGTTAAGCACTTTATGACCGAGTGTTCCGATCTGCAACCTACGCGTGATAAATACTATAATGTACATGACATGAAGGAACTTTTTGATACTATACAAATCACTTGTATTAAGATTTCCTGAAGCAAGTAAATCTTTATTTTAAACTATAACTAGTATGCCATCACCTAGAATATTTATCTAATGCAAATACGGCCTCTTACTTTCAACATCGTTTCATCAAGATACACAATTTACATCTCCCGTTAATTGGGAAGCTTCATATATTACTGTTACTAACATCTTACCATTTTACTTTGACCTATTTGGTTTCTCTATCGCCGGTCGCTATTAAACCTTTTCTTATTTTTAAACATGTATAAATACAACCTATTGTATGGCGCTAAATAGCCTAAATGTACTGGTGCGTCGTTAAAAATCAATCAATCAACAATCAATCAACAGAATTAAAAAGTCATGCTCCATAGGAGCCCAATATGGTTTCACCTTGTTTCTGAAGGACTGCATCCACTAGCAAGAGCCCGATCTCGTGGGCACTTACTAAGTTTACCTTGGCATGTAGAAACTACGCTTTAAACATATACAGAATGCCAGTTGACATTTACGAACTAAAGGGAAATAAAGCGACTGAACACGGCACCGATGTGGATCTGATTAGGTTTGGAACAGAAGCGAATTTGACAGAGTGTACCAGCCGTGTTTTTGTTGAAGTCGAAACAGGCGAGCTTGTAACTATTCAAGATCAAACTTGAAGACTGTAGACATATAAGCACATGGGACGTTGTTCTCAAGCAGTGACTCGCCGTAGCCAAAGTCCTTGCTGAAATCACAGAGAACAAAGAAATGTCTGTCGTCGTAATCAAAGCATTACGTCGATATTCCCAGTGATGGAATGAAACAATATGTGGAGCAAAAAGGACGCCGATGTGTCCCCACCACCACGCGTCGTAAATTTATTTATACCATACCAATGATTGCCGAACAGCAAAGAAGAGAAAACCATAGACAACATATTAAAAAATGGCATTCTTGTTTTAACTAACTTTACTAATGTTTATAAACCTAAAATTAGTTTCTTAACGCGCGTCAAGATTGTATTTATTATCATATCCGTTTATTATAGTGGGAGGATCAGTGAACAAGATTCATAAGCTATCATTTTGGTAAGCAAGTAATAACAACTCGTAACAATCCCGACGAAACTCCACTTGTACAATATCGGTATCAATGGTAATCAGAGAGGATATGTAGCTAAAAGCATTCCTTCCATATGGGTTCTTGACAGTCTTTGGTATTTGCTTTTAAGATTTGTCATAAAGTATACGTGATGGATTCTTAACAATCACGTGATTGCGATGTTTTCGAATTTACTGACAGGGTGTTGGGTTAGCTAACAAGAGATGCCAACATCAATGTTGATTGTGTGCTTCTTCTCGACGAATATCTGCTTCAAGATTATGGAGTACACAGACCCACCTCTACAATGAAGTATAATCTTATCAGCCAGCTTGGAGTCATTGAATTAGCTCGCAAACAAAGATAAAAAGCACTTGTTTTGCAATATTGAAGTATTGTTGAAAGGAAACTCCGCCAAGTTTCTCCTTCTGACAAACATTGACTCAACCAAGAAAGGAAAAAGCTCGACTGTCATTCAACAAAGACTCGCATGTCAATGTAACGGTTCTTAGAGATAATAGAGAACAATCGTTAGTACACACAACATGACCGTATTCATTACAGTTCTATGCACGCCTGTGCACGTGCAAACAATCGCCGGAGACAAAAATATTAACCCAGGAAAATATGGCCGTCAGTATAACTGATGGAAGAAGAACCAGGAAACACCCGCGAAGAAACACAGACAAACGGAAAGCTACTGGCAAGCTTTCTCATAGACTCGCACTGTCCGAGCCCGAGACTTGAACACGGGCAGAGGTGAGATAGTAGTGATCGTTAAAGACGAGCGCGTTATACCACACGGCCTCCTTTATGACCAAATGGTTTGTAACAACAGTCACTCATTTTCACTACTCTCGCTGCTAATGACATGAGTTCTACGACGCATGGGGGCAATATACTCGTGTATATGATTTAATTTGTCTCATGAAAGAGTTAACCAGATCCTTTCCGGAGTCCGGCTGATAGCATTCGAACTGTTTCTGGCGGGACATTGTGAGAGGCTCCGATATCGACTTGGTGTAGGAAAAACATCATTATGTTGACAGTTGATTGATAGAACAAAATGTTGGAACGTGAAGAAACAGTTTTTCTAATTTGGGAATCTGACGTTAAAATTCTGCCTCATTCTTGGGAAGAACACTGATCGGTATATATTAAATTTAATGTATATTTATTTTAAAGTATACATTCAATACATCTGATTGATCCGTATTTCCGTACCATACACACCTTGACTATAATTACTAGGGCATCTTCTTTGACGTCCGTTCTCAGGACATAACATATAGGTAGTTATGTTGTAGGTATCGCCCTTGTCTGACATCAGTTTCAATCGAAGGAGCAATGTATGTTCATTGTTACATCACCACACCTGCGTAAAACAAGATTCAGTTTTGAACAATATACGACAATTTGAATTTGTATACGATATCAAGTAGGTAACGAACATCGTGCTAATATAATGTCCAATTCTCTGCCATTGTTCCTCTTGTTACACGCCACTGCCAGCGATTGTATTGGTCGGCGATCTATTAATATTGTCATGTATTTAAGTTTGATTGACATATGGCGATATTATACGTCAAAGCTATAGTTTTCCAGTGCTATTACGATCAGAGCAACGTAAACTGTTACTAAAATATCAACTGTGTCCCTTGTACTGATGTTTTGTTGACATTAGTAGAGATACATGTTTATTTCTTCATGCACACACAATTACATTTTATTGTAATGACTTCGATTCAGTGACTGTGACATATTTCATTTTGCTTTTCAGTTATTAAAATGCAAATACACGAGAATAGGTGATTTTCTATGTACTTTCGTGCCCTTGTGCCTTCATGATTGATTAAACTGTTTTGTCTTAAATGAACTCTAGTTATTTTCATCGATATAATTCTGTAAAAGCTATAACATAAAGTAATACTTAGAACGTTTCCAAAGCCTTTATAACAAGCATTTGAACTGGTTGTGAATACATGTGATATTAATAACTGTAAGTAAGTATAATTTCTGTATTCATGTGCCTTTCCTGTGTATTTTGACACTATTTCTAAACAATGATGAAAATATAGTTTGGTTATATATGGCCCTGCTAGGGCAGTCATGCAGTGTGTATTCGATTTTCAAACTTCATGCCTTCGCGAATCCTGTGAAGAATGTAGTGAAATTATTTAATAAAGTAACTTCTCATACATTCTTTTAATCGATTAATTGATTAATTTCTCATCTAAATGCAAACTTATTTTGTACCGGTCGCACCATAGAGTCATAGATATATCAGATGTATTATTATTATTATTATTATTATTATTATTATTATTATTATTATTATTATTATTATTATTATTATTATTCGTAGTAGTAGTAGTAATCAGTAGTCGTAATAGTAGTAGTAGTGGTATTATCTCAACGTTAAAATGGTAACTAATCACAAGTTTGCCGAAAGTCACACATTTGCATGAAGCAAACTGGAAAGCTGTCATGAGCTAAAACTGGGGTGTAGTCAAATATAATTAAACGTTCGTTCTTCTAACTCTATCGATGTATCATCTAATTGACTCATTTGGAATCAGGTCAGAATTAATAACTCTATCGATGTATCATCTAATTGACTCATTTGGAATCAGGTCAGAATTAATAGCTCTATCGATGTATCATCTAATTGACTCATTTGGAATCAGGTCAGAATTAATAACTCTATCGATGCATCATCTAATTGACTCATTTGGAATCAGGTCAGAATTAATAACTCTATCGATGTATCATCTAATTGACTCATTTGGAATCAGGTCAGAATTAATAACTCTATCGATGTATCATCTAATTGACTCATTTGGAATCAGGTCAGAATTAATAGCTCTGGATGATTACCCACGAATATAGTCCCATTCTCCTTTTAGAACATTTGTTTCCTGTCTCCATTTGGTGGTGATACAAGAGTTAGATTTCAGCATCCTTGGCAACAATTGTTTAATCTTTAGAATATGAGCTTATTGTGTTATTGTTGGTGTGTGCTTCGGCGACAGTGTACAGTGATGTCTTAGTAATGATCCGGAAGTGAAAGTTATGTTCCATTGCACGCTGGCTTTGTTTACAGTCTTTCCTTTCAAAAAATGCAGGTGAACCTTTGACAAAACCTTCACCGTGAAGTCATCTTCGAAGGTATTTTAGATTAACATAATGATTTGTATTGATTATTGCATAGTGGAATGTTCGGTACTGAGAAACAAATGTAGGGAATATAGTAAACTGGTTGTGTTCTAAGTCCATTTAGGTTATCAAGATGTGCATCCGGTAACTCATGGATCTCCTTCTGTAACAGACCATATTGAATAAATTGTAATGTCAATTTGGTGTTACCCCCTCTGATTATGTCACCCAGTGCGGTCCGCATCTCCCCGCACCCCCACCGCTAGTGAAGCCACTACGTTTTAGTACGGCATTCAGTGCGTTTGATAAATCAAAGTTTGATTATAGAAAAAAAAATGAATTGCCTCTGGGATTTGTCTATCATTAATAAAGATTCTAAATCAGCAAACGAGACTAAATGTGTATCAACTTCCATAGAACCCAAAGCGTGAAATTAATTACAAAATTGCAAAAAGATATATAATTGTAACTGGTTTGCTTGGTAGCACGGCAAGGCAGAATCACGACAAATTTTGTTTGCATATAGATGCATAATTTCCCTCAGGGCAAATTCAATTAGATGATTGCCTTAATGAAGCATACGCAGTTTCAGTACTTCAAACAAAATTAATAATTACTGTTTGGCTTAAAGGATTAAAGATGCGTTCCACAAACAAGATGATTTTTTTTATAAACTTATCTAACCTGGGGACATCTGAATGTTTTTAATAAAATTAAAAAAGTTAGCAACTTTTTAAGGATGTAAATCTGTTTATATATTCATTGCAAATTAACTCCTTTTAGAACTTCTACAAACAGGTGAATACAAATTTATTACCAAATAAGAATTATTGTATTTAGATTCTAGAAATGGGAGTGATATGACAAATAAAATACTCGTAGACAATCTGCCACTGGACAGTTACAAAATTAACATGTAAGCAATATATATATATATATATATATATATATATATATATATATATATATATATATATATATATATATATATATATATATATATATATATATAGCATGTTTTTTTCTTAATCAGTTATACCTTTAAACTGTTAAAGGATTACCTAAATAGGAAGAAAATGCTGGAACAAAGTTTGTTTGAAGATACTTCATTCGCTCATTGCAAACCTTCCAGCACCTCTCACCCCAATCACCACCACCGCTACCCATGAAATGGGTAATCCTGGATGCGGATATACGCTAGTACATGTATAATTCATAATTAACGACACCGATTGCTATCATAAACATATTATAATTGTTACTTGACTTTAATTAGTCTATAATATGGCATTCGGTTTTTTGTTTGTTCTTTTGGCCAATTTTTATCTCACATAGAGTATGTTTTAAATAATTGAAGGGTGGCGGTTTACTCTCGTCACCATTGTGACCATTTATATACATGTACGAGAAAGAGAAAAGCTGGACAATGATAAAGTGACCAGAGTACAAAACATTTACAAATATATTTCGATTCACATCATTTGTATTTACAAACAAATTTAGTCCCTCGAATGGTCTTTTGTTTGATAATAGCTTTAATTAATTTTTAATTTATAATAATTGTATCTTAACAGTTTTAGTTTGCACTATATCTTCTTGATAAAATGCAAAAACATCAACGTACATTTCATTGTAGATACAAAATATTTGTGAATATTGTTGTTGCTATAGCCCTGCAAGTTTTAATACCAAAGGTACAATTATCGGTTTGTGAAGACACTATGTTCTCTTTCCGGTCAATGATTTTTGGTACTAATGAAACATATATTCTCTTTCCGAAATTCATTAAAAAATATGATCGCTCCAAATTAAAGAGATTCACAGTAGACAGTGGTTTTATCAGGTTCACATCAGCAAATCATTGTGTCCGTAGACATAAAGCGGAAATGAAAAGAAATCGATGATGAATGCAGAATGGTAGGAACAATTATAGTAATAGTAACACAAGTCGAGGAAAATAAATACCGAATTGGGTATTGTCAAACATTTTCATTGTATCAGCACGAACGAGAAGGCTTAATTAACACGCAAAGCCACGAATCGGACACGTGTATCCGATCTGTTTATCAAGATAAGTGACTGAGACAAAAATGTCTACGTAGAATAATTTAGATTAAAATTCGATGTTTAATGATTTGTAATGATGTATCACGCGTTTGACCAAAGTGAAAGATAGCAATCTCATGAAATGGATGGGAGTCTTGATACCTCAGCATTCATATCATTTAACTGTTTATATTAGTGCTGACAGGAAATTAACTTTATCTAAGTTTCTATAGGAAGAGACGTGTATCTAACCGCTGACAGGAAGTTAAATTTATCTAAGTGCTAACAGTAAGTGAAGTGTATCTAACCGCTGACAGGAAGTTATGCTGATCTAAATGCTAACAGGAAGTGAAGTGTATCTGAGAGTTAAACGTTAAGTTTATTGAAAAGTTAACACTCAAGCGATCCATCGAAATTAATCAATCATTCCAAATCAACAAACCGATCGATCGATCCATCGATCGAAAAAAATCAAGCAATATTCATCTCCTTCATTAGGCGAGTTCTTTTGCAAATATAGAGAATATGAAAATGAGAAGCTCAGCAATATACATTGATCATTACGGAAAGCATTACAGAAAGGCATAATTCATATGTAACTAATACAGAAAAGGAAGGAAAAATGGAATATAATTTATTAGCAAATACCTGTGAGCTTGGAGTAAATGGCACATGCAAGTTGTGCATAAATCTATTGAAAATAATTTTATAAAATAAAAATAGAGAAAAATAAAATAATTTGTATTATTACAGCACAGGTACATTAATGTGTATGACGTTGTTTATAACATGGCATGGGGTCCTATATATACAAAATTTGGTAGGAGCCGATCTGAAAAGGTTTACTTTTGACACATTTGTGGTTCTTTTGCTAAGAAGTACAGTTGTGATACAATGACGAGGAACTGGAATGAACAGATCTAAAAATCGTGATAATGTTTTTTTCCCAGACTACTTAGAGGATCATTTGTCAAGCGTTTTAGTAAATGAGACTCGTCGCTACTTTGGTTAAGATATATGTTTTGTTCCAGTCAAACCTATGAAGCAACCAATAGTGAAAGTCGTTGGCCATTTGTCTTGTCAAGGTATATCAGTGGCCATATTTTTGACCACGACTAACGTCATGACTTCAAGGGTGGTATAAACCTGGTTAATTAACGTCTCTTCCTTTTCAAGTATGGTCATGTTGGCCAAGTGCTTTCACTAAGATTTATTCCGAAACACTGACTGAATAATGAAGTTGAAGTGGACATCTATACCTTCTTTAAAAAAAGTAAATTCCAAATATCTGAAATAAAACCAGAGTATCCTATCAGAATAAATGTGAAGGTGTACGAGGACTATTTATTTGGAGATGATGTTACTGGGCAGGGTGCAGAGTTTAGCTAGGAAGAGACGTTTACGCCTATCAATTTTGGTAGTGATTCTTATCAACCTCAGTGTTTGACACATATCTGAGCGCGTTTAGTCAGGTAATCCCTGCATTCTTGTTTGCTATAAAGTGTTGCAACTTGTTGAGCTCAATTAAATCCTATTTTTTTTCAAGCTCATTCCACTTTCGTAGCCGTATAGTAAGGTTAAAACAACAAGTGTCTTATATAAACTGGCAGATAAGTTTGGGTTTAGGTTTAAAGTGCCATCCTAACATTTTCTAAGAGCAATAAAGAATTACTAGTTTTTCTTTAACCATTGCATTGCGGTTCATGGAGTCTTCTAGTATTCCAAGGTGAATAATGGAGTCACCTGCATGAATGATTCCTTTATGGAGTGTTAGGTACAACTTATCATTTAATTTCCGTTCTTGCTAAAACTATAATATATGACTTTTTGTAGAATTTAGTTTGTGGTTATATATGTTTGAATATTCGGCTATAATCTAAAGCGTTGTTGTTAAGTTAGTTGGAAAATTTGATAGGCATGCAAAGTCATCTGCAAACATAGGGCAGCAGAAATCTAAACTTCAAATTGTACACCTAGTTGGCTCTTTATTATGCTCTGTACCAATTCATATATACCTACACGATTCCTGGCTAAACACCTCGCTTGATATCGAACCCATGAGACTGATATTTGTTAAGAATGACTGCATTTTGTATCCTTTGATATGCATTTCCTATTATTCCCAGAGTTTCTCCTGAACTCCAATTGTACATGATTTCAAGAGTAGACCACCATCCCAAAAAGCGTCAAAGCCTTTTTGAGCATCGGGAAAGGCAGCATAGGTGGGACTGCCATACTCAGAATTATAATGAATAACCTTTTGAAGATTACGATATACAAAAATAAGCTTAGAATTTGTTTTGAAATCCTTGATGTTGTGGATTTCCTTCGTCACAAAAAGTTATTCATTTTTGATTGTACAATTCTCTCAAATACTTTGTACAGCCGTGGCAACATATATATAATGTTGGTGTATGAAAGAAGTTTACATTACCCTTGAATGGTTCCTAAATTAATGGGATGACCACTGTTGTCATACCTCAATAGATTGATGGAAGAGTATCATTCAAGATGGATGTGAACCAGCTGCTAAGTTCTTGCTTTGTGATTTCATCATGTAAAGATTCATATTTATATGCTTGCCTCTTAGAACAATGTTTGATATCACGGTCTGTTTTCTTTACAGATTTTTTGAAAGTGTTTTCATAAGAATCATACTATTTCCTTATATATAATTCAGCACTAAATCCGCAAAAGCGCCAGCAACCGAAGGTGGGTCAGAAAAGGTATTACTACCATAAAAAACTTCAACAAAAGATTTGTGTTTATTTGGCTTACTATTTGTAATCAGATACCAGAAAACGCGTAAAAGTCTCATACAGCCGCTTCTTGAATTTCATTCAGGGAATTATCCAGAAAGGTTTACATATCTATACGATGTAACTATACTACTTCACGCTTTGCAGTTTTATACAGAGCATATGTTTCGTGCTGAAAATTCTCTTGGCCTGCCTTGTTTGACCCAGCTTATGTGGAAATCGTGTTCTATTTTATGACTTCGCTTTAACGCTTCGTTTCAGCATGGCTTTGCGTATAGTTGAGGACGCCTAATGAGCAGTGCGACTCTTGCAGCTTGTATCATGCATTCGGCTTTATCAAGGCAAAGTCGGTCTATTTAGTTTTGACCGTTAATCGTTCTCGTTGGACTTCCTTGAAATTTACTCGCAAGTGCGTTTTGATAATGACTGGTCTTATTATTGGCGACTTTGTGCCATGCCGTTAGGTTGTGTAATTTCGATACATTTGAGGTTATATTTTATTTGGCTCTGAACTGAACATAATATATGTCAGTGGTCTGATGTTGTAGAGATTTAACTTCTCGGATTATTTAATAACGTTTGACACTGGAGCCACCGAAGCTGTCGGTCTATATGTAATCGAACATGGTTTAAAAGAGGATATTTACATATTTCAAATCGATACAGTTGGGTGCAGTATTTATCTTTTGTATCTGATTTTGGACAGCGAAATCGTTTAATCCTTTCAATTATGAAGCATTAACGATAACTCAGTCTATGAAACGCATTCGTATCATTTGCAATAATAACTGTCCCTCTTCTGATAAATCCTCGTATAAGTCGCAAAGAATCTGGATCATTCCCGATAGTACCTAATATCAATTCCCAATAGTACCTAATATCATTCCCGGTAGTACCTAATATCATTTACCGGTAGTACCTAATATCATTTACCGGTAGTACCTAATATCAGTTTCTAATAGTACTTTATATAATTTCCATGTAGTACCTAATACAATTTCACGGTAGTGCCAAATTTCATATCCCGGTAGTACCCTAGCATCTATTCCCGTTATAGTACGAAATGTCATTTCTCAGTAATAGCTAATATCATTATAATTAGCCGAGAGCATGTAGACACAGAGTAAGTGCAGTTTGAACGAGAAATCATCAAACTTTGCGCCTATAATTATGCAGTTATGTTTGCCATTGGTACAATGTTTGTTCTAATTGTTTTAATACATATTTGAAACACCAGGTTTGCCACATTTGATGAGCACGAAAAGGTCTGATCTGACATTCCATAAAACTAAATTCAAATCAATTGTCTAAATTACTTTACCTAGGAGAAGTATTATAATTTAAATTGGCATTATGAGCTTTGATGTTGTTTTATAGGTTATGTAAGGAATAGATAAATGAGATGTAATGAAACATATAATGAAACGGAATAACTTTTCTAAGATTCTAATTTCGAACATGTAATTTAACGTTTAAGCAGATTTCCAGTGAGTGGAAAGAAAACCCCTTAGCGTTTCGTTCCTTGTGTACGGATATTACAACTTCACTAGCAATTACAACGTTTAGTACTCTCTGCATGGTCTGAGACATTTTGACTTGTTGTTGATAAATGTCATTCTCTGATCGTCTTTGGTGATACTGTATTACGTGAGATTCTCCATCGATGCGAAGAGACTGAGCCCGTTGATTCTGTGATTTATTTGAATTGTCAATATTTAAGATTCCGCTTTAATATTTTGTTGGGAATACATGCACTACGTCTGTAAGAAGTGTTTGCATTAGAAGAAACAAACACTGTGATGAATTTGTACGCTAATTGTCTTTGATAGGCTTTGTCTCTCATTCATCGCATCTGAGCATCTCTTGCAAGTTGACGTCTGGAGGTCGTAGGATGCGTGTCGAAACACCTTCTGGTGTAATCTACACACTGGTTACACTTTAACATATGGTAGTAAAATAGGTCTTGCCGTTGCAGTTGATGCTACTAGATTGTATTTATTGCGGTGCTGAGGCTGCTGTACAACGTTGCTTTTATTTTGTTCATTCTTAACTGGTCACAGGCGGGTTGATTTGCACGTTGATTACGATATATATTGTTACCGTTAGCAACAGGAGATGTGTTTGCATAATGACATTTTCTCATTACGTTGTCATGTTTTTCAACCTTAGTTGTTATTAAGGTCTCAAGTTTGAACAAGGCGTTCTTAAGATATATGTTTTCGGTAGCTAGTTACCTATTATTTTCTTAAGTTCATGTTTCGCTGAGTTTAAGTCACAGCTATGTACGATTGTTTTACGCTATGGTTGTTTCCACACTGTTATTGTGCGGTTCTCATGCGTGAATACATTTTCTAATCTGTCCTTATTACGTGTTAATTTTCCGTTGAATTTTTGTTTTTATAGCATCGGCTTTTTCCCAGTGATTTAAAAATTGTAAATTTTAACATTCTTTTATATGTTTATAGTATGCGCTGCTTTTTGTTGAATATTATCTGGTAATTAACACGTAAATAGATAAGCAATAGTTGTGTCAGACCTATTAAATAGTCCTGTACCAACATATAAGATTTCTTTATTCTTTGTAATGTCTACGAGTTTACCCACATATGCATATGTCGGCGCTCCATTAAAGACATTATTTATGTATTCATGATTTGGAAACTGTTTTCTTTATGTGTCATTAACACGCTTTGGACGAGAATGGAAGAAGGCATAGTATAAAATGTGATCTTGTGTATAATTCTGAGAGAAGAATTTATCATCTTTGCTTCTGGGCGTTGGGCGTAGGTACAAGCAATGGTTTGCAGCGGATGATAATGCGGGTGAACCACGAACTCATTGAAAATTTGTTGCAGCGCCAAGTATCTAAAATCTTCTGGGATATAATTCGTGTATTACAAACTCATGATTGTAGCTTTAAATTAAGAACTTGGTTGTACTTGAAAGTATTATAAATACACCAAGAACACTATCCAAACAATAATAAACACTTAAAATATTGCTAAATCTGAGAGCAGAATATTGATTGTAGGGTGTTTATTTATTTCATTTATTCATGTATGTATTTATTTATTTATAAATACATCTTTTATTTTTAACTAATATATGAAATTTGTTTCTTATGTCGTTTTCTTTTAAACTTATTTAAACCACATTTGTGAATTTCGGCCACGTCCAAATGACCATAAATTATATTATGATACAATCGCTTGAAAGATTAAAAGCCTCTGTATGAGGATTAATGAAAGTGCCGATATGATTCGATCCACTAATTAGTTTCTATCCCTTAATTAAATCGGATGACCATGGCAAGGTGAAAAAGCAGATAGATAACAATAATTGTGTGACTAGCATGATGGAATATGTTTTCAGTGAACTGGAAAAGTTGTTTCATTGCTCATTCAATTGCAATCTTACTCTAAATTGAAATTTTAAGTAGACCAAAACGAGAATTTTTAAAATTAATATCTAGCGCTCGTCAAGTTAAACGGTCGGTGGGGGGTGCTTTTAGAGCATTACTATCGATACTGTGTATTGATGAATCTACGGCTGTTTACTTGTTTTTAAAAACAGCATAACTTAAATTACTTGTTTCTTGTAGTTGGTTCTTATTCTTATTCTTATTCTTATTATTATTATTATTATTATTATTAATATTAAGTCTTAGGTTGATAAAGAAAAGGAGTATATAACAGAATGCTTACTGCATTTGTATGGAAAAATTCATGCTCGATTTTTTGTCGTATGAATACTTCACACTCAAGGTCGAGCAGTATCATTCAGAAACGGTCGTTCATATAATCTGACAAACTACGGCTGCCTATACATACACACCATTTGTACATGCGATTTCTTACTCGGTACAAACACTAGGTGATTCAAATTCCGTATGTTAACTTGACTATAGATCTTTCGGAAGGAAAAAAGTAATTCTAGAGTGAATAAATTGTAGGAGACCTATTACGGGGAATAAGGGACCTAAAGGCAAACGTCAGCTGACAGGAATTACTCATGTTTCCAGTATGCTGCTACTACCTTAGAGGTAAATTCATTCCTAGGATACATATCTGATTCAGACCGGGGGGTATCCTATAATTGTATTACACAATGCAATTTGCATATTTTATACAGAGTCTACATGTTTCACATATTACTGATGTAATTACTATCACAAAGACATTGTTCGAATGCACAGTTATACGAATCATAAACCTACCATAGTT
The DNA here is from genome assembly GCA_029339505.1 of Unio delphinus. Classification (NCBI taxonomy): domain Eukaryota; kingdom Metazoa; phylum Mollusca; class Bivalvia; order Unionida; family Unionidae; genus Unio; species Unio delphinus. Next base: position 16,510,341 of record JAQISU010000106.1, on the reverse strand, counting down.
AATAAACATCGAAGTCATGTGTCACAGATCCAAAAAAAAAATGCGTCCATAAGAACTTGACACCATCATCAATGTTCCTTCACCGCGAAACACAAGAAAATGAGAGCAGTACTGGAAACATTTGCAACATCATGTCAGATGAAAATTTCTTTCGTGGCCTTTTTGCCAATGTATAGAAAGGGAGTCGACGGTAAATTCAGCTGTTTCCTTATTGACCCAGTCCCTTCTTACAGGTGGAAATGAGAAGCAGCAGAGGGGGCGAATCAGACAACTTTTTTTTTGTTTTTATTTTTGATTATACCCCCTCCAAAATAACACTGGACCCTTCTCGCGAAAAAATAAGTCTCTGACCCTTGTCTGAAAACATTCGCGTCGCAACGTCGTTGTCACTCACCCCCTCTGCTGCTAGAACTTTCAGTTGGGGTTAACCGAATATTTGATCAAGTCCTTACTACGACGAAAATCTTTTCAGGATTTCACAAATAGACTAATTTGTAAAACCTCCTCTTGTAAATCAATCAGATTATTAGACTGATCTGTGAGTTTGAAATTAATTCTGGTTAATGAATTATTATGACATCGCATATAGACTGGATTCACCGGAGACTCAATTATTAAAAACCCTGGAGGAGCTGTTGGTGCAAATGAATACAAAATATATCCTTGCTGAGCTTGATTTGATCGTTCTAGATTAATTTGATAGCTTCCTTCGATCACATCACATACTAAATTGAGCGCAATCACCGTTGAAATATTCACATTGAACGGAGCAATATGCCTGCCACCACCATCTGGGTCATTATTATGTTTGAGGATAGTTGTTTGTGGTTGTGATGGTGTTTTTTTCCACGTATCATGGATTTTTTTGAAACCTTCATCGATGGCATCATCGAGAGATTTTTGTAGTTCTGAGATATTATATCCTGGAAGTTTGAATGTTGGAATATCTCCTATGCGGATCCTATATTCTATTGCAAATAAATCTCTTGTTTTAGGACTACTGTCACCTAATACTTCTTGAATAATTTGTGAATGAAATGTTTCCATGTCATTGATGATTTTGTTACATGTTTCTACGACACTGATAAATTCATCTCGGGTGAGAGTGCCGGATCTAAGAAATATAAACAACAACGAAATATCGTTATTGAAAGCTGTGAAATTTTCAGTGATTTTATCCCGGTTAGCAAGATGATGAATAAGTCGTACTCTTTCATCATATTCTACTCTAATGAAAAAATATGACTTATCATAATCTTTATAACTCCTTACTGGATTATCAGATTTTGTCCTGTCTGTGATATAATCGGTTTTTTGTGGTTCTGGTAATTTAACGGTTTTTCCTCCGGGTGGTAATTCAGGCCATCCTAGTACTGTTCTTATTGAGCTTTGATAGATATCTACGACATAACCCTCTGTGCTTATTTCAATGGCAGATGATAGTGTCGGCACATGAACTGTTATAGCTATTTTTGATTCTTTTCCAGTAATCGATTTTATTCTACGCGCGAATTCATCATTGATTTGTTCAATTTGATATGATCCGGTTGGTATGGAAACAACGTTCCAGTCTGGGGTACCGTCGGGTTTATTCTTATTTGCAAATACCAGTGAATTATTCGGTTGTTGACCACCAAATGGTTTTGACCTAATATTTGGCCAACTATGGTATACTCGTAATTTTGCTAGCGCGATTTCCTTCACTGGGACCGGAGAGGGGAAATTCACACTGAATTCTGGATTCGTTGAGGTTATTGAGATCATGCTTGTTTGTACTGGTTTTGTGTTCTCCACTATTTGTTGAAGTAATTCCATCTGTGTTGTCATTGTTATTATACTCATGTTGTATTTCTAATTTTGACATCGCAGAATCATATATATCTACCATCGCTGAAAACTCACTCTCTGATATAATTGTATCATCGAGCGATGACGATATCAATGAGGATAATTGCGAGTATGCAGTGGACACAACATGAAATTGAATTATGTAGTCTTGTAGTTTCCGTTGGCTGCATGAGGATATTTTTTTTGTGATTATTGAAATTATTCCAGCGATTGTTGTTGCCGCAGAAATGCAAATTGGAACAGCTATCGGAGCCATCATTGTCACTGAAGACAGTATAATACCAGCTCCGGTGATTACACCACTCACAGCGTACACAGTAACATCAATTGCGGTAATTCTCCTGCGATATTTTTTAATTTTCAATTCATACTCCTCAGACAAGGTTTTGAGTCTAGTTTGATACTCTCTGACCTGATCATAGCGATATTGAGATGATGAAATCATTTTTATTTTAAACACGCTAGCGTTTTCAATTACGATTTACTTAAATTCGCTACGAATTCCACATACCACGTTGTTGAGACCCTAACCAAATGTTTATCAGTAGATATGATTGTGAACTTTTCAGTTGTATTCTTGTCGATGATCGTTGAAATCGTATTATTGACCCCAGATGAACTGGACGATGAAATATTAAATTGAGACGATGGTGTTACTAGTGTTAATCGATAAATACCCTTGACGGTTGCAGTGATATCTAATGTGTTGTTTTCAGGTGTCCACTCAAATGATCCGTGTTGGATTGTGTATACCACGTTGTTGGTTTTCTCATGAGGAATTTTTGTTTTTTCAATGGCTGTTATCATCCTCGAAAGATCACCTTTGATGCCTTCGATGGAAGTTTTCGTCTCATCAATGGATTTTTTAATATCAGGGAGTTTTAGTTCAATTTTATCTAACGGGTTTCCAATAAATTTATCAATGGCGTCGGTTGTTGTTTTTGTTGCTTCGTTGATAACCTTTTGATCATCAACAAACGTTTTAATTTCAGCGATAGATGGTGTAACTACAATTGGGGATCCAAAGAACTTATGAACGACATTTCTACGGAAACTATTGTAGTTTCTTAAATGATCTTCAAATTCTTTATCGTGGTTTGTAAATCGATCTGTAATCGTCGAAAAAAGTACACCCGGTTTGAGTTTACCTTGATCGGAAAATAGCGCAACGGTGTTCTCGATTGCGTTTTGTTGTTTAACCAAAATATCATCCAGAGAAATATTACTGGATTTCAATTTACCCTGTTTGTCTTGAAATACAACTATTTCATTCGGGTCAACACTTGTTAAGTTCAACGTCTCAGCGATTTCATCTTTAATTTTTTTTTTTATATCCTTGATAGAATCAGGAGTTGCAGTGTCATCGGGTTTGGGTTTCAGAGGTCTTCCCCAAATATCAATCATGATATTTTATATATCTCTCTCTAAAAAGCGATTACTAGTGTAGTCATTTACGACAATGTGTGGTGGTTTTCCCCTTGGGTTACCCAAGGAGTTAGAAATAGCGTCAAGGACATTTAATACTTCACTGCCGCATATTGGTGGGTCATTGATTTGTTGTGTTGGTAGCGTAGAATACCAAGTCTTCATTGGAAGGGTTTTTATATAACGCATAAACTCTTTTGGTGGGGCTAATCCATATGAATCAAAATAGACAATCCCACGTGGATCAATAGCGTATGCAACCCAGTGAGTTCCAGGTCCGGTGCTGTTATCGAGATTAATAATACCTGTTTCAGTTTTGTTTGGTTGATGTGGTAATTGATCTTTCATAAAAACACCTCTGAAATTTTTAATCACTAGTTTTTTAGCAGCATCCATTAAATCAAAATTGGACATTGGAACCATAGATTTCTGAATTAATAAACCGTTCCTGGTAGTCTCAGGCCTGATCCGTGAACGGGTCTCCCGCTGTACCATGAATACGGGGTTCCTGGTAGTCTTAGACCCTTTCCGCTGTACCATGAATACGGGGTTCCTGGTAGTCTTAGACCCTTTCCCTTTTTTTTATACCCTCGACCTTTCTTCGGTTCATATGATTCAGCAATGCTCTGTACCGCTTTTGTTCCCAAGCCTCCAACTACCCCCAATGCGGCCGCTTTTGCTACTGCTGGGGCTGCTGCCGCAACCAATGCTGGTATTGCAGCAAACAACGGAAATATACCATCTGTTTTTATCATATTTTTGATAGCAGCCGCAGAAAGAGTAATCTGAACACCTTTTTTATCCTTGAAAGCATCATTGAAATGTTTCACTTGACGAGTTGTCAGCGATAATTTATTTGCCCCGCCATTCATTTGATTAGGTTTCAACGTGATTGTGGTTCCACATTGTTTAGCGGATTTTGATTGCAATTTTTTTAACTGACCAGGTGTCAATGACACATTGATATTACTATATGACATTATACAAATACAGATTGATTCTAAATCGTAAAACGATTCAATGGAAATACCCTTCGGATTTTCAATTACATATTTTCCACTGGTGCATCTACCACTCTCATTCTTCCTCCAACACCTTCGAGTAGCATTGATTTATCACTGAGAATGACAGCAACTGCTCTATAATTCGTGATAAGGAGGGGAGCAACCCCAGCAACTGGTGGACCAGTCGGACGGGTTACACGGGCTCTAAAGTGTATATCAACGACAGATTGTCTCATCAAATCAAGATGTTCCAATGAAAAGTAATAAATCGGATAGAGGCTTTTAAAATCCAATTGTGATATTTGCAAACCGGTATCCACATTTTGATCACGTGCCATAAATGACAACAGGTTATGATAGACACGTGCAATATGATTCTGACCGTAATCAAGTTGTATATCCTCGGATGGTTCCTGCTGTCCGTTTATTCTCAGCGAGACTTCACTAACACCTAACTGATCAAATATCATATGACTTCGTTCTTGACTACCAACTCGCGCAGCATTCTGTAACGCAATAAATATATGACGTGGAGCTGAAACCCCTTGTTTTGATGCCAGGTGCCATGTGAATGTACCATCAACACTGTCTTGTTTAATATCCGTGGTCACTGATAACCAACTTAACAACGACTTTCCTCCTTGGTCCATAAATGATAGTAGTCGCTGTTCGTCTGTGATTGATGGAGTTAACACTGGCATCCATAATGATAGTTTTGTTAAAATGACTTTACCGGCAGCAACCCCAGCATTACGCCAGATTGCATCATCATCAGTACCCTTTCGTACAAGCGCTATTGTGTGTTTGGCTCCATAAATAACTTTTCGGACGTTTCTACAGAATCCAAATATGTGATGTAGTGGAATCGCACATGAAAATCGTCGACGCTGCCCATGCAACGTTGCTACACGTGTTGCAAATCCTAAATTGAGATTACCATTAACGCCTCCGAGAATATCAAACGCAGCTCCGGGTCTAATTCGACGTTCTGGATTAGCTGCTTCTTGTTGATTGGCTTCTGCATTATCTCTTGCTGTTAACACTTTAATGAATTGAAGGTGATCAGCGGTATCAGAGGTATCCTTTGCAAACATCATAGATGGACCCGCTGATCTTGTATAATCATCAGAATATCTCGCTAACCCTATGATTGTTGTGGCCATATCAACTTCACGGTCAATGGATTCAATTTCTTTTCCATCAATGAGATATCTAGCGCTTTCAAATAACGCCATGATGCCGTTATTAACAAAACCAACTCGGACATTTGAGTTATTGTCATATGGGGTATCTGCAACATTTGTTACAAGTTCTCCTTCTACTTCAATAAATGCCTCACACGGTAGAAAATATTTACTGGTATCATGAACTTGAAGTTCAATTCGCGATCGGAGATCTGGTTGTACTGCGTGATAAGAATAAAATTGATAATCGCGTACAGAATCATCTTTACGCACTGGGGCGTCTATATCAAATGCTGGATCAGATGATTTTTTGAACATTTTATTCTATTTATCAGAGTCTAAATCGGATTTTCCATTTCATCGTGAAAAACGCTAGCGTGAAAATCCATAGGATTTCATCGTCGTGGTTTTCTAAAGCCACTTCCTGCTATCATATTTGCAATATTGCTTTGGTCTCCTTGATTTACCATCGACGCTAGTTTTTCATCTACTGCGTTATTTATAATTTTACTAACACTTGCAGGCATTTCTTCTGTAGACGGTAACGGTTTCTTTTTTCGACTCACTAATGATGTTATTTTATCCTTCGCAGTTGAAAACGCTTTCCCGGCAAGATCTCCAACAGTACTAATACCCTTATCACGAATAACATCAATGGCTTTCATTCCAAGTTGTTTAGCTAACGGCATCACTTTTGGGGCTGTTCTTGAAAAGAATCCTAAAATGGTCTTGCCGAGGCCATCTCCGTAGTATGCTCTATAAACTGGAAACCGTGAATTAACTACATAGACGAGGGTTGGTTTATCATGATTGTAATGGATGATCATTATTATAAAAACAATAGTGTTTTCAATTGTTATTTAATCGCTATGATACCCATTTGCTAACTCGTCAATGAAATCTCGATAAGTTTTGATATCCATGATACCACCGGCAAATAATCGTCTACAAATATCAGCTGCTTCATTAATTATTTCTGGAGAGTTATTTCCAGCTCGGAACCCTCCTACAAGAACATCTAATCGTGATATATCATTGATAACACTATCAGGACAAGTGTTTCCAATCCTTGGATTTTGCAATCCACTTCCGCTATAACCAGCTGCTTCATCTAGTTTTTCTAAATCCGTAGTTTGTAAATAATCATCATCATCATCATCATCAGGTGGTAGTTGTTGTTTTTTTTGTCTCCGTGTTGGTGTTTGACGTCGTTCTTCTAAATCATCATCATCATCAGGTGGTAGTTGTTGTTTTTTTTGTCTTCTTGTTTGTCTACGTGTTGGTGTTTGACGTTTTAGTTCTTGCCGTTCTTCTATTTCTCGTTGTCGTTCTTCTATTTGTTCTCTTTTATAATTACTAATTCCCTTTTTAAATTCCTTGTACCCTATCTCATCCTTATTCAAACGACCAATCCCTTTATTTAGTTTATACAAATAATCGAACCAATCATTACTTGATATTCTATCATTTTTATACTCGTCCTTTAAAAAATCTTTTTTTGAATTATAGCTTTGAGCAGCAAAATTACCAAAGGCTTGATAATCCTTTGATTTCAATAAACTAGGTTTTTTTATTAATATTTTAGCATGATCAGTAAATTTATTCAGCAGAGAAACAGTCGTTTTTTTCGGATCAGTTTGTTCAGTTTGTTCAGTTTTCGCTGCTAGTTTTTCAAGCTCACCAATAACAGATTTTCCCGTCTCGGGACCATCTCCCAGTAAAGCACGCTCTACTCCTTTCGTTGCTGTGGTTACTGGTTTAAACAACTCTTCAGACCCCAGAGCAAAATCAGTTTGTAAACTCTGTCGTTGTTGCAGTTTATTCCTGACAGAGTCGCGAATTGGTATAAATTTCTTAATTGCATCTAGTCGCTCACGAGCCAATCGGGTCGTTAATGCTTCATTGACCATTATTTGAAATCAGAAACCATTTTTCAATTGTAAAACAATTTTTCCCATCGATGATTCCATCCTTAACGGTCCAATTTTTTATTGCTGTGAAATATTTTTATTTTCGCAGTGTGAAATATTTTCACTGATTCAATAAAAAAATGACAAAAAAAAAATGAAAATCTCAAGGAGATTTTACTGTCTGACAAAATATATTGAGGGGCTGGTCAATCAAAATAGTTCATTTTCTTGAATTAACGCTCGTAAGTTTCTAATTTTAGAATTAACTTCCTTTTTCAATTCATATTCGTTACCCAATTCTTTTCGTATTCCTTCCACGATAGTATATAACGGAACAAACACATCTACTTCACTGGAAAATGCAAGAGAGTCTCGAATAGAATTTTGAATTTTTTTGATGAGTGCATATTTCTTTGGCAACATATACTTGTTAGTGCTAACTCCGTATTCTATATCCTGAAAATCCGACTTGATTTGATCAGGATTTAACCCATCTGACAATCTAATATTCTGATTTTTCAATTTTGCAATTTCAACTATGATGCTATTCATAATTTCAGAATTCATATATGATAATACATATTTCTAATTCATTTTTCAAAAATAAAAGAGCCGTTAATATTTTTAAAAATTCAGTCTGTATATATAAATATCTTTTTTAAAAATTCAGTCTGTATATATAAATATATTTTTTAAAATTAATTCTGTATATATAAATATATTTTTTAAAATTAATTCTGTATATATAAATATATTTTTTAAAATTAATTCTGTATATATAACTATCTTTTTTAAAAATTCAGTCTGTATATATAAATATATTTTTTAAAATTCAGTCTGTATATATAAATATAAATGCAGACAAAAATAAATATCAACCATGATGAGCGATTATCAGTCATTTGGCCCCCTTGATATAGGCCGTTGTGGTTCTATTTGCATTCATTGGGTCCCTTATTAGGCCTTTGTGTCTTTCATAGGGTCCTTTGTTAGAGCATTTTTCTGTTTCTGTTTTATATCAGAATGTTTTTTTTTGTTTTTGCTCTTTGAGATATGACCCTATGACCGTTTCTATTAGCCTATAATTCATTCTGGGGTTACCCAATGTGCATCCACGTTTTGGCCGGTAATTCATTTTTGAACACCATACGGGGTAACCCAAATGTGATGGAGAGCTAATTACATCCATGGATGGTATTTATTTTAGGTCATTTATATTTACATTCACCGGAAACATATTCCCCTAAGAGTGAATCTAACTCGTCAAATAACGGGTTATAATCACAAGAGGGTATGTTTACGTGAAATGACCTAGAGGTTACATATATACGACAACACATCTTTGGAACTCCTTGGTTGCCTTCACATCCAAGTAAGCCCAAGGGAAACCCGAAACATACATCTCCGGAAGGGAGGCCTAACGTGGCAAACGCCATCTTAGACCGCCCAGAAGATATGCTTGGGGTGACGTCACAACATATACTTAATTAAGGACAGCACAAATACCGTATATATCTCCATTCAGATTGTAGGTATACATATACTTAATTAACTTAATTAAGGACAGCACAAATACCGTATATATCTCCATTCAGATTGTAGGTATACATATACTTAATTAACTTAATTAAGGATGGATTATAATTCAATGATGATGTAATATGGATTATGATGATGTAATGATGATGGGACGGCACAGACATCACAAACATGAAACGACGGGGCTGATTTTCAAAGGCCAATTCGACCAATCAAAGCAACCCATGAAATTAAACCCGGTTGCATGATTGAGTAAAAGTCAACCACGCACACGTTTCAATGGCGTGGGTTATTTTTTGACTGGTCGAATTGGCCTTGAAAGCCCCAGCTTTAAACCTTTCATTTAGTATATAAGGTGACTAATACAGCAGCGTCAATCCACAGAGTGTGTTATTTTATTTTCTTGAATTACTTGTTAATGGTGCTTCACAGTATTTAAATGAGACAGAATATTTGCATAAAGCACTAAAAAAAAAGAATATAATCGTTTGAAAACATTTTATATTTGATTTCTTTTCTAATTAATTATATCCCAAGCCGCTGAATCACAATTTAGGGGCAAATAACCCACGCCATACTGTAATGTAATTTTATAGATGTAGCATTTGCACATCTTTTATAGGTGCCATGTCGGCATCCTCTTTTTTTTAAAATCTTTATTCAATATTTACATATTAAATTATACAAATGATAGTCTACATACAGACATTTAAAAACACTTATATTTACACATAATAGTAGAAACATATAAGGGTAGGTGGGAGGGGTTGTTATTCCCTCCCTTATCATCTCGACACCATCTAAGTGAGAGAGTATATAAAGGGAATTAATACATCAATCCGCAAGTATGCTATTTTATTTTCTTGAATTACTTATTAATGGTGTTTCACAGTATTTAAATGAGACAGCATATTTGACTTAAACACTAGAACAAAGAATATAATTGTTTGAAAACATGTCTTTTCTTACAAAACAATGCCCAGCGCTGAATCACAATACCCATTAAACAAGTTAACACAATCTAAGGGAGAAAGTATACACGTGTGTTATCCTGTAATGCCTGTATCTCCGGATCACATCCTATGTTATGAAATACGCATTAATCGCACGTGACACAGAATATTTGACTTAAACACTAAAAAAAAAAGAAAATATATCTTTTCCTAAAAAGAAATACCAAGCCGCTAAATCACAATGATAACTCCCTTGGTTATTATCATTTAAGAGTAGTCTCCCTTGGTGTTATAGACGGTACGCGTGTACTGTATTTTGACATACGAAAATAGAATTTTCTGATAATACTATTACGGAATGCTTCATAATTAACAAGCACGGAGGGGTGAGGTCTGAATTCTTGGTTCATTTGTATAATAACACTATTTTTCTAATTCATTGTTTGGTTTAATTATAAGTCTCTGTATATAATCTTGAGCAGTCTTTATTATTTTGTCATCGTTGGGGTCAATGGCAGTATTTTTTATTTTTTTATCATAATAGCGTTTTAGCTCCCTGTATCGTTTTCCGCCGCACATAATGCATAATTGCGACCTCCCCCTGACCCCAACCCCACATTGAATACAGGGTAACGGACCTCGGCTTCCCCGACGAAAGCTTTGCATATGATACCAACAGAATTCATTTCTGCATGATTTGTTACACGGTGTCACTGATCCAATCATAAGCCATTTGCAATGATTCATTATACTTAAATCTTTCATTTAAATACTTGTTTTAATTATAGTATGGAGGAGTTCGAGAGATTATCGAAAATTAAGCCCTGGAAAAGTGTTCAATTCAATCTTGATAGAGTTTCTGATACACCAAAGAATAAAATTCTTGATAGAACCTTGATTAGTAAAATCAGAGACTGTTTTAATGAATTCAAGCGTGATGGGGCAGCTCATTGTTGGTCAACATTTCGAATTGATGGTGTTGTTGACGCTACCATGAATGATGAAAAGGCAGCAGTGATAATCTCACGTCTTGGGGAAGAAAGAAATTTTTTTCGAATAAAATTCCTTATCCGTGATAATGGAAAATGGATCATTAGGGACAAATACGAGCCTATTCTTAAGGACAAAAAAAACTGTCACTGTGACTCAGGATTCAAAACCAGGAATTTTGACTGGACTTGATAAACCCTACTATGAAAGATCTTATCCTGTCACAGTAGTTGTTTACGGGATATATCCACTCAATGAAAAACCTGATATTTCAAAACTAGCACCCATGAAATATTCGACAGGGCTCAATTGTGTAGCAACACGAATAATAGAACACTTCACAAATGCGTCCCGGGGAAATAAACTAACTGATCTAAGACGAAAAAAAAATAACCGAATGGGAACTGACAGTGAAACAGCATGGGGCAACAATTCAAGATATAGCTAAATTAGAAACATCATTGAGATTTCCAATATCGGTAAGGACAATCACCGGAGAAGTATTATACAAATCGAAATATAAATCACAGGGAGCTCCCATTGAAATTATTGATCATAATGCACACGCTTGGTCATCTGCAGTAACAATATTCCCACGGGATAGAACCGTAAAATATCTGTTTGGAACCGAAGAGTTTTTTTCAGAGCAGAAATTATTTGATGCTATTTACCATTTGAGTAAAAACGATTCTGTGTCAGTGTGGCTATTTCATAGTACTTCAGACGAAGAATGTAGATTTGATCAGTTTGTAAGGCCCAACGGAGAATTGTACCGTACTGAAGAGCTGCATAATCAAATGAAACAACTAGCTAGTGAATTTTCTCCCCAGAGTTCTCTGGGGGAAGACAACGATCAATTATTAGCAAACTGTTTTACACTTCCATCAGTTGTAGCACATTTTGCTAGAAAGAAAAACGCGTGGAAACCAACCCGAAGTGAGTTCTTATCAGATGTCAAATTGTCCTGTCTTGAATACAGCCATGGAGGATTATGGAACACCAAATACTCAGCTGATACCGTTATTTCAGTTGATATGATTGCATGTTATCCAGGAAGTTTTCTTGGGTATGGAGAGTGTGAGAAATATTTCAAACGATTTGGACACCCTACACACGAAATGACCCGTGTTGCTATTAATGGACCACTGCCACATTTCGATTTAACCGGATTCGCTTGTGTAGTATCATTTGAAATGGCTGAAGGACTTCATCCGTGTAGTTATCTTTGGATTGGTAAACACATGTCTGAAAAACACTGGATGCCAATAGTGTTATTACGGTATATGCTTGATTGTAAGATGTTAAAATCATTAATTGTCAGTGAAGCAGTTATATCCTATCGAGCACAGAAATCAGTCTGGTTACCACAACCTGATCTAGAAAAAATAATTAGCGAAGAGCGAAAACTGTTTCCTGATTTTAATGAACAACAAATCATGGATTGGTCCAGACAGTTATTTGAAATCAGAAACAATGAAGCAAAAGATCTTGGACGAAGAATAATCGGTAAATTTACCCAAGGTGGCAAAGATGATAATACGAGATATTCTTCACGATTGATTATAGACAATGCTGAATACGATTTTGTAATCAAAGATTTAACGAATAGGGGCTTATATGTCAATCGCAAGGACGCATTTATGTCAGATGGAACCAAATTGGGTACAATTGTTACTTACACTGATGGATACCATCAGCAGTACACACACTTAAGAGCTTCTATGCTCGGTTATGCTTCTATCAATCTGTTTTCAATGATCAATAGATTTCCTACCACCGCAGTTAGAGTTGCTACTGACTCATTTTACATAAATAGCAAAATGGCTGATTTTAAGGCTACTGGCAACGAGAATTGGGGGTCATGGAGAATTAAGAAGGAAATGCTTCATGATTATATTCCATCAGCAGATGTTACCATTGAAAATAATTACTTAGAAAGCAATCAGTGTTCAGAATTTTCTAGTGCACCACCGATTTCTGATCCAATCTGTAGATATAAAACAGTTTATTTAAACGGCTGTGGCGGGTCAGGAAAAACAACCCGGGCAATTGAGTTATTCCGTAGAAACGCTAGCGTTTCCAATCCAAACATGATTGTGCTAACACCGACTCACAGACTCGCCAGAGAGATGAAACAACGAGGGGTAAATGCCTGCACTTATCACAGCTTTTTCCGATGGAAGGGAGATAAATGGACTCCTGAGCGCATGGGAGAGAAATTTATTCCTGAAATTATCATGTGGGATGAAATAGACACAGTGTCCGAAGATGTCTTAAAAATATTTCTTGAGTGGTTGTTATTGAAGAATACAAAAGTCGTAATGTGCGGGGATCACGGCCAACCTCCACCATTTGTCGGTGCATCCCCCCATGAATGGCTAAAGGGTTTTGTAGACTATTATGAAGAAATTGATACTGATCATAGATCACTTGATAATGAATTAAAAGAATTTAAGAAACTAATTAGATTACAACCGGATAGAATCCAGTGTGAAATAGCCCGTGAAATAATTTCGGAAACTCCCATGAATGAGTTTTGGGAAGCGTGGAGACCAAATGATTTAATCATTGCAAGTAGAAAAATAGTCAGGGATACACTTCAGATGAAGTTATTTGAATTGCATAAACAAAAATTTGCAACACTTCCAGTACCGTTATGTTATAGGCCATCGGATACACGAAAACAGAACATCGAAGTTGATATTCCAGGACCAAAATCCGAAGGATTTCAAAGACAGATTCTCGTATTAAATGATATTGTGCTGGTTGATATCAATGTCGTTGAAGATGCATTGCGTGCTAATAAATCCCCATGGACGCTAGGTTATGCAGCAACTATACACTCTTCACAGGGATTGACTATATCGGATACAACTGTTTGGATGGTAGATAATCGCATAGAATGGTCGAATTTAGTCTATCTCGCAGTGTCTAGAGTACGAAAAATAAATCAACTTCGAAGAATTGTCCTGACAGAGTCAGGCGATGATGAAATCATTAGCAATGATAATGACACCACAATAGATGATATTATTGATAAAAAACTCTCCGGTTACAAACAACAAGACAAAAAAAAACAACGAGAATTTGATATTGATGCTGAATTAATAATTACTCTGAAGCAACAACAGAATAATCACTGCGCGAGTTGCAATTGTATAATGCGTTGGCAGTATTCGGATAAGGATCCTCGCCAATTCACCGTGGACAGAAAAAATAACAATCTCGGTCATGTCAGAAATAATGTGAAGTTGACTTGTCTTGAGTGCAATAGACGCAAGGGTGCTAGTTAAGCCCATGTGGTGGTAATTGAGTATCCTCAGGTATCACTTGTAATTGTTGTCTAGTAAAACCCCGTTGAGGGGCAGTTGAATCCAGTTTATAGATTGGAGGTCTACCCGTAGATCGTGTTATACTAGATATCTTATGTGCAGTAACACTCCAAATAGGATCAGTAGCCCTTTTTGTGCCACCCTCAAGCTCTCCTGGTTCGTATAAGTACCTCACAATGACATTACTACCAAGAATTGGTTGGGAAACGCTAAAATCGTTTTGAATTTCCATTTCAGGTATTGACTTCTTTTTAATCGCATTGATAGGTTTCATGTTGATGGTTCTAGTTATCTCGTTATTCAGTGCAGTAATCACAGCTGGTAACCTTTTAACCCATTCACGGGATCTTTTTTCTTGGATGAATTCTTTTGCGTATTGATATCCAAATAACCGCTCAGCAAGGGTTTTATTAAATCGTTCTACAATGGCCTGATCACGATGCAGTGCAGTATGTCCTCGTCTGATAGCGACATTGTGATTTTTCATTATTGATAACACTGCACCCTGAAATTCCTTGCCAGGATCAATTTGTAATAGATTTGGCCAGTGCAGAGGACTCCTTCGATAAATCCTTTCAAATGCAGAAGCCACTTCAGTGGCTGATTTTGTTTTTAACGGTTCTGCTTCTTTGTATCGACTTGCAATATCAACTACGGTTAATGCGTATTTGTTACCACGATCATGTGGCAGAAATAATAGATCAGCCTGATGAACTTCATTGGGTCCGGTCACATCAAAATGCGAGAAATTGATTTGTTTAGGCGGTGGTAGATAAATTTGCCATAGTGCCTGTTTGGATAACCAATGAGCCGCAGTGGTTTTTTTCACTTTCGCAGCACTAGCGAGTTTATGGATTGCTGATTTACCCCTCCAGTATCCTCTTGGGGAATAATAAATAGATTCCATGTTGTTATTAATTACCAGCCCCTAACATCAATTTACTTTTCATAGCCGATTTTATCAAAAAGGAAGCCAATTTTTCTTTGAAAGATTTATCAGAAATAGCATTTAACGCATGAATTAATTTCACATCTGCTAGATGCCTGTGCTGCAGATTACTGCTTTTATAAGATACATCATGAAGGTGACAGGCCTTATCAATAGCGTTTATTGGTTCCTCACCGGGTCGGGGCTGATTTTGATCATTGAGTCTGATATCAAGTCTTGTTCCCGGTCCACAGTAGCTATATCCTGGAAGGTGTTTTTCTCCGGGGTATTTTGCCCATGGGGTTCCAGGGAGTTTTGCTAATTTGGCTGCGATATCACCTCCTCTTTTTTTTTTAAAGGTTCCTTGAGTTCCTTGGGTTTAGAAACAAATCTAAATTTCTTTGTACTACATTGTACGCATTTACCAGAAAGCGCTGATCGGTTATTTTTAGTTGTAATCGTCGTCAAGTCATCTGTGCCAGTACGCGCCTTACACTTCACGCAATATAGATCCATAATTTATGTATAGAGATATGAATATAATTGATTTTTCAGCGACTAAAACAAGAGAACCAGTGAAGCATCATGCAGCGCTACCAAACTCTATCCGCGCAATTATAATCGGACCATCTGGATCCGGTAAAACGCAATTGTTGCTCAATTTAATAATGAGATGGATGAAGTGGGATAAGTTGTATTTAATTGCCCCTAGCGTAGATGATCAACGATGCTATGAAGTGCTAAAAGATTTTAATGAAAACGCTTCAGAGATTGCCGCCGAGGATGTTATTGAATTTATAACCGATATTGACGAGGCGCCATCCGTGAATGACCTCGATGGAAGTATCAACAATTTAGTTGTATACGACGATGTCATGTTAGATAATCAAAAAAATCCTGCTAGAATATTTTCCAGAGGCAGGCATAAAAACACTGATGTGATCTATGTCACTCAACGCTACACTCAGATTCCAAAAGTGATTAGAGATAACTGTAATATGCTTGCTGTATTCAACGGCGTTGATACACATACGCTACGAAATATTTGGCAGACATGGTGTTCTGATATGGACTTCAATCAATTTAGAAATTTCTTTAGTCATGCTCAGTCTACCCCACACGGATTTGTAACAATAAATTTACATGACCCTCGAACACGATATCGTATCGGACTGGATCAAATATTCGGTTAACCCATAGCAGCAGAGGGGGTGAGTGACAACGACGTTGCGACGCGAATGTTTTCAGACAAGGGTCAGAGACTTATTTTTTCGCGAGAAGGGTCCAGTGTTATTTTGGAGGGGGTATAATCAAAAATAAAAACAAAAAAAAGTTGTCTGATTCGCCCCCTCTGCTGCTTGAGAACATGCACTGAACCCTCAGCAAAGCATCGCAATTTCCTGATATGTAGAATTTGAAAGCTTTATGGGAAGAGATGCAAAATATTTAGAAGAAGAAATTTAAAGATCAAGTGGAGTCTTAAAGGATACAACGTTGCTGACACTGTATGAAAAGTTGCCTTTACAAATATTTAAGTTATACTTAAATACAAGTAAAGATGTAAAATGTATCAGTATCACCTTTACAATATCTTTACATAACAAAAAGATGAAAGTTTATCTTTTGTCAATGTAAAGAAGCAGCAGAGAGGGTGAATCAGACGACCTTTACAGGCGTCGATTCGGTAATCTAAGGCTTCTTCGTAAATCGTAAAAAAAAAAGGCGTCGATTCGGTAAATTGAGACCTCCTCGATGAATTCGTCAATGACGCCATTGTCGTTGTCACTCACCCTCTCTGCTGCTATGGGTTAACCAAATATTTGATCGAGTCTTTAGGATTTTACAAACAAACTAATCGCTAACACCTCATCTTGTAGATCAATCAAATTATTTGACTGGTCGGTGAGTCGGAAATTAATTCTCGTTAACGAATTATTATGACATCGCATGTAGACAGGATTAATTGGGTTTTCAATAATTAGAAATCCCGGAGGGGCTGTTGGTGCAAATGAATAAAGAATATATCCTTGCTGAGCTTGATTTGATTGCTCTAGATTAATTTGATAACTTCCTTCGATTGCATCACATACTAAATTGAGCGCAATCACCGTTGAAATATTTAAATTATGCGGGGCAATATGCCTACCGCCACCATCTGGATCATTATTATACCTGAGGAGGACAGTTGAATCTGATTTTTGTAGCGCCTTGATATCGGTTTTAACAATTCTTGCTAGTTCATCAGCGTTGTATTTGGGAAACTTGAAATTACGCAGATTGTCTTCTGTGATATTGTACTCGGTTAGGAATCGTTGTTTGCTGTCGCTGTTGGCATTAATTATTGTTTGAATAAATAGTTCATAGATATATTCCATGTCAGATATAAGTTGATTTATTATTTCAATGTGTTTTTGCGATCTTGTTTTCCGTAGTTGTTCTAGTTGTGTGTCATATAATTGTTTAATTTCATTAAAATAGCCACGGACGTCAGTTAGCGTAAATGAAATAGTAACAAATGAGTCGGCTGTTCTTTTAATGATAAAATCCCATTGCAATGTGTCTTTATTGGTAAATATAAATCTATCGGTGATTCTTCCTTTTCTTATATCAGATAAATTATCTCGATAACTGGGATTGATTTCATGATATGATTTTACGTCCGTGGTTAAGTCGGTGGTGGATTTTTCCGGTGGATTTTCAGGCCATCCTAACACTGTTCGTAACGAGCTGTTATAGATATCTACAATGTATCCCTCTGTGCTTATTTCGATCGACGACGAGAGCGTCGGTTCATGAAGTTTAATAGCTATTTTTGATTCTTTTTCAGTAATTGATTTTATTCTACGCTGAATTTCAGCATCGATTTGCTCAATTTGGTACGACCCAGTTGGTAACGAAACAGTTTCCCACGCTGGAGTACCATCGGGTTTATTCTTATACGAGAACACCAGTGCGTTATTGGGTTGCTGACCGCCAAATGCAACCGATCTGATATTAGGCCAGCTATGATATACTCGTAATTTTGCCAGCGCGATCTCGCGTACTGGAATCGGAGAAGGGAAGTTCACACTAAATTCAGGGTTTGTTGATGTTATTGATATCATGCTTGTTCGTATCGGAGTGGTATTCTCCGC
Organism: Unio delphinus; assembly: GCA_029339505.1. Lineage (NCBI taxonomy): Eukaryota > Metazoa > Mollusca > Bivalvia > Unionida > Unionidae > Unio > Unio delphinus. The sequence goes on along the minus strand of JAQISU010000106.1, from coordinate 16,492,094 downwards.
GATTCGTTGAAGCAGTTGCAATTCGTTGAATTGTAGTGACATTATTGTTAACGTTGTCTTCAATTTCCAATCTCAACATCGCGGAGTTATACAACTGGGTCATCGTGGAAAATTCAACATCGGATATGAACGAATTCTCTATCGACAGCGAGATCAACTCGGAGATCAACTCGGATAATTTTGAGTAACTTTGTTTTTAAGATATCGCCCCTCACTTCGACATCCGCCCAGATACCGAAGGACAGTGTAGTATAAACGTCTCTTATCCAATCCATGGTTCCATGATCGACCGTATACACGATATTTTTAACGCCTATGTCTGGATGCGGAATCTTTACCTTTTCAGATTTTTCTTTTATTTTAAGAATATCGTTGTAAACGTCGAGATAGGTTTTTTTGATTTCGGAATATTCCATCATCGTTTTATCGCGGCGACTAAAAAATGAAATCAAAAGGAGGTTAAATTCCAAACCCTTTTGGAGGCCATAATGCCCGTTGAGTTGAGAATATGTCGTCGTGATATTGTACCTTTCAGAACCCTCAAAGAAATTTTTAGCCATTTCGCTGATGCATTTTTGTTCGTCAATAGCGCTTTTAACTGCAGCGAGGGTTGGGCCTGTCAACAATGTGGTTTCAGACACAGGTGTTCTCCCTAAAAATTTATCCACGATGGTATTAAATGTTGTTTGTCTCACCATAAACATATTAATATCTTTGAGAGTCATCGTAGATGTAGCTGGGACACCAAAGAAACTATTAACGACGTAGGCATTGTGAGTAAGCTTGCCGATAAACTCGCTAATTTCAGCGAGAGTCATTCCTGCCACAAGCGGGTTTCCAAAAAACTTAACAACGACGTCGTTAGTGGGTTTTTGTACCTTTTCAAGATTTTCTACTATTTTAAAAATATAATTGTAAATATCGAGATAATTTGCCTTGATTTCATTTTCATTCATCATCCTTCCCGCGTCTTTGTTAAAAAAGAATAGCGATAGATAGTTTTTAATTTCAGCGAGAGTCATGCCAACCACAAGCGGGGTTCCAAAGAATTTATGTACGACATTTTTGCGAAAACTATTATAACCTCGTATATGATCATCCAGCTCACGGCCGTGGGCGGCAATCTTGTTGTCGTGGGCGGAAATCGCGTCGGTGATCGTAGACACAAGTGCGCCTGGTTTAAGTTGTCCACCGTTGGAATACAGCGCAATAGAGTTTTCAGCGGCGTTGCGCTGCCGTATCAAAATGTCATCCAATGACACATCACTGGTTTTCAATTTACCCTGTTTGTCTTGAAATACAACTATTTCGTTCGGGTCAACACTTGCTAAATTTAACGTCTCAGCGATTTCATCTTCAATTATTTTTTTTTACATCCTCGATAGAACCCGCAGATGTTTCCGCGGTGGGTTTTAACATTGACAGAGATTGCCCCCAAATATTAATCATTATTGTAAAGATTCTAGTATTTTCAATTTATTGATTCTCTAAAATTACCTTGTAATTTCCCACTCGTGTATTTATTTACAACCAGATGAGGTGGTTTCTGTGACGATGAAATCTCCGCGAGGACATTTAATACTTCACGGCCGCATATCGGTGGATCATTTAATTGTTGTGTTGGCAGCGTGGAATAAAAAATCGGAAACTCTTTGAGTTTCATCGAAGAATTTATATACCGCATAAACTCGCTTGGCGGAGCTAACCCATATGAATCAAAATAGACAATCCCACGCGGATCGATTGTGTATGCAACCCAGTGAGTTCCCGATCCGTTACTGTTATCAAGATTGATGATACCTGTTTCAACACGTTTAGGTTTTCTCGGTAATTGATCTATCATAAAAACCCCTCTGAAGTTTTTTATCGCCAGTTTTTTAGCAGCATCAATTAAATCAAAATTGGACATAGGGAGAATTGGGCTTTCAACTAATAAACCGTTCCTGGTATTCTTAGGCCGGATCCGTGACCGGATCTCCCGCTGTACCATGAATACGGGGTTCCTGGTAGTCTTATACCCTTTCCCTTTTTTTTTATATCCTTTCCCAGTTGCCTTTTTCAACGCCATCCCTGCTGCGGTCCCAACAGCTCCCAAAGCTGCCGCTTTCGCCACTGCTGGGGCAGCCGCTGCAATCAATGCTGGTATTGCAGCTAACAATGGAAATATACCACCTGATTTTATCATGTTGGCGACTGCGGCTTTCGAAAATACAATTTGAACCCCTCTTTTATTCTTTAGCGCATCATTGAAATGTTTTATTTGACGATCTGTCAGTGTTATTTTATGTGTACCGCCGGACATCTGCGCTGGTTTTAACGTTATTGTTGTTCCACATTCTTTAGCGGATTTTGATCGCAATTTCTTGACCTGACCATTAGTCAGCTTGACACTAACAACACTATATGTCATTTTATTGTAAAACATATTTATGCTTTCAATTGATCTAATTGGAAACTCTTCAAGTTTCATTTACATATTTTCCACTGGTTCATCAATAAGTCTCATTCGTCCACCAACACCTTCTAACAACATTGATTTGTCGCTGAGAATGACTGCAACCGCTCTATAATTAACACCACCAGGATCTATACGAGCCCTAAAATGTATGTCAACGACGGATTGCCTTGTTAAATCAAGATGCTCCAGCGAAAAGTAATAAATCGGATATAGGTTTTTAAAATCAAGTTGCGATATTTGCAAACCGGTATCAATATTTTGATCACGACCCATATATGACAGCATCCGATGATACACACGTGCTATATGGCTGTTTTCGTAATCAAGCTGTATATCCTCAGATGGTTCTTGTTGTCCGTTTATTCTCAGTGAAACCTCATTGACTCCTAATTTATCAAATATCATATGACTGCGTTATTGGGAGCCTAATCGATTCTGATTCTGCAGCGCTATAAATATATGACGTGGAGCTGAAACGCCTTGTTTTGAAGCCAGGTGCCATGTAAATGTACCAGCAACACTATCCTGTTTGACATCAGTCGTTGTTGTTAGCCAACTTAGCAATGATTTGCCGCCTGTTTCCATAAATGAGAGCAGCCGCTCTTCTGTGGTAATTGATGGGGTCATTACTGGCATCCACAATACCAATTTAGTTAAAATAACTTTACCATCATCGACACCATTAACACGCCAAATTGCATCAGTGTCATCGCCTTTTCACACTAACGCGATTGTGTGTTTGGCTCCATAGATGACTTTTCTGACATTTCTGCAGAATCCAAATATGTGATGGAGTGGAATCGCACATGAAAATTTTCGACGTATCCCGTGCAACATTGATACTCGTGTTCCAAACCCTAAATTGAAATTAGGAATGGTGGCAGTTATGACATCAAAAGCTGCGGCCGGTCTTACATATCCGGCTGGTGCTGGATCAACTGCGGTATCTAGTGTCGCCTTTACCCTAGAATACTGAACGTTTTCAGGATGATCAGAAGTATCCTTAGCAAACATCATAGATGGACCAGCAGACCTTGTATAATCATCGGAGTATCTTGCTAATCCGATTATTGTTGTTGCAACATCAACATCACGGTCTATTGATTCAATTTCTTTTCCATCAATGAGATATTTTGCACTGTCAAATAGCGCCATGATACCATTATTGACTAAGCCGACTTTGGCACCATCTGGATACGGTGCTGGTATAGCAGGGGTATCAGTACGTTTTACAAGTTCTCCTTCTACTTCAATAAATGCTTCACATGGCAAAAAGTATTTACTGGTATCTTGAACTTGAAGTTCAACTCGCGATCGTAGGTCGGGTTGTATTGCATGATAGGAATAGTATTGATAATCGCGGACGGAATCGTCCTTGCCCACTTTGGCTTCCATATCAAGCGCGGGATCAGCTGTTTGTTTAAACATTGTTATAATTATTTAGTGCTTTCAATTGTGAAACTCTTTATAATCATCGTCGTTTTTGTTTTCGTTTCAAACCACTTCCTGCTATCGCGTTCATGATAGCGCTATCTGTTACCGGTGAAGCTGTCAATGGCGACGGAGTCACCGAAGCAGCCAACGACGCTAGTTTTTCTTCCACTGCGCTATTTATTGCTTTGCTGATTTTTGCAGGCATCACTGTAGTTGATGGCAGCACTGTTGGTTTGTTTCGCACCAATGATGCTATTTTATCTTTCGCGGCAGAAAAGGCCTTTCCTGCAAGATTTCCAACAGCGCTGATTCCCTTATCACGAATAATATCAATGGCTTTCATTGATAATTGTTTAGCTAACGGCGCCACTTTTGGGGCCATTCATGTAAATAACCCCGCAATGGTATTGCCGAAACCATCTCCGTAATATGCTCTATAAACAGGCAATCGTGAGTTCACCACGTAGACGCTTACGGGTTTATCATGGTTGTAGTGTATAATCATCTTGTTATAAAACTAGTAGTTTTTTAATTAGTGATCAATCGCTGTAATAACCATGGGCGTCTCTGTGATTTTCAACTAATTCAGCAATGAGTTCTCGATATACATTAACGTCCATGATACCGCCGGCAAATAATCGTCTACAGATATCAGCGGCCTCATTAATTATTTCCGGTGAGTTGTTTCCGGCTCGCTTCCCCCCGATGAGAACCTCCAGTCGTGATATATCACTGAGAATGTTACCAGGACAAGTAACGCTAGTGTTTTCAACTATGCCGCTACCTAAATATCCATCTCCAGTTGACTCCTCTTCACCAAAAAATCTAGTTGGATACTCTACTTTACTCAATACTTTGTCTTTAAAAATCTCAAAATCATTACGGTTACTTTCTGTGATTCTAAATCTACCACGGTTTGCCAGGTATATTTCTTTTATCCAATTCTCGTCGTTTTTTATATACTCTTTATACCCTTTGTTTACAAATGTTTCTCTTTTATCGAGTGAAAAATTCTGCGTGGTAAAGTCAATTAACTCATTGTCATTATAATGTTTAATTATGTTGTATATATAGTATATAAATATATTTTGCGGTGAATATATTTTTTCTATAGTAACGTCTTCTTCTTCTTTTGGTTTTCTTGCAGTAGCACCTAGTTCTTCTAGTACTCGCTCTTTTTTTTGTTGTTGCCGTGAAGTAGTTACTATATCTACTGGAAGTGTTTCTAAAGACTTTTTTGTTTGTTCGGTCTCTGCTGCAATTTTTTCAAGCACACCAAGAACAGGCACTTCTCGTCGCTTGCCTTCCTCAGGAATATCTCCAAATATTGCTCGTTCAGTTGCTGTTTTCACATCTTTGGTCGCCTTAGTTACCGGGGCGAACAGTTGTTCACTTGACACAGAAAAGTCAGTCTGAGCTTGTTGTCGTTGTTGAAGTTTCTCACGAAGTCTGTCTCGAACCGGTATAAACTTTTTAATTGCTGCTAGCCTCTCTCGGGCTAATCTAGTTGTAAGCGATTCACCTACCATATAGTGCTTGTGAACTGAGTTTTCAAATGTGAAACTATCACAATTAAAAGCTGAGTTATTAAATAATGTACCATCAAGCTAACATATCCATCTCGGACAAGGTTAAACTGTACGACGCTATCCGCGAGTGTTTCAGAAATAACATCGCTGGGGGTTTCAGAATTGTAATATCTGAAAATGGCGATGAACGATTTTTGTTAACGACGCGCCAACAACAACAACTACGTGAAAATGGAGGCGTCGCGGTGATTACTTGCTATCACAACCAGATCATCCAGTACTCACATAACTGTATGGGCAAGTCCAGACTGCTGAGTATCCTTTCAGGAGAAAATCCTATGTGAGTGTTACAAAAAACGCTAAAAAAAATAATTATTTTTTAATAAAATTTACCGAAAGCCTAACGCTCACGTGGTTAAAATATTGGTTTTTCCTCGTTTAATATTTTTCTAAGATCACGAACTTTAGAACTAATTTCAGCTCGTTTTTGATACTCTTGGCCGAGCTTTTGACGTATTGCTTCAAAGGTGCTAAATAGCGTTATAAATACGTTAATATCGTTACCGTACAAACAAGCATAGATGGACTTTTGAATTCCTTTCACGAGTCTGTATATTTTAGGTAAAACATAACGACCCTTACTAGACTGATACTCTATGTCTTCATATTCCGAGGCAATCCTGTCACAGTCGAGATCTTTAGATAATATTATCCCTCTATTTTTTAAAATTAAAATTTCAGCAATTATAGAATTTACATCTTTGATATCCATCATTTATATAATATATTTTATCTTTAATTATTAAAAATCTTATCTTTAATTATTAAAAAAAAAATGCAAAATAAATGATATAAATTATGAGCGGTTATTCATTCATGAGTCCCTTATTCAGGCCTTTGTGTCTTTGTTAGGGTCTTTTCTTTTGGCTATCCATTTCGGACGCCCTTTTGTGACCCTAACACCGTTTCTATTAGCCGGTAGCCCATTCTGTGCTACCCTGTGGGGTTCCTCATGTGAATGTAGAGCTTTTGCATCAATTTATACCATTTATTTTACATCCAATTACTTTGATAAACACATAATCTCCGGCGAGGGGTCTAACTCAGCAAAGGCTGAATTAGATCTCTCAGAAGGTATATGTTTATTGGATGTTATGTGGAGTGGGCGTGGTAAACCAAACCAACATGGCAACCCATGAAATTAAATTCATGGTTGGAAAAAACACCAACCCACGCTACCGAGAATGCGATAGCATGAGTTACAATGTTGGTTTGGCTGAGGGGGACCGCCCCCCCCCAATTAATAGAAAAACATCTTCCGTTTCGCCATCAAATAATGTATCTGCTATGGGGACCGAACACGTAGTTGATAGATCTGTGTTTACAAGACAAACACGCTACCATTACACCACGGAGCTGTCATACAGAATAGAGATTTTTTAATATATATATCTTCTGATTATACCTAACAATAAGAGATTTTTAAAATAGACAATTTTACTATATCCATCGTATTAGGAAATAAAATACTAAGTACACAAAACGAATAATAATTTAACTGTTGTTTAAAATATAATGTAAATATCAGTCACGCATGCCTGCGTCAGTGACTAGATTAGATCATAAAGAGCTGTATTCAGGAATTTTAACCACGCCCACCTACTTCAATGAATGGAAACCACTCGCGTTCCGGCTGAGCGAACATAGGTAAAATGCGCTAGATTATAAAGAACGTCTGTACTGAAAGTGTATTTTAGATGGTCTAAATAAATACAACTGTTTAAATGATGCGGTTTTAGCCAAGCGACAATAAAACATTTTAGAATTATAAAAATACAACTCTAACGAAACACATGTATTATACTCCATTACAGTCACGTGGGTGCACACATGTCAATTATATCTCTCTACAGGTAATATAGCAGACGTCATAATACAAGGGAACTTAGTAGGTAGAGTGGTTGGATTTATCCATAAAGGATTTATCTCCCTTGAATCTTTTCAGATGTATACGAATTTTATTTTATGACCATTTTTTTTAGACAGAGTTAATTTAGTAATATTTTCTGCAACAAATCGTATTGAAGACCTACAAATGTCAAAGTATCTACCGGCTTTATTTATTGATTGAAATATTTTCTCCTCTTTGGTTTCTAAATCAAACGATTTGATCCCCCTAGGGCGTTTTGAGTGCCTACCAGCGTTGCCTTTTAAAAGGTTATCGCGCTGCGAGATAGATTGAAGATTCTCAAGACAATTATCAGTCTTCACGCCATTTATGTGATCAATCACAAATCCGTCTTCGATTAATCCGTAAAATGCTTCATAGATGGCTCTGTGACAGAGATACTTCTCCCCCCCCCCCGGCAGTAAACATCAAGTATCCCATATTATTTACCCATCAAACAGGCCTTTTTAGTCTGCAGTTTCTAACAACACCATCACTGGAGGCTTCGTAATTAACAAGCACTGGATGAGGTCTGAAATCTTGGCTCATTTGTATAATAATACTACTTATCTAATTTATTATCTGCTTTAATTATAAACCTCTTGATATAATCTTGAGGATTTTTTATGATTTTGTCATCGTTAGGGTCAATGACTGCATTTTTTATTCGTTTGTCATAATAGCGTTTTAGTTCCCTGTATCGTTTACCCCCACAAGCAAGACACATCTGCGATTTTCCCCTTACCCCAGCCCCACATTGAAGGCAGGGAAGAGGACCGAAAGAACCGTTGCGAACGCTTTGTAAATGATACCCACAGAATTCGCTTCTGCATGATTTGTTACACGGGGTTGTTGATCCAATCATTAGCCACTTGCAGTGATTCATTATACTATATTTTTCTATTTAAATACTTGTTTTAATTATAACATGGAAGAGTTCAAGAGATTATCGAAAATTAAGCCTTGGAAAAATCCTAAATTCATTGATTATAACTTGGAGGAGTTCAAGAGATTATCGAAAATTAAGCCTTGGAGAAATACTAAATTCAATCTCGATGAGGAGTTCAACAGATTATCGAAAATTAAGCCTTGGAGAAATACTAAATTCAATCTCGATAGAGTCTCTGATACACCAAAACATCTAATCGGTGATAGAACTATACTGAGTAAAATCAGGGAGTGTTTTAATGAATTCTACTGAGACGGTGCAGCATACTGTTGGTCGACATTTCGAATTATTGATGAAGATGTCAATGTACCCAACATCGATGCTACTATGAACGATGAAAGAGCAGCTGAGATAATTTCACACCTTGGCCCGCCAAGGAGCTGGAAATTCAAGGGTGTAAAATCCAAAGGATTTTCATGGAAAATCAAAGATTTTCAACAAAGCAATTCCCAACAGAAGTATTTTTTCAGAATAAAATTCATTATCGAAGTCGAAGGCAAATGGATTATCAGGGATAAATTTGAACCAATCCTCAAGGATAAAAAAACTGTCATTGTGAGTAGAGATTCCAAACCAGGAATTCTAACTGGAATTGACAAACCATACTACGAGAGATCTTATCCAGTAACAGCAATTGTTTATGGGATATATCCGTTAAATGATAAACCCGATATTGCAAAACTAGCTCCTATGAAATATTCTAGTTCACTGAATTGTGTAGCAACACGGGTAATGGAACACTTCACAAATGCATCACGAGGAAATAAACTAACTGATCTGCGACGTAGAAAAATAACCGAATGGGAACTGACAGTGAAACAGCACGGTGCAAATATTTCTGATATAGCTAAATTAGAAACATTATTAAGATTCCCAATATCAGTAACGACAATAACCGGAGAAGTATTATACCAACCGAAATATCAATCACAAGGAGCGCCAATACAAATTATTGATCATAACAAACACGCGTGGACACCTGCAGTAACAATATTTCCACGAGAACGAACCGTGAGATATATCCCTAAGGAGTTCGTCGGGGATGTTTTTTATAATGAGAAATTATTCGATGCTATTCACACGCTGTGTGAGGATGATCCTGTGTCAGTGTGGTTACTTAGAAGTGATGAAGATCCCGAAATAGGATTTGATCAACTTGTAAGACCAAATGGTGAATTATATCGCGTTGAAGAATTAGATAACAGAATGAGAGAAATCGCTAGTGATTTTTCACCGGAGAGTTCCCATGAAAAACTATTAACGGATAGTTTTACTATTCCCTCTGTGGTAGCTCACTTCGCAAGAGAAAAAAACTCATGGCGTCCAACACGAAGTGATTTTCTCGAGGACGTTAAATTGAGTTTCGTCGAATTTAGTCATGGAGGACTGTGGAATACAAAATACCATCGTGGCGGTATGATTTCAATTGATATATCCGCGTGTTATCCTGGAAGTTTCCTCGGGTATGTTGAATGTAGTAACTATTTTAAACGATTTGGACACCCCACGCATGAAATGACTCGTGTTGCGATTAATGGTCCATTGCCTGATTTTGATTTAACTGGATTCGCTCGTGTGATATCATTCGAATTCGCTACAGGGTTACATCCGTGTAGTTATGTTTGGCTTGGTAGACATATATCTGACAAGGCCTGGATGCCAATAGTGTTACTACGATATATGATTGATTGTGATATGCTAATATCGTTGATTGTTTCCGAAGCTATTATATGCTATCGAGCTCAGAAAGAAGTTTGGCTACCACAACCCGATCTAGATCGTATAATTAGCGAACAGCGAAAACAGTTTCCAGATGAAAAATCGGAGATTTTCAATGAAGAACAAATCATGAATTGGTCTAAGAAGTTATTTGAATTTAAAAAAGAACAAGCAAAAGATTTTGGACGAAGAATAATCGGTAAATTTACCCAGGGTAGACATCGCTGAATACGATTTTATTGTAACGGATTTAACGAAACAAGGAAAACTTGTAAATCGTAAAGACGCTTTTTTATCCGATGGAAGACGATTAGGTACAATTGTTACCTATTGTGATGGATATATTAAGCAGTATACGCATTTGAGAAGTTCTATGCTAGCTTATGCTTCTATCAATTTTTTTTCGATGATAAATAGATTTCCTAATACCGCAGTTAGAGTAGCCACTGATTCTATGTATATACACAATAAATACAAATCAGATGTAGCTAAATTCACAGATCCGGAGGCAAATTGGGGATGTAGGAGATTTTAAAAGGAAACGCTACATGAGTATTGTGAATCGGCAGATATTACCATGGATGAAAGGTACTTAAAGTGTGATGAGATTCAATCAGAATTTTCTAATGCACCACCGGTATCTGATCCAATATGTAGATACAAGACAGTTTATTTAAACGGTTGTGGTGGGTCAGGAAAGACAACTCGTGCAATTGAATTATATCGTCGGTCAACCATGATTGTGTTAACACCAACTCACAGACTCGCCAGAGAGATGAAACAACGAGGGGTAAATGCCCGTACTTATCACAGTTTTTTCGATGGAAGGGTGACAAATGGACTCCTGATCGAATGGGTGATAAATTCATTCCTGAAATCATAATCTGGGATGAAATATGCACAGTGTCATTAGATGTATTACAAACATTTCTCGAGTGGTTGTTAAACAAAAACACAAAAGTCGTCATGTGCGGTGATCACGGCCAACCACCACCATTTGTCGGTGCATCTCCACATAAATGGCTAAAGGGTTTTGTAGACTACTATGAAGAAATTAATACCGACCATAGATCACTTGATGAACAATTACGCGAGTTTAAAGCGCTAATTAGATTACAGCCGGTTAAAATCCAATGTGAAATAGCGCGTGAAATAATTTTAGAAACTACCATGAATGATTTTTGGGAAACGTGGAGACCAAATGATTTGATAGTAGCAAGTAGAAAAATAGTCAGAGACACACTTCAGATGAAGTTATTTGAAACGCATAAAGAAAAATTTGCAACACTTCCAGTACCGTTGTGTTACAGGCCTTCGGATACACGAAAGCAGAATATTGAAGTTGATATTCCAGGGAAGAGTGAAAAGCAGATTCTCGTGTTAAATAATATTGTGCTGGTTGATATCAGCGTCGTCGAAGATGCATTGCGTGCTGATAAATCCCCATGGACGTTAGGTTACGCAGCGACAATACACTCTTCACAGGGATTGACTATATCAGATACAATTGTTTGGATGGTGGATAATCACATCGAATGGTCAAATTTAGTCTATCTTGCAGTATCCAGAGTACGAAGAATAAATCAACTTCGAAGAATTATTTTCGATGATGACACCACAATGGATGATGCTAGCATCGTTGATGTTAAAATTATTGATAAAAAACTCTCCGGTTACAAACAACAAGACAAAAAAAAAACAACGAGAATTTGACATTGATGCTGAATTAATAATTTCGCTGAAGCAACAACAGAATAATCACTGCGCGAGTTGCAATTGTATAATGCGTTGGCAGTATTCGGATAAAGATCCTCGCCAATTTACCGTAGACAGAAAGAATAGCAGCATTGGTCATATCAGAGATAGCGTTATGCTGACTTGTCTTGAGTGCAACAGACGAAGGGGGTCATAGTTAAGACCACGCGGTGGTAATTGAGTATCCTCGGGAATCACTTGTAATTGTTGTCGAGTAAATCCTCGCTGAGGAGCAGTTGAATCCAGTTTATAGATTGGAGGTCTACCAGTAGATCGTGTTATACCGGATATCTTATGCGTAGTGACGCTCCAAATAGGATCGGTAGCTCTTTTTTTACCACCCTCAAGCTCTCCTGGTTCGTATAAATACCTAACAGTGATATTACTACCAAGAATTGGTTCTTTGAAATCTTTTTGTGAAATTCCTTGGATTTCCATTTTTAGTATAGACACTTTCTTAATCGCGTTGACAGGTTTCATATTAATTGTTCTAGTAATCTCGTTATTGAGCGCGGTAATCACAGCTGGTAAACTCTTAACCCATTCACGGGATCTTTTATCCTGAATAAACTCCTTCGCGTATTGCTATCCAAATAACCGTTCAGCAAGAGTCCGATTAAATCGTTCAACAATTGCCTGATCGCGATGTAGCGCAGTATGCCCTCGTCTGATGGTGACATTGTGATGTTTCATCGCTGATAAAACAGCGCCTTGAAATTCCTTGCCAGGATCAACTTGTAACAGATTTAGCCAGCGTAGTGGGCCTCGTCGATAAATCTTTTCAAATGCAGAAGCAACTTCAGGTGATGATTTTGTTTTCAGCGGTTCTGCTTGTTTGTATCGACTCGCAACGTCAACTACGGTTAGCGCGTATTTGTAACCGTTGTCATGTGGTAAAAACAATAAATCAGCTTGATGAACTTCATTAGGTCCGGTAACATCAAAATGCGAGAAATTGATTTGTTTAGGGCGCGGTAGATAAATTTGCCATATAGCCTGTTTGGATAACCAATTAGCCGCAGTGGCCTTTTTCACTTTTGCGGCGTTAGCGAGTTTATTGATTGCAGCGTTACCCCTCCAGTATCCTTTTGGAGAATAATAAAAAGATTCCATATTATTAATTACCAGCGCCCATCATCAATTTGCCTTTCATAGCCGATTTTACCAACCACGAAGCCAATATTTCTTTCAAAGATTTATCAGGAATAGCATTTAACGCATGAATTAATTTCACATCCGCGAGATGTCTGTTTTGCAGATTACTGCTTTTATATGCAACATCATGAGCATGACACGCCTTATCAATAGCGTTTATCGGATACTCGCCAGGTCGGGGCTGATTTTGATCATCAAGTCTGATATCTAATCGTGTTCCGGGGCCACAGTAGCTATATCCTGGAAGGTGCTTTTCTCCGGGGTACTTGCCCATGGGGTTCCAGGGAGCTTTGCCAATTTGGCTGCGATATCACCTCCTCGTTTTTTTAAAAAACATTTCCGGATTTCATAGAAATAAATCTAAATTTTTTTGTACCACATGTTGCACATCTACCAGTAAGTGCAGATCTGTTATTTTTAGTTGTAATCGTCGTCACATCATTTGTGCTAGTACGCGTTTTACACTTCACACAATATAGATCCATAATTTATGTATAGAGATATGGATATAATTGATTTTTCAGCGACTAAAACAAGAGAACCAGTTAAGCATCATGCAGCGCTACCAAACTCTATCCGCGCAATTATAATCGGGCCATCTGGATCCGGCAAGACGCAATTGTTGCTCAATTTAATAATGAGATGGATGAAATGGGATAAGTTGTATTTAGTTGCTCCTAGCGTAGATGATCAACGATGCTATGAATTGCTAAAGGATTTTAATGAAAACGTTTCAGAGATTGCTGGCGAGTGTATTATTGAATTTATAACCGATATTGACGAGGCACCATCAGTAGAAGACCTCGATGGAAGTATCAACAATTTAGTTGTATACGATGATGTCATGTTAGATAAACAAAAAAACCCAGCTAGGATCTTTTCCAGAGGCAGGCATAAAAGCACTGATGTGATATATGTCACTCAACGATACACTCAGATTCCAAAAGTGATCAGAGATAACTGTAATATTCTTGCTGTGTTTAACGGCGTTGATACACATACGTTACGAAATATTTGGCAGACATGGTGCTCTGATATGGACTTCAATCAATTAAAAAATTTCTTTAGTAACGCTCAGTCGACTCCACACGGATTTATAACAATAAAGTTACATGATCCTCGGACACGATATCGTATCGGACTCGATCAAATATTTGGTTAACCCATAGCAGCAGAGAGGGTGAGTGACAACGACAATGGCGTCATTGACGAATTCATCGAGGAGGTCTCAATTTACCGAATCGACGACTTTTTTTTTACTATTTACGAAGAAGCCTTAGATTACCGAATCGACGCCTGTAAAGGTCGTCTGATTCACCCTCTCTGCTGCTAAAGACTATAAAAGCAGTTGAGTTGTCTTTACAAAAATGAAAGGCATTGAAAGTCTGACTTTACAGATATTAAATCCAAACTAAACTGCAAGCTTTCTGCCACATGCTTACATACTTTAAATAGTTGGTCCACTTTGTTTCATTTAACTTAAGGACAGATGGTATAGTTAGGTCAACCAGAGAGATTTGTTTAATGGGACTGTTCCATCAAAGATACAAGAAATCCAGATAAAAGTGACAATGATAACAATTACAAATGATAAATAGTTAAATAAATGTATTGCAATCATTACATCAAAATGTACAGTTAACATCAGAATCAAACAGTACCTTAATTGATATATTTGCATACATGATAATGGCCAATATTTATAAAAAGAACAACAAAGGGGTTAAATAGCTATTAAAGGAAAGCAATTATTTGTGAAATACATTTTATTAATATCTATATTGCCAAAAATATCTAACAACTAGTCAATGCTACATTAATCAGTTCCATCTCTTAAAATCAATGAATTATTCTTTGTAAATCCTGAATGAGTCATTTGCTTGGTGAAGAGATTATTTATTGATTGATATGATGCGTTTAAAGTGAGTCGTCCCGAGGGCTCTTATCACTGTTTTATCCGTCAAAAGACGGTTATTTACTTTATCCTGAGGGTGGGAATGGAGCCGCCACCCTGCAGGCATTTATGTGTTCATGGAACACTATTTACTTGGGCCGTCACATCGGAGTAGCTATTGAGCTACTACTGTGTGATTGTAGGGCCACATACAATATGAGTGGGAATAGTTCCAGCACACACTCATATTAATTCATACTGTTTCTGGTTGGTTGTTCAGGACGTGTTAAGCACGTGTAGTTGCTGCGGCAGGTTTTTGTGGGCGAGGCGAAGTGCCTGGCAAGGGCAGCTTCTTTGGACGTATCCTATCCCTATTTATATACTCTGTGCTGCTTTTGAGTGTACAACGTTTATGCAACAGTGTTTTATAATGTTGGGTGTTCGATGTGTATATTGGTGTAGTAGTTTGGTATGTGCAACCTTGTGTTGCTGGGCCTGATGATCTGGTCTTTGATCACCTAATATATACTATTTGGGGTTCTGAGTAAACCATATTTCTTAGGTAATTTAGTTAGTTTTGCAGCCTTGTGCTGCTGGCCCTGATAGTCTTGGGTTTTTGACTACCTTATAAGTTCTAATTTTGCGGGACCTAAATTATGTTCTTCCCTATTTTTTATTTGATGTGCGACCTTGTGTCGCTGGACCTGATAGTCTTTGGATTTTTAGACTACCTTAGATGTTCTTGATTTGGGGTCTCTATCATATTTCTCTACCTAGTTAAGTTGCTCCGTTCTCGGTGCAGCTGCAGGTTCTAATTAAGCTTTTGTTGTGGTTGATACTTATGTTTTTAACACTGTGCACTTGGTTGTACTCCTAATGAGAAGGTATCTAGGGAAAGTGTCTAAAGAGGAAAGAAGAGAAAGTATAGTGTTGTCCTGCATTCTTACTGCCTATGATGTTTGTATTTTTACTTCATCTTATCCTTTTTTAGGTGGGATTTATTTGGTGATTTTTTTAAGTTTTTATGACCTGTTTTGTGTTTTTAGTTCTTGGTTCCCCTTTTTGTTTGAATGGGACCCTATTTCCATATTTGTATTGGCCCCTTGGTTTAGTTCAGGTATGTGGTTCAGTTACTAGGTAGTAGCCATGGGTCCCTGCGGGAAATGTCCCGGGCCGTTAAGCGACACGTCAAGGATTGTCCATTTCCACACCCAGGCACCTCCCCACGACCGGTCCGTGAGGCGCGGCGGCCAGGTAACAACAAGGGACCTCTGCCGGAAGTATCCGGGGCCGTTAAGCGACACGTCAAAGGTATTCCTTGTTGAACCCAGTTTCCACACCCCGGTCCTGGCCGTTTCTTGTTTTCCCTGTCCTAAAGGGGCTTATTAGTGACCCTATTTCCATATTTGTATTGGCCCCTTGGTTTAGTTCAGGTATGTGGTTCAGTTACTAGGTAGTAGCCATGGGTCCCTGCGGGAAATGTCCCGGGCCGTTAAGCGACACGTCAAGGATTGTCCATTTCCACACCCAGGCACCTCCCCACGACCGGTCCGTGAGGCGCGGCGGCCAGGTAACAACAAGGGACCTCTGCCGGAAGTATCCGGGGCCGTTAAGCGACACGTCAAAGGTATTCCTTGTTGAACCCAGTTTCCACACCCCGGTCCTGGCCGTTTCTTGTTTTCCCTGTCCTAAAGGGGCTTATTAGGGATTTTATAGGTAAGTATTAGGGTCCTGTTTTGTTGTTTGTTGGGGTTAGGAATTTAATGGATACGTTATATATTCCCTATTTTTCCTATATTTAGTAGAAATTCCAATATATTCTTGTGTGTTATTAGAATGTTTGGATTTGTAATATGTATAATTTCTGGGTATGTATATGGGGCTTTTATATTCTGCTGTTGTGATCTAAATTTGTCCCTTTCTTGTTTGGTTTTACTGCAATTGTTGAAGATATGATGTAGATCTTCCGGGGTATGACAATGGTAGCAGTTTATATTATGTGGAAAGGGTCCTATATATTTTCCCATGCTGTTGGCCAGCTTGGTTTTTCCTAAAGTTATCCTATTTATGATTGTCTGCTCTTTAGGAGAGCCCTTGGGCGGTTTTTTGTGTCTGGTGACTTCCTTAACAGTAGTGTACAGCACTCTCCCTTTTGTACTATTGTCCCAATCATGTTGCCATTTTTTATCTATTTGGGTGTTTATTATACTGTAGAGTTCGGGTGTGCTATAGTGCAGTGGCTCGAAGTTCGGTTCGTGTAGTTTTTCCTTAGCTAGTTTATCGGCCATTTCATTACCCTTAATTTCGATGTGGGATGGTATCCACATGAACTCTACAATAGTATTTCCGGAATTTAGTAGTTTTAGTTTGGCGTTTATTTGAATGAGGAAATCTTCCCTACATTTGGTGGTGTTTGTTTGAATTGAAGATAGGACGCTAAGCGAGTCACTAATAATTACTGTCTTATTAGGTTTGAATTCTTCAATCCATTGTAATGATTTGAGGATGGACCAGAATTCAGCTGTGTAAATAGAGCAGTAGTCTGGGAGACGTCTGCCTATTTGTATGTTGAGCTCTGGTATGACCATTGCAGCAGCTGTTCTGTATGGGTTAGTAATTTTAGATCCATCCGTATAGATTTTGGTATATTGTTGGTATTGAGTATTTATAATGTTTAAGGCTTCTATTTTGAGAGTTTGTTCTTGATTTTGTTTATTGCCTTTTTCTGTGAGGGAGGTGTTGACTTTAGATTGTACGTTGTTCCAAGGTTCGTGTTCGTACACTACGTTATTATTTAGAGGAGTTAGTTCGACTGGTATTATTGTCTTTAAGAGATGATATTGTTTTCCCATAGGTAGTTTTTGTTTCAAGCTTTTCCTGATTGGGATGTTGGTTTGGTTTATAGCCAGGAGGGTGGGGTGTGTGGCGGGGTGGGTGGACAGCCGTGCCACATATCTTAAAAGGAGCTCTTGCCGTCTCAAGTAAAGGGGCAACTCTCCCGTTAAGACATGTAGCTCGGCTGTCGATGTTGTTTTTAGTGCTCCGGTACACTTTAATAGTGCTGATCTTTGGATTTGATCTAATTTTTTGAGTTGTGTTATGGGTGCCGATGAGTAGACTTGGCAGCCATAATCTAGTTTAGATCTTACCAGAGCTCTATATAATTTTAGGGATGTTTCTTGGTCAGCACCCCAATGTGTGCCTTTTAGGCTCGTTATCAGATTTAGATCCCGACTACATCTATTAACTAAGTCCTCTATATGGTATGCCCATGTTAGATGTTGGTCATAGTACATACCCATAAATTTTGCAACCTTAACAAATTTTATTTCTTGGTCCTGTATTGTTAATTTAGGGTATTTGATGTTTCTTCTATATGGGGTGAACAGTACGGCTACCGTTTTTTGGTGCGATAGTTTAAAGCCCCATTGATTAGCCCAGTTTCCAATATTGTTTAAGCTGGTTTGAAGTTCAGAGATGTTTTTGTGGTTGGAGGGGTTGCCTGCTCTCCATAGGCCACCATCGTCAGCAAATTGTGACAGTTCAACTTTGGTAGTCGCCAAATTTTTATCTAAGTCATTTATCATGATGTTAAAGAGGGTGGGGCTGAGTACACTGCCTTGTGGAGTTCCATTTTCAAGTGAGTGTTTCTCAGAGTAAGTTGCCCCTACCCTAGTTGTAATTGTGCGGTTTGCTAGGAAATCTTGAATAAAATTAAACATTCGTCCAGTAATGCCATAGTTATTTAATTTGGCTATAAGGCCCTTGGTCCATACGAGATCGAATGCTTTCTCGAGATCGAGAAAAACCGCAATGAGATTTCTGCTCTGTTTTTGTTGTGAGTTAAATGCTAGTTTAATGGCAGTTTCAAGTCTTACAAGTTGGTCTGTGGTGGAGCGCTTGTTTCTGAATCCACATTGATTTTCTGAGATGAGGTTATTTTTAGTAAGGTGTGACTTGATTCTGTTGTTGATGATGGTTTCCATGATTTTACAGATGTTATTGGTTAGTGATATGGGCCTATAAGAGTTGACATCATGGTTGTCTTTATTAGGTTTTAAGATAGGTATTACTATCGCATGTTTCCATTTTTTTGGTAGCTTTCCTGTTTCCCATATGTTATTTAGGAAATTTATTATTATGTGAACTATATTAGGTGGTAATTGCTTATATATTATATACCCTATTTTATCTTCCCCAGGTGAAGTTTCTTTTTTGGTTTTAAGTGCTTGGTCCCATTCGTATTTAGTTATTTTGTTGTTTAAAGGGGAGTCCTTGGGTCCCAAGTCTTGGAATATTTTTGGGTTCGCTCTTTCTTCGATGGCTCTATGTAATTGGAATTCTTTAGTATGGTTGCTGCTTTTGCTCATATTAGTAAAGTGTTGAGCGAATAAGTCAGCCTGTTCTTTATCACTGTTTGTGTTGCTTAATTTGGGGGTATTGTTGGTATTTTTACCTCTAATCCTTTTGATCTTATCCCATACTTGTTTAGAATTTGTTTTGTGGTTTAGTGTACCACAGTAGGCTTGCCAGGTTTCCATTTTGGCTTTTTTAATTAGTTCTTTTAATTTCTGAGTGTGAATTTTGAATTCCATAAAGTACGTGGTTAATTTGGAGCGTTTGAATTTCCGGAGTGCTTTGTTTTTAGCCTGCTGTGTTGTTTTAATTTCGTCATTCCACCAAGGCACAGTGAGTTTTGGTGCCTTATAGTTAGTGGTTGGGATGCTGTTAGTTGCAGCTTTGTTAATGACATAATTTATGTTTTCGTAATATTGGTCTATGTCATTTGCTTCTATCTGGGTAGTATCTTCTTCCTTTAGTATTTGTTTAAATAAGTCCCAGTCTGCTTTTTTATAGTTCCACCTGGGGTTGTTTTTTTGCACCTGTGACTGCACCGTCATTTGCAGGGTGGTGATGACTAGGAAGTGGTCACTGCCCATGGGGTCAGTTTGATCCACCTCCCATCCCGCCACTTGTGCGAGTGTTTTTGTGCATAGGGTGAGGTCAATGGCGGACAAGGCACCGTTTATTGGATTTAGGCGTGTTCCGGTGCCATTATTTAAAATGGTCAGTGTTGATGTATTGGCCCAGGCCTCAATCAACCTGCCCCTAGTGTCCGTCATCTTCCCCCCCCACAGCTTATTATGTGCATTGAAATCTCCGCATATGACAGTGCGCTCACTGGTGATTATGGTGTTTAGGGCTAAGAATATTTGTTCATTGCTTAGGGCGGTATCTGTTCCTGGGTCATAAAAATTGATGATTTGTATATCATAGTTACCCATTTTGAGTTTTATTGATTGTACCTCTACATGTGAGTTTGTTATTTCTTTAGCTGTGATAGGTACAAGTTCTACAGATTTTATGGTGTTTTTTACATAAATGGCTAGTCCTCCCCCCGGTCCTTCTTTTCGTGATTGGAGGTACCCTGGGGCGTATCCCACTATATTGGGCAATGTTTTGTTTTTATTTTTAAGCCTTGTTTCTTGAATGCAGAGGATATCTGGTTTGTTTTTGGTGTTTATTAGTTTAAGTTTTAATTCATTCATGTTTGTTGATATACCTCTGGCATTCCATTGCCATATAGAAACATTACCAGTAGTTGTGTTAGCCATTTCTACTGGGGTCATTTACTGTAATTAGGGTCTTAATTTGGTCTTTAATTTGTTTTAGGATTTTAAGTAGTCCAGGTTTATTGTCGGTTTGGTGCAGTATTGATTCCATGATTTGATTGATTTGATTGATTTCTACCCCTAATTTGTCTTTTAAGGTTGGCTTACGTTTAGGGTCTATTGTTTTCGCTCTATGGAGTTTATGTTCTTTCCTTGCAGTGCGGTAGTTAACCCTGTTACTTTCCATGTATTCAATGATTTCTTTCTCTCGAATTGTAGCCGGGCATAGTGGGGATTTCACTGGGTGGGTCCCTTTACATTGAGCGCATCTGGGATTTAGTTTTGCGCATTCTCCCTTATGTCCCCTTCCACAGTTACTGCATTTGGTTGGTAGTTTGCATTTGGTGGTATAATGGCCCCAGTGTTTACAATTTGAGCAGAACCTAGGTTTATTTGTGTAGGGTTCTACTCTATAGTGGGATCCTTTGGTACCTATATGGATTAGGGACTGCAATGGGGTTTCTGTACTCCAGAGAGAACCACGTGACCAATGATTCCCTCAGCACCGTTGAAAACCTCTCGCTCATGGTCTAACTCCACAACAAACAACTGTGGCAGAACTAAAGAATGCCTTCGAACAACTGTCATTGGGTAAAGCTCCAGTGAAGGATGGCATCAAGTGAAATCTAGCGTGCTGATCACACAGCTGCACGACCTTCTCTGCCAGTACTGGGATGAGGGTAATGTGCCTCAGGACACGAAAGACGCCAACATCGTAACCCTGTACAAAATCAGAGACGAAAGAAGTAAATGTAATAACTATAGGGACATATCCCTTCTCAGTATCGTGGATCAAGTCTTCGCACGCGTCATCCTGAGGAGACTGAAGACGCTTGCTGACAGAGTGTATCTAGAGTCGCAGTGCGGGATCTGTGCAGAGAGTTCTATAATCAACCTAACCTACTCTGCTTGGCAATCCTCTCTTCCTGGCCTTTATATACCTCACCAAGGCGTTCGACAGGTCAGCAGAGACGGATTCTCTCAATCCTGGTATGATCCAGTCCATTCACGATGATATGAAAGGCACAATGCCGTACGATGGCTCAATGTACGACCAATTAAACATCATCAGAGGAGTGAAACAGGGTTGCGTCCTTGCCCCAAAGCTCTTCAGCATCTTCCTCGCTGTCTTGTTCAAGCATGCTTCTGGAACGTCCACAAAAGGGATCTACCTGCACACGCGATCAGACGGCAACTGTTCAACCTGGCACGACTAAAGGCAAAAAGCAAAAAAGTGCGTAAAGCAATCATCAGGGACACGTTCTACGCAGACGATGCTGCATTAGCCACTCACACAGAAGCTGCGTTACAGCACCTGATGGACCATTTTACTAAATACTGCGGTTAGTTTAGGCTGACCATCAGCCTAAAGAAAACAAAAGGGATGGCGCAGATCGTTGACACTCTACGCATCATCATCAACACCTACGAAATTGAGGTAGTTAGTCAGTTCACGTACTCGGCTCTACCATTACCAAGAACGTATTGCTCGATGCTGAGCTCAACAACCGCATCGGAAAGGCATCAACAACTCTCCTTAGAGAGTGTGGAACAACAGCATGCTGCCCAAGAACACTTAACATCTACGTGTACCGTGTCTGCGCGATAAGCACTCAGTTGTATGCCAGTGAAACCTAGATTCTATATGCCTCACAAAAGAAAAGACTGAGCGCTTTTCACATGATATGTCTTCGACACATACTTGGGATCGCTTGAAGAGATCGAGTGACCAACAACGAGGTCAATGAACGTGCCAAAATTCCCAGCATGGTCACACTTTTCCGCCAATGTCGCATCAGTTGCCGGTGCCTTATACGTTGGATGTACGACGGACTGATCCCCAAAGACTCTTATTCGGAACTTGCTTCTGGCCCAGGTTCGATAGGACGGCCGCATCTCTGCTTCAAGTATGTCTGAAAATGCGACATGAAACCATCTGACATCGATGTCAACACCTGGGAGGAGCTTGTTTTAGACGGGTCAAGCTGGCTACACGCTCTGATCCGTGCTTTGAAAGACGGCACGGACAATCTGCGCTTGCTAGCTGATGAATAGCAATCTTGGAGGAAGAAGCAGCTTCAACACACACCCGACTCAATTTTCAAGTGCAGCAAGTGCAGAAAAGATTGCTACTCCCGTGTTGGGATACATAGCCATTACAGACGCCTCATAACCACCAACTGGGTAATCTCTCATGGGCGCACTTCCATCTTCTCCTCTCCAGACTAACGGATGCCAACTCAACCTGTGTTCTGATTTTTCCCACAATACACTGTAGTCATCGTCGTTAGTGTTAGATGGAATCTTACCTTTTGATCATTTCCTTGAGGTCTTACTGGTGTTGTTTTTCTTTTATTGAAGAATAAGAAGTCACACATGTCACGAAATACCTTTAATTCGAAACATCTACCATGATCATAGTGGTGTTGATGTAGAGTGCTAGAGCTGTCGGCAAATTCGTTGATAAAAGCTTTGTTAACTGTTCATATTCTTGATCTGGTGGAGGTATGGCGTCCTTCAACTTTGTGAAATATTTACAGTGTCAGTATGTGCTTGTTAGCGTTTGTTCACCCATAAATATGGATCCAAAAGTAAACAATTCTGCGTTGTGGCAGGTTCAAAGTTTGTAGTACACTTGTCAGACTTCTTAAAGTAATCGTCTTTGCAGGCCAGTAGAAGAGCTGCCTGATTATTGTCAATACATAGTCAGCAAAGAGGTGACCAGCGGCTGAAATGTCATGTAATTAACTTGGAATATCTAATCAGTGAATGTGGTATTACCAATTGAAGCTTAAAACAATCAATGTTGCCATCAAATATATTGTGTGTAATATTCTACCATTCATCTTAAGCCAACCCAAATGTCGCCATTAGGTTTTCAGTGGGGAAGAGTTTACAAATAGCAATTCTGGACAAGTAATTCCTCACTGACTACTATTTTCCGTGTAATGCTTGGAACTTTTAGCTGACGATTTCTAACTTCTGATGGTTTCCATCCACAAACCATGTCCTGTTTTTGTGTGAAACGAATGTTCGCAGTTTCACTTATAATAACTCCCAATATCACTTCCATTGTTGCATCTGAACAAACAGGTATGTTCATTACCTCCTCACACTGAGATGACACAGATTTAAGTTCAGTCTGCGTATGTTCACTTTCTTCATCTGATTCCACACCCAACTTCCTTATTCCGTCTACATGTTACACGATTTTTTCGAAACATTACATCTGCACTGGAAATTTACTTTCTGACCAGGACGATGTGTTACAGTGGGGTTATATATGTCCAGTTCCTGAAGACACCTTTCCACTTGTAGAGAAGGATTATTCGGGTTCTTAATCCAGCTAATAGCGGAATTATCCGGTTTCAGCAATATTTATTGTCCATGCATATATAAATGAAAGTTTCTTAAGGTCACAGTGTGTCTGAGGACGATGCCCAAATGGAACCTAGCAAGATTGTTGCTGTTTGTAATTTGGCGATTCTAAAATGTGTCAGAAACCTGCGAAGCCTTTTTGGACCGTGTGCCTAATATAAGCCTTGTGTCAATCACTTTGGAAAAGAATGCACTCCCCTTGAACAAGCTATGTGAGAAAAGAGCAATCGATCTCTGGAATAAAGAGTTTGAAAAGGCTTTTGAAAGGCTGACAGGTTATATTGACTGCTACGATCATAGCATAACCAAGTGCTTTATCGCGGAACACTGCTGCGAGTAGCCATTGCTATTGGTGCAGTTCTGTCATAGGAATATGCTGAAACAGAAGGAGTCGTATCTTTCATGAATAAGGCTATGATCCTTCATTACATATCATACCAAACAACAAGAAAATAAATTATGTTAATACTGACCAAGAACGTTTACCGTCATTTGGAAGAAAATGCACCTGAATGTGCTTTAATCTAAGAGTCATTTCTTGCAGTAATTGAAAAGCGTGTTCTTGATTTTCTAGACATAGACGGATGGCTGATGTAAGCATTATAATACCATCCATGTAAAGTAGTCATCGTTCCATTTTAGTCCTCTCAAAACATTTGCCATCGTTCGTTCAAAACTGCATGTCATGTTGGCTAATCAGAGAGGATAGAGAGGCGAAAACATGTAGCAAATACTCTCTTTTCTTTATCTTCAGGGTCGATCGATCAATTGATATATATATATATATATATATATATATATATATATATATATATATATATATATATTATATATATATATATATATATATATATATATATATATAGAGAGAGAGAGAGAGAGAGAGAGAGAGAGAGAGAGAGAGAGAGGCGGGGGGTCGAAGAGAGGCTGCCATTTTATGCTGCTTCACGTCTAAATATATGAACCTGAAGATCAAATGTATCCTCTTTTAACTTTCTATAAACGAATTACATTATTTGCCATAGTCTACAACAGTAACGTAAATTGCAGCAAACAAGTAACAACACACAAAATGTCTGAAAATGTAAATTCAAAAGTCTAGACAATATTTTATTATTTTTCTTCATCTAAGGCCGATTTAGTAAGGCAAAAGATGTAGTTAAAACACGTGACATCACTGTCGTCTCACACAGGCATGGTAGTGCCATTTCTCACATAAATCGCAGCAAAGCTAGTTTACATCTACATTTTCACCAATACAAGATGGCTTGGCCTCCTTAATTCTCTCACACATTCATCATTCCCGTTATTCTTGCTCGATATGTCTCCATGTAACCTACTTTATTTTGCTTATCTTTTTCTCTCTGATCTTTTCTTTCGTTCATTAAAATGGAACAAATATACCCCCTGATAATAGCTCTTGTTATGGGGAATCTAGCAATAACCTTTGTCATCTGGAATCCCCGAGGAATAGTCTCCCTGTTACACGCATTTCAGGTATATAACTGTAACATCTTTATTACTACCGTGATTTAGTTTGGTCCAGTCACGTTTTCTTATATGACAACCTTTACTCAGTCTACATTTGCTTTGCAATTTTAATCTAATTTGTATTTTATTGTATATTAATGAACAGTTACATACTGTTATGTATTCTATTTGTAGCAAATTTGCCCCGTTTATGAACAGATCTATTAAATTAGGTCCAAGGATATGTGTGATATGGACAAAATGCAAAGGAAAGCAATTAGGGAAACAAATTAATAGTGATACGCAGCTGGTTGTATGACAGATGGTATAGCCCTTTAAAGTTTACGCAAAAAATAACACCGCCCCCGAAAAATAAAATAACCAGTTTTTGCTCTGTTATCGGCTGCGCGAAACACTTCGTGACAGGAGATATTCTCGGATTGGAACGCAGTTTTGCATATACATGTCACGTTGAGTCAAGTATTGACTCGAAACGATCTTAGCCGCGAATAATAAAAACAACCAATCAGGAGTTCATTTGAAACTTTCCTGTGACAAATTAACCATTCCACTCTTGATGGTTCCCATCTCACGAATGTAAACATCAACGCATACACAACAGTTTAAAAAAAAAAACGTGTGGATTATCCACCTCTAGTAGGAAAGTGGAATCGTCAACTTAGATTCAGCAACAGGACATGGGGCATATTGGTCTGCATTCGTGGCCAAACTTTGACATTTTCTGTTTGTTTTATTTTACCCGTAGGGCTTGCCAGTATTATTAACACCGCCGTTGCAAAATTAGCTGGACGACCCTATATGCATTCCACGCACAGAAGCGTTTACAAACCCAGCAAATGCGTATTGATTTTGCAATATTATTAGTTATAATTTTATTACTCTTAATAGTAAACAAAATACCGATTGACATTTGCAAACTTTCAACCACCCGTGCCTATGTAGATCTGACCAGGTTTGCACCTAAATTTGATCTGACTTCGCTTCCAGCCGAGTTGTTATTGCTGTCAACCCAGCGAGCCATTGATTGTTACAAGATCAGACTGGAAAAATTGAAATGTCTAACGAAGACATTGAAGATGATACTTTGAGCAGAAAAGTCGGGGAATCACATACTCTGATGTGTCGGTTTCCTTTATAAAATACTTTGTCGATACAAATACAGTATCAAAAGTCTGAAGATAGAATTAGTAAAGACTTTATTATCAACGCAGCTCGAATTAGACTAACGAGTTAGCTCATTGATGATGATGATGATGATGATGATAATGATGATGACGATGACGATGCAAAGAAGAAATAGTTGAACGTCAAGAGCCCTGAAGTGCTACAATTAGTAATATTATTTACACCGTACCAAACATTACTGACCAAAGACGAAGAGGAAAACACTGATAATAAAATAGCCAATGATCAAATCGTTTTTAATACTGTGGTTGGTTTTTATAAATCGAAATTTAAGACCTTAAATGACCGGGAGTCTGGATCGTATTTATTTATCCTATCCGGTTATTATAAGTGCAGTCAATTAACACTCTTGATGAACAATCAACATGGTCCATGAATAATAATAATAATAATAATAATAATAATAATAATAATAATAATAATAATAATAATAATAATACGTTATCATATGGACGAAACAGCAACATTTTTCACATGTGCAATAAAATTGCCATTAGCTGACAGAAAAGAAAATAAGTTTGAAGCATTCCACATCTGTCTGTATGGGTTCTTAACCATCTTCGATGTTTGTGTTTAAGATTGAACTTATCACTGCATTCAAGCGATCGACCGCAATGATCAGCCTGTATATTTTGTGGTCGGTGTTGGGCTGAATGGAAGAGGATGCTAATACTGTTGGTAATTCTGTTTCACTTGTCCACTAATATCTGCGTCAGATTGGTGTTAATAGACCTTCTTATAGAATGAAGAAAACAAATCTTGTTTAGAGGCAAAGATAAATCGACAGTTTCGGACCACACTGATGTACCAATACCATTTCGAGGCCAGCTTGGTGCTAATGAATTAAACACATGAAAATGTCTGGTCGCTGACTACATCACCGGGCATGAAAGAACTCGGGGATTGTTTCTACAAAGATGAAGCGGAATTTGTCGACAAATCGACCACTGTTAAATTCCCTGTTGATTATGTAAAATCAGCAACGATAAAACAATCTTGACTGATATTCAACAAGGATGCACTTGTTCGTTTAATAGTTCTTGGGTGGAACCGAGAACGGTCGTTTCTGACATTGGCGCAATCGATATAGCTTTGAGTGGAAGTGGTGCTAAGACCAAATAACACATAATAATCGGAGATTAAAATATACCACACGAAATTATTTACTCTGTATGATGCTAGGAAAAATATAAAAATGATAATTAGCTAGAAGTGCATGTGCGTGTTGCATCTGGAGAAGTCAATTATTTTGTCGAGCAAATATCAAATTTTTAATTGAAGAACTGTGACAGACCCTCAAAAATACCGATGCGAAAAATACTCAAAGCGGAATAAGGGATAGTACACGAGCTGCGAGATGAAACCACCCAGAAAACCTAGATACTAGTAAAGATACTAACACGCATGGTACTTGATGAGATTTCTGGACTCACCATGGCAATAATCGTTTTGTAGTGCGAAACACTACAACAACTAAAATGAGCACACCAGTTGGAATTGTTGCTGGAGCCAAAACAGACATGTGTGACTGGTGGCGCAGATAAAATTAATTTTTTTTTACGGACACTTTCGCGAATACGTGTTTAGTAAGAACTTCTCAGGGTGGCACAGACAAAAATTACATCTAACAAACTGTACTTTATCGCCATCGAACATAAAACAAATTAGCAATGTTCAGATTGAGACGGTGCTAATTGCATAGAAAACGAGCGCAGGGATAACATAATCCTCGCGTTACCTTTTAATACATAAAAGTAAATAAATGTCATACCCACACCTAAAAAAAATATAAAGAAGACTTTTAGTTGCAGATTATTACGGAAATAGAAGGCATATGAGACTCCATGCCTGCAAAAGAAGTCCAAGAAATATAAGGAATCATCTCCACCCGATTATATTGGACATATACCAGGCTGTAGTAATATGGGATAAACCAAAATATTGTTACAAGCACAGGGGTATTCACTTGACCGAGCGGTGTCAAAACCCTGGCGCGAGTCACGCTGGAAGTCATATGTTTTCCCCAAATTTCCAAAGACTTCCATACAACTTAAGTTGTAAAATGGAAAGAAAGACGTGTCTGCTATAATTATTAATCTTTGCTGTAATCAATGGGCGACCCAGAGGAGACAACTTGCCCAAACGTCCATTAACTGCACCTTTACATGGTTTTTCTTCATTATCATCCGTTTTCCGTACCGATAGCTTGTCATGCCATAGAAATTACACCAGTATTCCCTTACTAACTGGGAAATATTTAACTGCGCGACCCTAGGCCAGTCCATCCACAGAATTTCCGGCGTATCACACTCATATACATACGCCAATTTTCCACTATGGCCACATAAACGGTACCTACCAAGTTCCAACTTATTGATTCCATTCTATAATTTACTGATTTCCAACCATAAATGCTGCCTTTTCAATCACACTACTTGTATACACCACTGAATTTTAATATGGACAGGGACAGTCATTCGGCTTGTACCCAAAATCACTACTAACGACCCAAGCATGGTTCAAATTCACTAACACTTACTCCAAATTTATTACAATATCTATGGCCTAATTGATAATATAAAGTCAAGACATATTTATTATATCGACACAAAGGATCAACAACCATGATTGATGATATTAAGTCAATAAAATATCTGATATCGACGAGAGAGATCTACGATTTAAAATTGATAATCTCCATATAGTAATAGAGGGGGCCACGAGTGTCCGAGTGGTCTAAAGCGCTCACCGTTACGGATCACTGCCATCTCACCTCTGTCTGCGTGGGTTCGAATCTCAGGCTTGGCTAATACGGGTATGTGAGAAAGCTTGCCAGTAGCTTCTCTTGGGTCGGTGCTTCTTTCCGGGGTTTTCCTGGGTTCTTCCTCCACCAATAATACTGGCCGCCATGTATAGCCTATCTTGTTTTGAAAAATGGCGTTAAAACCTACAACAACACCAACCAACAACAACAACTACAACCAAATAGTAATAGATGGATTGAAAACTCTGAAAGACAAAATGTCAGAGCTGAATATCAATATAAAAAAACAGACAGAAATATTGTGATTCCTTTATAGCATTTTCTATGGCTTCAACAGTAACCGGACGCAGAACATCAAATATGTTAAAAACATATGAAACAGCAATGGTCAAAGGGAGGCAACTGTTTGACAAATGAATTGTTGAATTTAAGCAAAAACATTAGGAAGACGTATCCGAATAAGAAATGATGTTCATGAACACTCTCGGTGGACCGATTATGCTTTACCCTTTTGATTTGTTCATCTCGCGAGCGTTGATGCAAATATTGTTACGCTTGTGCTTGAGTATGTACTAGATTATGTACGTGTGTATGTACTTGTCACGTAGACGGAGTTCAGTTCACAATTTCGGATGCGTGTGCATAGTAACGTGGGGAAAACGTCGAGGGATGTGGAAAGAAAGCTTTGATGTAAAACACAAGCAGAAAAACGAATCTCTATTATCATACTACTCTATTAAAGAATGTAAACAGATCACAAAACATTTGGTATATATATATATATATATATATATATATATATATATATATATATATATATATATATATATATATATATATATATATATATTGTTTCCTTGAAACAATTTATGCTAATCTGTGTCGTTCCAGGACCTTTTGCAAAAAATAATAATTTAGATTAGACTCACTAGTATTCAAGCTCAATTGCTGCCATTCAGACAAACCAGAGATGTCGAAAGCATCCATCATTATATTCGTCCTCGTTTGCAGTCTGATTGGCATCAACTTATTTGTAGCTCAGGGTAACTGTGATCATTTTTATACGACAGTAGTAATAGGGGGCACTATAGCGTCAAGGGAAAATCCAGTCAAAAAGGGCTTGGGGCACTATGGCGTCAAAATTTATAGCGTCAAGGGAAAATCCAGTCAAAAACAGCTTGGGGCACTATAGCGTCAAAACAGCTTGGGGCACTATAGCGTCAAGGGAAATTGAATAGGGTGGGTCTGTATAGCGTCAAGGGAAATTGAACAGGGTGGGTCTGTATAGCGTCAAGGGAAATTGAACATAGTGGGCCTATATAGCGTCAAGGGAAATATAACAAGGGAAATATAACAAGGGAAAAAAAGGGTGGCAATGAAAGCTACTATCTTTTCGAGACTTATGAGTGGCCCTGAAAAGGGCCTTTGGATACTTCTTCTTCTTTTATTTTCTGCCTTTGTTCCACCACCTTTTGATTTTACCAATAATTCCCTTCTTCTTCTTTTCTTCCTCGGGAATCCAGTCAGGATGTCCCATAGCTCTAAACTTCTCTTGTATCTTTATCCAATTGTTATTTAATCTTTCAAAGTCCTCTTTCTTTTTTTGGTTTTCATTGTCCTTTCTTTCCTTTCTCTCCTTACTCCAGTTATCTTTTATCTTCTTCACTTCTTCTAATAGTTCCTTTCTCATCAGTTCTTCAGCTTTCTTGAGCGGGTCCAAACCCTTTTGGACATGGGGGTACTCTGTCAAGATATTATCCAAAAAACACTTGACGTTTTCGACAATATCTATCACTTGCTTCAATGTCCCCACTCTAACATAGGGTGGATTAATGCAGCCTCGTAACGTTTTGGCTTCTTCTTCTAGCATTCCTCCTAAGAGCTCCCTGGCTATTTTCAGTCTTTTTGCAAAGTCCAAACTCTTCGTAATCTTCCATTTATGATGTAGTTTTTCCACTTCATATTCCCCGTCTAATATCCAGAAATAGCTGTGTCTTAAATTGTTGAATAAACTTGATGCTTTCGCCATCTTCTATGGTTATTCCGTGGAATGGTTCTAATGACTGACCTGGATGTTTTATAGCTGCAACCGTCTACTAGAGACATATGTGCAGTTTTTATAGACACCATATCGGTGTCCATTTAGTAATGGTTCTAATGTCTGACTGACTGACCTGGATGTTTTATAGCTCCAACCGTCTACTAGAGACATATTTGCAGCTTTTATAGACACCATATCGGTGTCCATTTAGTTCCTTCAGGGAGGGGAAGTATGCACTCCCTCCCCTTGGGGTTCGAGTGCTTAATTGCACCATATTTTAGTCATTAACAGGCGTTCCCCTGAATTACTAAAAAGTAACTATCAAGGGAAATGGCAGCCTATAGGGTGGGTAGGAATGGCACTACACACACCCACCCCTACTCTAGATACCAATCAGAGCAGCAGCAATGGTAGCAAAGGAGAAGTTTTCCCACTTCGCTAGTAATGTACATGCCCGGAAGAGGCAAAGGCGGAAAGGTCCAGGTCAGGAAGCTCCAAGGTACTGCAATCATCGTCCAACACGAAGAGAAGGCGAACGCACACCCGGACCCAATACGAGGAAACACGAGGCACACCCTAAGTGCTTTGCTAATATACAACCTCATAGGACATGTACCAAAGTGTATGTGCTATATTATGTTGTGTTATGCATTGTTTTTTATGTTATTTATTATGTTACATTAATTTGCAACATTGTGTTGCGGGAAACTGATAGTCCTGGATTAAGACTACCTTATATTAACTAATAGGGATATATGTGCATGTACGTATGTGTGTGCTGTCCATGAGGTTGCATTCCCTTTGACTTGTGACAATTTATCCAGTTGTACTAATGGATGTTCCTATTCACCAATAATGTGTAAGCCACCTATGTAATTGTGTCAAGAATATAGAAGTTACTGAATTTTCAAAAAACTTAACGAGCAGCAGAGAGGGTGAACCCTACAACGTTTTCAGACAAAATTTTGATTGAAATCTTAAAACAAGCCTTCCTACGATCTCATTTTAACCAAAAAAAAATGTCTCAGGGGCAAACCCTACAACGTTTTCAGACAAAAAATTGATTGAAATCTTAATGAGCTTTCCCTACGAAATCTCATTTTAACTAAAAAAAGGAAAACGGAGATTTTTACGATTTTTTTAATCAATTTTGGTCGCAACTTGTTGTCATCCGCCCTCTCTGCTGCTTAGTGATTTCATCACTGGGTTAACAAAAAATAATAAATGATTTTAACCGAATATTTGATCCAGTCCGATACGATATCGTGTCCGAGGATCATGCAAATTTATTGTTGCGAATCCGTGCGGGGTTGACTGAGCATGACTAAAGAAGTTTTTAAATTGATTGAAGTCCATATCAGAACACCATGTCTGCCAAATATTTCTAAGAGTATGAGTATCAACTCCGTTGAATACAGACAATAAATTGCAGTTATCTCTGATCACTTTTGGAACCTGAGTGTAGCGTTGAGTGACATATATCACGTCAGTGTTTTTGTGACGCCCACGGGAAAATATTCTAGCAGGATTTTTTTGTTTATCCAACATTATATCGTCGTATACGACTAAATTGTTAATATCTCCATCAATATCATCAATGCTCGGTGCTTCATCGATATCGGTTATAAAATCAATGGCGTTCTCACCCTTAATTTCTGATGCATTCTCGTTAAAATCCTTTAACACTTCATAACATCGTTGATCATCTACGCTAGGGGCAATTAAATACAACTTATCCCACTTCACCCATCTCATTATTAAATTGAGTAACAATTGCGTTTTACCGGATCCAGATGGCCCGATTATAATCATCCGGATAGAGTTTGGTAGCGCTGCATGATGCTTAATTGGTTCTCTTGTTTTAGTCGCTGAAAAATCAATTATATCCATATTTCTATACATAAATTATGGATCTATATTGTGTGAAGTGTAAAACGCGTACTGGCACAGATGACTTGACGACGATTACAACTAAAAATAACCGATCAGCGCTTTCTGGTAAATGCGTGCAATGTGGTACAAAGAAATTTAGATTTGTTTCTAAACCCAAGGAACCTTTAAAAAAAAACGAGGAGGTGATATCGCAGCCAAATTAGCAAAACTTCCTGGAACCCCATGGGCAAAATACCCCGGAGAAAAGCACCTTCCAGGATATAGCTACTGTGGACCGGGAACCAGACTTGATATCAGACTCAATAATCAAAATCAACCCAACCCCGGTGAAGAACCAATAAACGCCATTGATAAGGCCTGTTACCTTCATGATGTTGCTTATAAAAGCAGCAATCTGCAACACAGGCATCTAGCAGATGTGAAATTAATTCATGCGTTAAATGCTATTCCTGATAAATCCTTCAAAGAAAAATTGTCTTCATTTTTGATAAAATCGGCTATGAAAAGTAAATTGATGTTAGGTGCTGGTAATTAATAATATGGAATCAATTTATTATTCTCCGAGGGGATACTGGAGGGGTAACGCTGCAATCAATAAACTCGCTAGTGCTGCAAAAGTGAAAAAAACCACTGCGGCTAATTGGTTATCCAAACAGGCACTATGGCAAATTTATCTACCACCGCCTAAACAAATTCAATTCTCGCATTTTGATGTGACCGCTCCTAATGAAGTTCATCAGGCTGATATATTATTTCTGCCACATGATCGTGGTTACAAATATGCGTTAACCGTAGTTGATATTGCAAGTCGATACAAAGAAGCAGAACCGTTAAAAACAAAATCAGCCACTGAAGTCGCTTCTGCATTTGAAAGGATTTATCGACGAGGTCCTCTGCACTGGCCAAATCTATTGCAGGTTGATCCTGGCAAGGAATTTTAGGGTGCAGTGTTATCTACAATGAAACATCATAATGTCACCATACGACGAGGGTATACTGCGCTACATCGCGATCAGGCCATTGTAGAACGATTTAATCGGACGATTGCTGAGCGGTTATTTGGATATCAATACGCAAAAGAATTCATTCAAGAAAAGCGATCCAGTGAATGGGTTAAAAGATTACCATCTGTGATTACTGCACTGAATAACGAGATTACTAGAACAATCAACATAAAACCTATCAACGCGATTAAAAAGAAGTCAATACCCGTACAACCACAAAAAGATTTCAAAGAACCAATTCTTGGTAGTAGTGTCATTGTGAGGTACTTATACGAACCAGGAGAGCTTGAAGGGGGTAGAAAAAGGGCTACTGATCCTATTTGGAGCGTCACTACGCATAAGATATCTAGTATAACACGATCAACTGGTAGACCTCCAGTCTATAAACTGGATTCAACTGCCCCTCAGCGGGGTTTTACTCGACAACAACTACAAGTGATTCCCGAGGATACTCAATTGCCACCGCATGGTCTTAACTAGCGCCGTTGCGTCTATTGCACTCAAGACAAGTCAACATCACATTATTTCTGACATGACCGAGATTGTTATTTTTTCTGTCTACGGTAAATTGGCGAGGATCCTTATCCGAATACTGCCAACGCATTATACAATTGCAACTCGCGCAGTGATTATTCTGTTGTTTCTTCAAAGTGATTATTAGTTCAGCATCAATATCAAATTCTCGTTGTTTTTTTTTTGTCCTGTTGTTTGTAACCGGAGAGTTTTTTATTAATGATGCTAACATCAATATCACTTATTGTTGTGTCATTATCATCGAAAACAACTCTTCGAAGTTGATTTATGTTTCGTACTCTGGATACTGCGAGATAGATTAAATTCGACCATTCGATGTGATTATCCACCATCCAAACAATTGTATTCGATATAGTCAATCCCTGTGAAGAGTGTATTGTTGCTGCGTATCCTAGCGTCCACGGGGATTTATTAGCACGCAATGCATCTTCAACGACATTGATATCAACCAGCACAATATCATTTAATAAGAGAATTTGTTTTTCACTCTGTCCTGGAATATCAACTTCAATGTTCTGTTTTCGTGTATCCGATGGCCTATAACAAAGGGGTACTGGAAGCGTTGCAAATTTTTCTTTATGCAATTCAAATAGCTTCATCTGAAGTGTATCCCTGACTATTTTTCTACTTGCAATGATCAAATCGTTTGGTCTCCACATTTCCCAGAAATCATTCATTGGAGTTTCTGAAATCACTTCACGCGCTATTTCGCATTGGATTCTATCCGGTTGTAATCTAATTAGCGCTTTGAATTCTCGTAATCGTTCATCAAGTGATCTATAATCAGTGGTGATTTCTTCATAATAGTCTACAAAACCCTTTAGCCATTCATGTGGAGATGCACCGACAAATGGTGGTGGTTGGCCGTGATCTCCGCACATGACGACTTTTGTGTTTTTGTTTAACAACCACTCAAGAAATGTTTTTAATACATCTAATGACACTGTGCATATTTCATCCCAAATTATGATTTCAGGAATGAATTTATCACCCATACGCTCAGGAGTCCATTTGTCACCTTTCCATCGAAAAAAACTGTGATAAGTGCAAGCATTTACCCCTCGTTGTATCATCTCTCTGGCGAGTCTGTGAGTCGGTGTTAGCACAATCATGTTAGAAACGCTAGCGTTTCCACGACGAAATAATTCAATTGCACGAGTTGTCTTTCCTGACCCACCACAACCGTTTAAATAAACTGTCTTATATCTACATACTGGATCAGATACCGGTGGTGCATTAGAAAGTTCTGATTGAATTTCAATACGGTTACAACAAAGATATTTATCATCCATGGCAACGTCTGCGGATTCACAATACTCATGTAGCATCTCATTTTTAAATCGCCAACGCCCCCAATTTTCTTCGGGATCTGTGAATGCCGCTACAGCTGATTTTTACTTATTGTGTATATACATCGAATCAGTGGCCACTCTAACCGCGGTATTAGGAAATCTATTTATCATCGAAAATAGATTAATAGAAGCATAGGCTAACATTGAACTTCTCAAATGTGTGTACTGGGAATTATATCCATCACAGTAGGTAACAACCGTACCTAATTTCTCACCATTGGATAGAAAAGCATCCTTACGGGATACAAGTTTTCCCTGTTTCATTAAATCCGCTACAATAAAATCGTATTCAGCGACATCTATGATCAACCGCGAAGAGTATTTTGCGTTGTCGTATCGTCCACCCTGGGTAAATTTACCGATTATTCTTCTTCCGAGATCTTTTGCTTGTTCTTTTTTTTATTTCAAATAACTTCTTAGACCAATTTATGATTTCTTCTTCACTGAAATCTGGAAACTGTTTTCGTAGTTCGTTGATTATTCTATCTAGATCGGGTTGTGGTAGCCAAACTTCTTTCTGAGCTCGATAGCATATAATAGCCTCGGAAACAATCAACGATATTAGCATACCACAATCAATCATATATCTCAATAGCACTATTGGCATCCAGTGTTTTTCAGATAGGTGTCTACCGAGCCAAACATAACTACACGGATGTAACCCTGTAGCTAATTCAAATGATATCACACGAGCGAATCCGGTTAAATCAAAATCAGGCAATGGTCCATTAATCGCAACACGAGTCATTTCATGCGTGGGGTGTCCAAATCGTTTGAAGTACTCAGCGCATTCCCCATACCCGAGAAAACTTCCGGGATAACACGCGGATATATCAATTGAAATCATACCATCACGTGAGTATTTCGTATTCCACAGTCCTCCATGACCGAATTCGACGCAACTCAATTTAACATCCTCGAGAAAATCATTTCGTGTTGGACGCCATGAGTTTTTTTCTCTTGCGAAGTGAGCTACCACTGATGGAATAGTAAAACTATCCGTGAGTAGTTTTTCATGGGAATTCTCCGGTGAAAAATCACTAGCGATTTTTCTCATTCTGTTATCTAATTCTTCAATGCGATATAATTCACCATTTGGTTTTACAAATTGATCGAATTCTTCATCACTTCTAAGTAACCACACTGACACAGGATCATCCTTACACAACGCATGAATAGCATCGAATAATTTCTCTTCATAGAAAACATCCCCGACGAACTCCTTAGGGATATATTTCACGGTTCGTTCTCGTGGAAATATTGTTACCGCAGGTGTCCACGCGTGTTTGTTATGATCAATAATCTGTATTGGCGCTCCATTTTTGTTATATTTCGGTTCGTATAAAACCTCTCCGGTTATCGTCATAACGGTTATTGGGAATCGTAATGATGTTTCTAATTTAGCTATATCAGAAATCTTTGCACCATGCTGTTTCACTGTCAGTTCCCACTCGGTTATTTTCCTACGTCGCAGATCAGTTAGTTTATTTCCTCGGGATGCATTTGTGAAGTGTTCTATTATTCGTTCTGCTACACAATTAAGCCCTGACGAATATTTCATAGGAGCTAGTTTTGCGATATCGGGTTTATCATTTAACGGATATATCCCATAAACCATTGCTGTTACGGGATAAGATCTTTCGTAGTATGGTTTGTCAATGCCGGTTAGAATCCCTGGTTTGGAATCTCTACTCACAATGACAGCTTTTTTATTCTTGAGGATTGGTTCAAATTTATCCTTAATAATCCATTTGCCATCGACTTCGATAAATAATTTGATTCGGAAAAAATGTCTTTTTTCCCCAACACGTGAAATTATCACTGCTGCTTTTTCATCATTCATGGTAGCATCAACAACACCATCAATTCGAAATGTTGACCAACAATAAGATGCTCCATCACGCTTGAATTCATTAAAACAGTCTCTGATTTTACTAATCATGGCTTTATCAAGAATTGTATTCTTTGGTGTATTAGAAACTATATCGAGATTGAATTGAGCATCTTTCCAGGGGTAATCTCTCTTGGACGTTTTTTTTGGTTTATCGAGATTAAATCTAGGATTGATTTTCAATAATCTCTTAAACTCTTTCATGTTTCCGTCTCTTGGACGTTTTTTGGGTTTATCGATATTAAATCTAGGATTGATTTTGTTACGTTTTTTTGGTTTATCGAGATTAAATCTAGGACTAATTTTTAATAATCTCTTAAACTCTTTCATGTTTCCGTCTCTTGGACGTTTTTTTGGTTTATCGAGATTAAATCTAGGACTAATTTTTAATAATCTCTTAAACTCTTTCATGTTTCCGTCTCTTGGACGTTTTTTGGGTTTATCGAGATTAAATCTAGGATTGATTTTCAATAATCTCTTAAACTCTTTCATGTTTCCGTCTATTGGACGTTTGTTACGTTTTTTGGGTTTATCGAGATTAAATCTAGGATTGATTTTCAATAATCTCTTAAACTCCTTATCAGCATTGAATTCAGCATTTTTCGAAGGCAATCTCTTGAACTCCCTCATGCTATACTAAAAACAAGTGTCTAAATGAAAGGTTTATGTATAATGAATCACTGCAATGGATCAGTCAATGAATTAGACAAATAGTATAGTATACTAATGAACCAGGAATTCAGACCACACCCAGTGAGTACAAATTATGAAGCATCCAGTGATGGTGTTGTAAGACACTGTAGACTGAAGAACCCAGTTGGGTGGGATAATGGTATGGGGTATTTGTTCTTTACTGTTGGAAAGAAGAAATATTACAATCATCGTTTCGTATTTGAATGTTTCAATGGATTGATCAAAAATGGTTTTGTTATCGATCACAAGGATTCTAATCCAAGGAACAATTCTTTATCAAATCTGCAAGCTATCACACAAAGTGAGAATTTGAAAAGAGGAGAGACTGGCATTTGCTCAAAAAAAGCGAGACCAGTAAAATCTTTGAATACAACAACTAACGAAGAAAAAATATTTAAATCAATATATGAAGCCGGCAAGTATTTCAATATTTGTAGAGCCTCAGTACGATTCGTTGCAGAGGGGGTTTGTCGATCGGCTATTTCAAAAAGGACGGGACAAAAAATTCAATTTAGTTATGTCTAATGCGTCATATTTTTCATTTAGAAATATATCATTATTATAGAATAATGAATTCTGAAAACATGAATAGCATCATATCCGAGATTTCAAAATTGAAAAGTTGGGATATTGAACTATCAAATGGGTTAAATCCTGATCAAATCATGTCTGATTTTCAGGATATAGAATACGGAGTTAGCACTAACAAGTATATGCTACCAAAGAAGTATGTGCTCATCAAAAGAATTCAGAATTCTATTAAGGACTCTCTCGCATTTTCCAGTGACGTAAGTGTGTTCGCTCCGTTGTATACCATCGTAGAACGAATACGAAAAGAATTGGGGTACGAATACGAATTGAAAAAGGAGGTTAATTCTAAAGTTAGAAACCTACGGGCGTTAATTCAAGAAAATGAACAATTTTGATTGACCAACCATTTATCATTATTTGATTGTGACCGTCCCTCATAGAGATTTTAATTTTTTTTAGCATTTTTTGATTAAAACTGTTGAAATCAGTGAATAAAAAATTGATGGCTGGTTCGGATTGATCAAATGGAAAAGTGGGGAAAGTGTGATATTAATTATTTTTATATACAATTATGACACTTTCCCCATCATTGATAGAGATGTTAAAACACTTCCACGATGGTGTTAGGTCGGGATTGAAAAATTGTTTTGCAATTGAAAAATTGTTTCTGATTTCAAATAATGGTCAATGAAGCATTAACAACCCGATTGGCTCGTGAACGACTGGATGCAATCAGGAGATTTGTACCAATTCGTGACTCTGTACGGAATAAACTGCAACAACGACAACATGCGCAGACTGACTTTTCTGTGTCAAGTGAACAACTGTTTACTCCGATAACAAGTGCGACCAAAGATGTGAAAAAGTTAACTGAAGCAGCGATATACGGAGATATTCCTGAGCGAGAACGAGTAAAGAAGGCGCCGCTGCTTGATACGCTTGAAAAGATAGCAGCAGAGACCGGACAAACACGCGCAGGGATACAACAGCTATCCAGTGATATAAAAACTCAGCGCGAGTATGAACAATTAGCTGATATTGATGATTCTGCGCCTGAACCACAACCTGTTGATGTCGTCACCCCAAAAGGTATCCCCTTTATAGACAAACTCACCGAAGAAGCTATAACAGAAATCAAACAATATCAATTAATAAAACCCAACGATTATGCGGACTTTGGCGTTTTCGCTGCCCAAAAATATTATTCAAGGGAAGAGTTTTTAAAAGACGAGTATAAAAACAGTAGAATTAAACGAGACGACTGGGTTGATTGGTTATATAAAACGAATAAGGGGATTACTGGTAATTTGAAAGAGGATACAGTTGAGTATAGATCTTTTAAAGTAGGAGTTGATAGCTATGGTATACAAAAACAACAAAGTCGAGGCCGACAAAGGAAATTACTTGATGATAGTGAGGGCGCAACTGGTACAACTGAGGAAACAAGCGGAAAGGGATATTCGATTGGAAATCCAAAGGATGTCTTTGACTCTACCACGACATGTCCTGGTAGTGTTATCAATGATATATCACGATTAGAAGTTCTTGTAGGAGGTTTCCGAGCTGGAAATAACTCACCGGAAATTATTAATGAAGCAGCTGATATCTGTAGACGATTATTTCAGGGTGGTATCATAGATATCAGCACATATCGAGATTTCATTGGCGAGTTAGTGGAGGATTATCACAGTGATTAATCACCGGGATTGAATAAAAACGCTAGCGTTTCCAATTGAAAAATTGTTTCTGATTTCAAATAATGATCATACACTACAATCATGATAAACCAACCCCCGTCTACGTAGTTAATTCACGGTTTCTGGTTTATAGAGCATACTACGGAGATGGTTTAGGCAATACCATTGCAGGGTTATTTGCGAGAATGGCTCCAAAAGTGATGCCGTTGGCTAAACAACTAGGAATGAAAGCAATTGATGTTATTCGTGATAAGGGTATTGGTGCTGTTGGAGATCTTGCGGGAAAAGCGTTTTCAGCTGCGAAGAATAAAATAACATCATTAGTGAGACGAAAAAAGAAACCGTTACCGTCTACAGCGGAAATGCCTGCAAGTGTTAGTAGAATTATAAATAACGCAGTAGACGAAAAATTAGCGTCGATGGTGACTCCCTTGATAAATCAAGGGGACAAAAATAACATGATAGCAAACATGATAGCAGGAAGTGGCTTTAAAAAAACACGACGATGAAATGAAAAATCGCGATTTAGACTCTGATAAATAGAATAAAATGTTCAAAAGGTCACCTGATCCAGCATTTGATATGGATGCCCCAGTTGGCAAGAATGATTCTGTACGCGATTTTCAATTTTATTCTTATCACGCAGTACAACCAGATCTCCGATCGCGAATTGAACTTCAAGTTCATGATACCAGTAAATATTTTCTACCGTGTGAGGCATTTATTGAAGTAGAAGGAGAACTTGTAACAAATGTTGCAGCTGATACCCCATATGACAATAACGCAAATGTCCGAGTTGGTTTTGTTAATAACGGCATAATGGCGTTATTTGAAAGCGCTAGATATCTCATTGATGGAAAAGAAATTGAATCCATTGACCGTGAAGTTGATGTGGCCACAACAATCATAGGGTTAGCGAGATATTCTGATGATTATACAAGATCAGCGGGTCCATCTATGATGTTTGCAAAGGATACCTCTGATAACGCTGATCACCTTCAATTCATTAAAGTGTTAACAGCAAGAGATAATGCAGAAGCCGATCAACAGGAAGCAGCTAATCCAGAACGTCGAACTAGACCCGGAGCTGCGTTTGATATTCTCGGAGGCGTTAATGGTAATCTCAATTTAGGATTTGCAACACGTGTAGCAACGTTGCATGGGCAGCGTCGACGATTTTCATGTGCGATTCCACTGCATCATATATTTGGATTCTGTAGAAACGTCCGAAAAGTTATTTATGGAGCTAAACACACAGTAGCGCTTGTACGAAAGGGTACTGATGATGATGTAATCTGGCGTAATGCTGGGGTTGCTCCCGGTAAAGTCATTTTAACAAAACTATCATTGTGGATGCCAGTATTAACTCCATCAATCACAGAAGAACAGCGACTACTATCATTTATGGACCAAGGAGGAAAATCACTGTTGAGTTGGTTATCAGTGACTACGGATATTAAACAAGACAGTGTTGATGGTACATTCACATGGCACCTGGCATCAAAACAAGGTGTTTCAGCTCCACGTCATATATTCGTAGCGTTACAGAATAATGCGCGAGTTGGTAATCAAGAACGAAGCCATATGATATTTGATCAGTTAGGTGTTAATGAAGTCTCGCTGAGAATAAACGGACAGCAGGAACCATCCGAGGATATACAACTTGATTACGGTCAGAATCATATTGCACGTGTCTATCATAACCTGTTGTCATTTATGGCACGTGATCAAAATGTGGATACTGGTTTGCAAATATCGCAATTGGATTTTAAAAGCCTCTATCCGATTTATTACTTTTCACTTGAACATCTTGATTTAACAAGACAATCTGTCGTTGATATACACTTTAGAGCCCGTGTAACCCGTCCGACTGGTCCACCAGTTGGTGGGGTACCTCCTATCCTTATCCCGAATTATAGAGCGGTTGCTGTCATTCTCAGTGATAAATCAATGCTACTCGAAGGTGTTGGTGGAAGAATGAGAGTGGTAGATGCACCAGTGGAAAATCTTTGATTGACTTTCTCGATTTTTCATTGAATTAGAATCAATCTATTATGTGTAACATGTCATATAGTGTTATTAGTGTTGCGTTAACTCCCGGTCAATTAAAAAAATTGCAATCGGAATCAGCTAAAAAATGTGGAACCACAATCACGTTGAAACCCAACCAAATGACTGGTGGTGCAAATAAACTATCGCTGACAACTCGTCAGGTGAAACATTTCAATGATGCACTTGCAGCCAAAAAAGGTGTTCAGATTACTCTCTCTGCGGCTGCTATCAAAAATATGATTAAAACAGGCGGTATATTTCCGTTGTTAGCTGCGATTCCAGCATTGATTGCAGCAGCAGCCCCAGCGGTGGCTAAAGCGGCAGCGTTAGGAGCCGTTGGTACTGCAGCAGGAATGGCACTAAAGAAGGCAACTGGGAAAGGATATAAAAAAAAGGGAAAGGGTCTAAGACTACCAGGAACCCCGTATTCGTGGTACAGCGGAAAGGGTTTAAGACTACCAGGAACGATTTATTATTTCAGGAACCTATGGTTCCTATGTCCAATTTTGATTTAATGGATGCTGCTAAAAAACTCGCGATAAAAAACTTCAGAGGTGTCTTTATGAAAGATCAATTACCACATCAACCAAACAGCGTTGAAACCGGAATCATTAATTTAGATAACAGCACCGGACCTGGAACTCACTGGGTTGCATACGCTATTGATCCACGTGGGATTGTCTATTTTGATTCATATGGATTAGCCCCACCAAAAGAGTTTATGCGGTATATAAAAACCCTTCCAATGAAGACTTGGTATTCTACGCTACCAACACAAACGATGATTGACCCACCAATATGCGGCAGCGAAGTATTAAATGTCCTTGACGCTATTTCTAACTCCTTGAGTAACCCAAGCGGAAAACCACCACATGTTGTCGTTAATGAATACACTAGTAATCGCTGGAAATCGAAACGATTTTAGAGAGAGAAAGAGTTTTACAATAACATGATTGATATTTGGGGGAGATCTTTGAAACCCAAACCCGATGACACTGCACCACCTGATTCTGTCAAGGATGTAAAAAAACTAATCAAAGATGAAATAGCTGAGACGTTGAACTTAACAAATGTTGATCCTAATGAAATAGTTGTATTTCAAGACAAACAGGGTAAATTGAAAACCAGTAATATTTCTCTGGATGATATTTTGGTTAAACAACAAAACGCAATCGAGGATACTATCGCGCTATTTTCCGATCAGGGTAAACTCAAACCGGGTGTACTCGTTTCGACGATTACAGATCGATTAAAAACTCTCAACGATGAGTTAAAAAATTCTGTGTTTGTACTAACAACACTTGAATCTAGAATTGAAGAAAACGGAAAACAGTTTATATCATTTCGTAGAAATATCATTGATAAATTTATTGGAACCCCGTTAGATAAAATTGAAATAAAACTCCCTGATATTAAAAAATCCATCGATGAGACGAAAAACTTCATCGAAGCCGTCAAAGGTGATTTTTCGAGGATGATAACAATCATTGAAAAAACAAAAATTCCTCATGAGAAAACCAACAACGTGGTATACACAATCCAACACGGATCATTTATGTGGACACCTACAAACAACAAATTAGATATCACTGCAACCGTTAAGGGTATTTATCGATTAACACTGGTGACAACGGTTCAATTTAATATATCATCGTCGAGTTCATCCGGGGTCAGCAATAC
The DNA here is from genome assembly GCA_029339505.1 of Unio delphinus. Classification (NCBI taxonomy): domain Eukaryota; kingdom Metazoa; phylum Mollusca; class Bivalvia; order Unionida; family Unionidae; genus Unio; species Unio delphinus. The sequence goes on along the minus strand of JAQISU010000106.1, from coordinate 16,447,395 downwards.
GATTTCAACGATCATCGACAAGGATACAACTGAAAAGTTCACTATAACATCTACTGATAAACATTTGAATAGAACTCCGGTATCATGGTATGTGGAATTCGTAGCGGATTTAAGTAAATAACTAAATTGAAAGGATTTCACAATTGAAAACGCTAGTGTTTTTAAAATAAAAATGATTTCATCAACTCAATGTCGCTATGATCAGGTCAGAGAATTTCAAAATAGACTCAAAACCCTCACTGAGGAGTATCAAATAAAAATAAAAAAATACCGACGAAGAATCACCGCAATTGATGTTATTGTGTACTCGGTGTCAAGCGTTCTCACTGGTGCCGGAATAATACTAGCATCTGTTACAATGATTGCCCCGGTCGTAGTTCCAATTTGCATTTCTGCGGTGGCTACAATCGGGGGTATATCAACCGGGATAGCAAAAAAGATATCATCATGCAGCCAGAGTAAACTGCAGAATTACTTACTTCAATTTCATATTGCATCAACCGCATACTCGCAATTATCATTGATGATATCGTCGTCACTCGATAATACAATTATATCAGATAGTGAATTCTCAGCGATGGTCAGTATTTTTGATTCCGCGATATCGAAATTAGAGCGACAACATGAGTATAATAACAATGACAACACCGATGGAATCAGAAAACACGAACCCAAAAAACAAAATGATCTCAATAATATCAACATTACCAGATTGTGAGTTCTCAGTGATGGTCAGTATTTATGATTCCTCGATACCAAAATTAGAAATAAATCATGAGTATAATAACAATGACAACACCGCAGGAATTACTTCAACGAATAGTGGAGAACACGAACCCAGTACAAACAAGCATGATATCAATAACATCAACGAATCCAGAATTCAGTGTGAATTTCCCCTCTCCGGTCCCAGTGAAGGAGATAGCGCTAGCAAAACTACGAGTATACCACAGTTGGCCTAATATCAGATCAAAATCATTTGGTGGTCAACAACCCAATAATTCTTTAGTGTTTGCAAATGAGAATAAACCCGACGGAACCCCAGACTGGAACGTCGTTTCGATACCAACAGGGTCATACCAAATTGAACAAATCAATAATGAATTCGCGCGTAGAATAAAATCGATTACTGGAAAAGAATCAAAAATCGCAATAACGGTTCATGAGCCGACGCTATCATCTGCCATTAAAATAAGCACAGAAGGATACATCGTAGATATCTATCAGAGTTCTATTAGAACCGTACTAGGATGGCCTGAATTACCACCTCAGGAAACCGTTGTTGTATCACCCGAACCTAAAAAATCTGATTATATCACAGACAAAATAAAACCTGATAATCCATTAAAAAGTTATAAAGATTACCAATCCAATGTAGATTTTTTTGATTTCACATATCACTCAATTGGAACAGAGGAGGATATTATAGAGAGAAATCTTTTTGTTAACGAACCTAAAGTCGTTAAAAATTTCACAGAAATGAATAATGATTTTTCACTGTTGCTAATATCTCTTAAATCCGGCTTTCTCACCTGAGATGAATTTATCAGCGTCGTAGAAACATGCAATAAAATTATCGACGATATGGAAAAATTTAATTCACAAATTATTCTAGAGATATTAGGTGACGATAATCCCCTATCCAGAACAAGATTTGCATCAGAATATAAAATTCCCATCAAAGATATTCCGACATTTAAACTACCAGGATATAACGTACCGGAACTAAAAAAAACTTCTCAGTGACACCATCGATATTGGTTTTAAAATAATTCATGATGCATGGAAAAAAACAGCATCACCGGAAATAAAAATCCTCAAACATAATAATGACCCAGACGGTGGCGGTAGGCATATCGCTCCGTTCAACGTGAATATATCCTCAGTGATTGCGCTTAATTTAGTATGTGATGTTATCGAAGGAAGCTATCAAATTAATCTAGAACAATCAAATCAAGCTCAGCAGGGATATATTCTTTATTCATTTGTACCAACAGCTCCTCCAGGATTCCTAATTATTGAAAACCCAATTAATCCTGTCTACATGCGATGCCATAATAATTCATTAACCAGAATTAATTTCAAACTCACCGACCAGTCAAAAAATCTGATTGATTTACAAGAAGAGGTGTTAGCGATTAGTCTGTTTGTGAGATCCTAAATGATTTTCGTCCTAAGGACTGGATCAAATATTCGGTTAAAATCATTTATTATTTTTTGTTAACCCAGAACTGAAAACTTTAGCAGCAGAGAGGGTGGATGACCACATCGTTGCGACCAAAATTAATTAAAAAATCGTAAAAGTCTCCGTTTTCATTTTTTTAGTTAAAATGAGATTTCGTAGGGAAAGCTCGTTAAGATTTCAATAAATTTTTTGTCTGAAAACGTTGTAGGGTTTGCCCCTGAGACATTTTTTTTGGTTAAAATGAGATCGTAGGAAGGCTCGTTTTAATGATTCAATCAAAATTTTGTCTGAAAACGTAGGGTTCACCCTCTCTGCTGCTTAACGTTATATCAGTAAGTAAGTACAGAGTGTACTATATGAGTCGCCACCATCCTTTGGCTGGTGAAAAGCTCTTCTTTCGAGGGTGATTCACCCTATGAAAAAACAAAAAACCTACACTAATATGTCAGAGTGACTGTATCAGTTGTTCAGGGTGGATTGTTTAAAGTTATTAATTTAGTTAGGTGTGCTCCGAAAGGTTCAAGTCGATATTAATGATGGTTAATCAAATGGAATTCTCGTACCAATCGAGATTATGAGAATTCAGCTTGTGATAACATGTAACAAGAAACCGATACATAGTATTCAGAATGATGAATGGGAAAAGGGTCAACACCAGCTTCCCTGAGAAATTGATTGAGTGGATAAATACAGAGGTGTACTAGGCTGTACACATATATATCTCCAATCCAGGCTTGTCCTCAAGAGGAAAACCCGCATCTCCGCTGTTCCACTGATCTTCCCCAAATCCCAAAGAGGTACAAAGGGAGGGAATAGATACATCACATTAACAACACAAGTACAACAATAACATTAACAACACAATTACAACAAGAACATGTAACAGTTATACTAATATTAAGGGTAATAATAACAATATTAGTAAGCATTCAAAACACGAATGAACGTCAGTAAAAAGATTAAATAACAGCAACTTTAACATAACAATAGCAATGAAATTAAAAATATCAACTTCCATAATAACAATATTAGTGAAACGACAATAAGATGAACACCAAGATAAACATAAACAGCAATAGTAACATATTAGTATCAGCTTCAGCAGTAACAATATTAGTCAAGAACATGCGTAACAAAATGAACATAAATGCAAACAACTATACTAATATTAACAGTAACAGGAACATAACAAGAATAAATAGCCCTGAGAAGGGCTGTTGTATAATCCTAAGAACCTGTAGTCCGTCCTCCACGTTTCCAGTGTCATCAAAGATAGCGCCATGAATTCCATTGATATTCTTAAGCTGTCCACACTTTGTATAAAGTTTTTATTGTTCTTTTTGAATATCAAGTGCCAATGACTTTGTTCTAACAGTTGGAAAGTGGTAAGTAGTGGTGTTAATTGTTTGAATACAGACTATAGTTTGAAATTAACATTCAAGCGGTATTCCCTGACAGGTCTACAATCCTAGATGGGTGTAAACTCGCTAGCAGCGTATAAGTTCATGAAGAACTCAATATCGACATCCATCTATTTTACAGTCCCATCAGGGTTACAGGCTATGTCAATGTTGTATATTCCTGTTCTATAAGAATATTATATCGGTGATCTCTGTAGTACACAATACTGAGTGAATGTAGACTCGTAGAATACGTATAAGTTCATTATGAACTCAATATCGACACCCACCCCTATCATGTATCAACCAGAGTCACAGGCCAGTTTAAAGTCCTTGTAGTTAAGTATTAATTTAATGACAAGTTTTATAATCTATATATTATGTTGATAGTTTTTGGATATTACTGTCATTTGCAAGTAATTTATCAGTTTGTTACATGAGGTTATAATAATTAATTTTGTATAAAGTCAGTATTATATTTTGTGCATTAAGTTAGAGTTTATGATAAAATCCATGATATATGTAGTAACTAGTTGCATATTTGGTTGTTTTAAATTTAGTAATTTTGGATAGAGTTTTGTTGTTTTGTTTATTTTTAATATTTTTTTGAGAATATTTCTATTTATTATGTTATTAGAACATTTGTTAAAAATGTGATCCAAATCTTCTACTTGATTACACATAAAGCAGTTAATATTGTGGGGAAATGGTCCTAAATATTTACCAAAACTGTTAGCCAGTTTTGTTTTTCCTACCATTATTCTATTCATTTTAATTTGTTGAGTTCTTGTTTTACTAAAAAGAATAGTTTTTCTTTTAACTGTTTTAATAATATTATATAGTAGCCTCCCTTTAAGTGACAAATTCCAGTTTTGTTGCCATACACTATTGATCATGTCAGTAATAAATTTGTATATTTCTGTATGGCTATACTGTACTGGTTCATAATACAATTCATTTAGTTTTTCTTTCGCAATTTGATCTGCCAAATCATTTCCTTTTATAGAAAGTCTACTGTAATATTTTGAGTACTAAGTTTAGTTATTTGGTATTGTAATAAATATAAGAAAAATTTTCGGCTGTTAGAGTTGTTTGTATCGATAGTTTTAAGAACACTTAGAGAATCACTGACAATTAGGACTTTTGTGGAGTTTAAGTTATATTGTTGTATCCATTTTAGTGCCTGGAGGATAGCCCAGAACTCCACACTGTATATAGAACAGTAATCTGGTAGTCGCCTGCCTTGTTTAATGTTTAACTCAGGTACAACCCATGATGCTGCTGTTCTTGCAGGATCTATTTTTTTTGAGCCATCTGTATATATTTTAACATGATTTTTATACACATTATTTAGTTTTTCATTAGCAAAAATTTTAAGATAGTGAGAATCTTGTATTTTATTGCCTTTATCTTGTAAAGAGATATCTACTTTTATTGCTTTTAGTCTCCATGGAATTATAATGGAATTTTTAGTTTTTTGCACATTAAATATGTCGGTAGGTAAATTTGTTTTAAGTCGGTAAATTTGTTTACCAAAGGAAGTGGAGTATTTACCCCGTTTTATAAGTGGTTTAGTACACTGTTTAATTGCCTTCAAAGTGGGGTGCTCATCATCTTGAGTTGACAGTCTAGCAACATATCTTAACATGAGTTCCTGTCTTCTCAGATGACTGACTGACTTGGGTATTTTATAGCTGCAACCGTCTACTAGAGACATATGTGCAGCTTTTATAGACACCATATCGGTGTCCATTTAGTTCCTTCAGGGAGGGGAAGAGCACTCCCTCCCCTTAGGGTTCAAGTGCTTAATTGCACCATATTTTAGTCATTGATAGGCGTTCCCCTGAATTACTAAAAAGTAACTATCAAGGGAAATAATAGCCTTTCAGGTGGGTAGGAATGGCACTACACACACCCACCCTACTCTAGATACCAATCAGAGCAATGGTAGCGAAGGAAAAAGTTGTCCCGCTTCGCTAGTAATGTACATGTCCGGAGGCGGAAAAGGCGGAAAGGTCCAAGTCAGGGCTCCAAGGTACTGCAACCATCGTCCCACACGCAGAGGCAGCGAACGCACATCCGGACCCAGAAACAAAGAAACCCGAGGAGAGCCAAAGTCCCACACCCTTATTTAAATATTTGCAACCCCATAAGACATGTAAAGATGTATATGCTATATTGTTGTGTTGTGTATTATTTTGATGTTCTTACTATTTCTCTCTACTATTGCAACATTGTGTTGCGGGGGTCTGATAGTCCTGGGTTAAGACTACCTTATATATTCTAATGAGGTCATAGTGGGTGTTTGCAATGTATGCGTATGTGTCTATGAGGTTGCAATCCCTGTCGATTGATTTCAATTTAATCCAGTTTTTCTAGTGGAGGCCCTATACCAATTATGTGTAAGCCACCTGTGTAATTGCGTCAAGCTATATGAGTTACGAATTTCCTATCACTTATCGCTATTCCCTAACGTAAGTATTTAGTATACTATATAATCGCCACCATCCTATCGGTAAAAGTTCCTTTGAAGAATTTTTACCCTAAGAAAAAACAAAATACCTACACGAATGTGTCAAAGTGACTATGTAAGTTTGATCTTGGTAGGTTATTTAAGTTTTAAATTTTGATTGGGTGTGGTCCAAAAAAGCCATATTGGAGATTAGTGTTTGGTCAGCCAAATGGAATTCTCTGATACCAATCGAGTTGAGAATTCACTATAGAAAATAAACATTTAACAAGACAAGGACATATAGATTTTAGAGAGAGAAGGGACATGAGTCAACACCAGCTTCCCGGAGAGACTGATAGGATTAGACACAGAGGTACACCTGACTGTATACATGTGCGTACACCAATCCAGGCGATCTCTAAATAGAAAAGGCCTGTGTCCCTACTGTTTCACTAGTCTTCCCCTATTCCCAAGAATCACAGAGGGGAGGAAAAGTAACATTACAAGACAAGTACAACAATAACATTTAACAATTATATTAAATACATAAGTATAAAGCAATTAATTATTAAGAATAAGTAACAAGAATAAAACAAACAAGAACAATGAATAAGAATTGAAAAAAAACGAAAACGGAACAAGAACAATAATAAGGAATAACCAAAATTAGAACTATTATTATAACACAATATTTAAAGAACTAGAGTTATAACATAAAACATTAAATAGCCCTGAGAAGGGCTTATGAAGTATCCTGAGAATCTGTAGTCTGTCCTCCACGTTTCCATTGTCATCATAGATAGCGCCATGAATTCCATTGATATTCTTGTCTTCTCAGATGCTTAGCTGGAATTTTTATAGCTATAACCGTTCACTAGGAACATATGTACAGCTTTTATAGCTACCATGTCGGTAGCCATTTAGTACCCTTAAAGTGCTTAATTGCACTATCAATTCATTAGGCGTTCCCCTGAATTACTAAAAAGTAACTATCAAGGGAAATGGAGGCCTATGGGGTGGGTAGGAATAGAGCATACACACACCCACCCCCATTCGACATCAAACGACCAGAGCTGACAGCAACGGCAAAGGAGGAAAGGGTCCAGGTCCAGGAGCGCAGCGACACAGCAACACACACAAGAGCACACAAGAGAGAGAGAGAGAGAGACAGCAAGGCCACAGACGCAGTCCACACCTGAAACAAAAGGGTCGCACTTATTTCAAATTCAGTCCAGTTATACTAAGGACAGCTTAATATCCAATAATGTGTTAGCCACCTGTGCAATTTATCAAATATAAGAGTTGAAGAATTGATATTTAATATCCTATATTTCAAAAATTTCAAGTACATAAGCGTACATAACATAAGTCCCTAACAAATTTTGAATATTAAAAATGTCTTAGCGACATATATTAGTGTAGTCAATGGTAGATATTTTTAGTTGTGAATTTGAACGGAGGTACCAATAATAAATCATATCAGCTTTTTAGGGCCACGGAAAGTTGTTCAAAGAGGGGTACTCGTAACCAAATGAGCCCCTTATTATTCAGGCAAATTGACTATGGCAATGAAAAAATCTTTTCACTACGAGGTGGTCCGGTGGCGACCGGCATGACTGCTTCTATCTACATCCATGTCGGGGTGGAGGCCTCCATGATTGCTTCAAGTTACATCCATGCCGGTCACATTCTCAAGTCGCACCAGTGCAAGCAGCCACCACTGTTTCTTCTCCATTTCCGTCTCTGCCGCAAGCTAGTGGGAGTTACGAAACTTCCATGTCGAGTCCACGTGGTAGTCGCCACTTTCCAAGTTTCCCTCAATGTCCGTCCCCGCCACAAATCAAGTTCGGGAGTTACGAGACTTCCATTTCGAGCCACCTGTACTAGCGACACCGTACGAGTCGAGTTTTTCCTTTCCGAAGAAGCGACGGGGCAACATCACAAGTCGTCCTTAACTTTTCAGCCCGGGATATCATCATGCCATTACAGCACTCCCATTGTGACGTCACCAGGCCATCCGCTCCAGAAAAGACGTCCTCCTCGGTCCACAGCCACTGCCTGAATGAATGCTGATGATGAATTTTTCCTTTTTCTTAGCTGGAATTTGTATAGCTATAACCGTTCACTAGGAACATATGTATAGCTTTTATAGCTACCATGTCAGCAGCCATTTAGTACCCTTAAAGTGCTTAATTGCACTATCAATTCATTAGGCGTTCCCCTGAATTACTAAAAAGTAACTATCAAGGGAAATGGAGGCCTATGGGGTGGGTAGGAATAGAGCATACACACACCCACCCCCATTCGACATCAAACGACCAGAGCTGACAGCAACGGCAAAGGAGGAAAGAGTCCGGGTAAAGTAGCGCAGCGACACAGCAACACACACAAGAGCACACAAGAGAGAGAGAGACAGCAAGGCCACAGACGCAGTCCACACCTGAAACAAAAGGGTCGCACTTATTTCAAATTCAGTCCAGTTATACTAAGGACAGCTTAATATCCAATAATGTGTTAGCCACCTGTGCAATTTATCAAATATAAGAGTTGAAGAATTGATATTTAATATCCTATATTTCCAAAATTTCAAGTACATAAGCGTACATAACATAAGTCCCTAACAAATTTTGAATATTAAAAATGTCTTAGCGACATATATTAGTGTAGTCAATGGTAGATATTTTTAGTTGTGAATTTGAACGGAGGTACCAATAATAAATCATATCAGCTTTTTAGGGCCACGGAAAGTTGTTCAAAGAGGAGTACTCGTAACCAAATGAGCCCCTTATTATTCAGGCAAATTGACTATGGCAATGAAAAAATCTTTTCACTACGAGGTGGTCCGGTGGCGACCGGCATGACTGCTTCTATCTACATCCATGTCGGGGTGGAGGCCTCCATGATTGCTTCAAGTTACATCCATGCCGGTCACATTCTCAAGTCGCACCAGTGCAAACAGCCACCACTGTTTCTTCTCCATTTCCGTCTCTGCCGCAAGCTAGTGGGAGTTACGAAACTTCCATGTCGAGTCCACGTGGTAGTCGCCACTTTCCAAGTTTCCCTCCATGTCCGGCCCCGCCACAAATCAAGTTCGGGAGTTACGAGACTTCCATTTCGAGCCACCTGTACTAGCGACACCGTACGAGTCGAGTTTTTCCTTTCCGAAGAAGCGACGGGGCAACATCACAAGTCGTCCTTAACTTTTCAGCCCGGGATATCATCATGCCATTACAGCACTCCCATTGTGACGTCACCAGGCCATCCGCTCCAGAAAAGACGTCCTCCTCGGTCCACAGCCACTGCCTGAATGAATGCTGATGATGAATTTTTCCTTTTTCTTAGCTGGAATTTTTATAGCTATAACCGTTCACTAGGAACATATGTATAGCTTTTATAGCTACCATGTCAGCAGCCATTTAGTACCCTTAAAGTGCTTAATTGCACTATCAATTCATTAGGCGTTCCCCTGAATTACTAAAAAGTAACTATCAAGGGAAATGGAGGCCTATGGGGTGGGTAGGAATAGAGCATACACACACCCACCCCCATTCGACATCAACCGACCAGAGCTGACAGCAACGGCAAAGGAGGAAAGGGTCCAGGTCCAGGAGCGTAGCGACACAGCAACACACACAAGAGCACACAAGAGAGAGACAGCAAGGCCACAGACGCAGTCCACACCTGAAACAAAAGGGTCGCACTTATTTCAAATTCAGTCCAGTTATACTAAGGACAGCTTAATATCCAATAATGTGTTAGCCACCTGTGCAATTTATCAAATATAAGAGTTGAAGAATTGATATTTAATATCCTATATTTCCAAAATTTCAAGTACATAAGCGTACATAACATAAGTCCCTAACAAATTTTGAATATTAAAAATGTCTTAGCGACATATATTAGTGTAGTCAATGGTAGATATTTTTAGTTGTGAATTTGAACGGAGGTACCAATAATAATCATATCAGCTTTTAGGGCCACGGAAAGTTGTTCAAAGAGGGGTACTCGTAACCAAATGAGCCCCCTATTATTCAGGCAAATTGACTATGGCAATGAAAAAATCTTTTCACTACGAGGTGGTCCGGTGGCGACCGGCATGACTGCTTCTATCTACATCCATGTCGGGGTGGAGGCCTCCATGATTGCTTCAAGTTACATCCATGCCGGTCACATTCTCAAGTCGCACCAGTGCAAGCAGCCACCACTGTTTCTTCTCCATTTCCGTCTCTGCCGCAAGCTAGTGGGAGTTACGAAACTTCCATGTCGAGTCCACGTGGTAGTCGCCACTTTCCAAGTTTCCCTCCATGTCCGTCCCCGCCACAAATCAAGTTCGGGAGTTACGAGACTTCCATTTCGAGCCACCTGTACTAGCGACACCGTACGAGTCGAGTTTTTCCTTTCCGAAGAAGCGACGGGGCAACATCACAAGTCGTCCTTAACTTTTCAGCCCGGGATATCATCATGCCATTACAGCACTCCCATTGTGACGTCACCAGGCCATCCGCTCCAGAAAAGATGTCCTCCTCGGTCCACAGCCACTGCTTGAATGAATGCTGATGATGAATTTTTCCTTTTTCTTAGCTGGAATTTTTATAGCTATAACCGTTCACTAGGAACATATGTATAGCTTTTATAGCTACCATGTCAGTAGCCATTTAGTACCCTTAAAGTGCTTAATTGCACTATCAATTCATTAGGCGTTCCCCTGAATTACTAAAAAGTAACTATCAAGGGAAATGGAGGCCTATGGGGTGGGTAGGAATAGAGCATACACACACCCACCCCCATTCGACATCAAACGACCAGAGCTGACAGCAACGGCAAAGGAGGAAAGAGTCCGGGTAAAGTAGCGCAGCGACACAGCAACACACACAAGAGCACACAAGAGAGAGAGAGACAGCAAGGCCACAGACGCAGTCCACACCTGAAACAAAAGGGTCGCACTTATTTCAAATTCAGTCCAGTTATACTAAGGACAGCTTAATATCCAATAATGTGTTAGCCACCTGTGCAATTTATCAAATATAAGAGTTGAAGAATTGATATTTAATATCCTATATTTCCAAAATTTCAAGTACATAAGCGTACATAACATAAGTCCCTAACAAATTTTGAATATTAAAAATGTCTTAGCGACATATATTAGTGTAGTCAATGGTAGATATTTTTAGTTGTGAATTTGAACGGAGGTACCAATAATAAATCATATCAGCTTTTTAGGGCCACGGAAAGTTGTTCAAAGAGGGGTACTCGTAACCAAATGAGCCCCTTATTATTCAGGCAAATTGACTATGGCAATGAAAAAATCTTTTCACTACGAGGTGGTCCGGTGGCGACCGGCATGACTGCTTCTATCTACATCCATGTCGGGGTGGAGGCCTCCATGATTGCTTCAAGTTACATCCATGCCGGTCACATTCTCAAGTCGCACCAGTGCAAGCAACCACCACTGTTTCTTCTCCATTTCCGTCTCTGCCGCAAGCTAGTGGGAGTTACGAAACTTCCATGTCGAGTCCACGTGGTAGTCGCCACTTTCCAAGTTTCCCTCCATGTCCGGCCCCGCCACAAATCAAGTTCGGGAGTTACGAGACTTCCATTTCGAGCCACCTGTACTAGCGACACCGTACGAGTCGAGTTTTTCCTTTCCGAAGAAGCGACGGGGCAACATCACAAGTCGTCCTTAACTTTTCAGCCCGGGATATCATCATGCCATTACAGCACTCCCATTGTGACGTCACCAGGCCATCCGCTCCAGAAAAGACGTCCTCCTCGGTCCACAGCCACTGCCTGAATGAATGCTGATGATGAATTTTTCCTTTTTCTTAGCTGGAATTTTTATAGCTATAACCGTTCACTAGGAACATATGTATAGCTTTTATAGCTACCATGTCAGCAGCCATTTAGTACCCTTAAAGTGCTTAATTGCACTATCAATTCATTAGGCGTTCCCCTGAATTACTAAAAAGTAACTATCAAGGGAAATGGAGGCCTATGGGGTGGGTAGGAATAGAGCATACACACACCCACCCCCATTCGACATCAAACGACCAGAACTGACAGCAACGGCAAAGGAGGAAAGAGTCCGGGTAAAGTAGCGCAGCGACACAGCAACACACACAAGAGCACACAAGAGAGAGAGAGAGACAGCAAGGCCACAGACGCAGTCCACACCTGAAACAAAAGGGTCGCACTTATTTCAAATTCAGTCCAGTTATACTAAGGACAGCTTAATATCCAATAATGTGTTAGCCACCTGTGCAATTTATCAAATATAAGAGTTGAAGAATTGATATTTAATATCCTATATTTCCAAAATTTCAAGTACATAAGCGTACATAACATAAGTCCCTAACAAATTTTGAAAATTAAAAATGTCTTAGCGACATATATTAGTGTAGTCAATGGTAGATATTTTTAGTTGTGAATTTGAACGGAGGTACCAATAATAAATCATATCAGCTTTTTAGGGCCACGGAAAGTTGTTCAAAGAGGGGTACTCGTAACCAAATGAGCCCCTTATTATTCAGGCAAATTGACTATGGCAATGAAAAAATCTTTTCACTACGAGGTGGTCCGGTGGCGACCGGCATGACTGCTTCTATCTACATCCATGTCGGGGTGGAGGCCTCCATGATTGCTTCAAGTTACATCCATGCCGGTCACATTCTCAAGTCGCACCAGTGCAAGCAGCCACCACTGTTTCTTCTCCATTTCCGTCTCTGCCGCAAGCTAGTGGGAGTTACGAAACTTCCATGTCGAGTCCACGTGGTAGTCGCCACTTTCCAAGTTTCCCTCCATGTCCGTCCCCGCCACAAATCAAGTTCGGGAGTTACGAGACTTCCATTTCGAGCCACCTGTACTAGCGACACCGTACGAGTCGAGTTTTTCCTTTCCGAAGAAGCGACGGGGCAACATCACAAGTCGTCCTTAACTTTTCAGCCCGGGATATCATCATGCCATTACAGCACTCCCATTGTGACGTCACCAGGCCATCCGCTCCAGAAAAGACGTCCTCCTCGGTCCACAGCCACTGCCTGAATGAATGCTGATGATGAATTTTTCCTTTTTCTTAGCTGGAATTTTTATAGCTATAACCGTTCACTAGGAACATATGTATAGCTTTTATAGCTACCATGTCAGTAGCCATTTAGTACCCTTAAAGTGCTTAATTGCACTATCAATTCATTAGGCGTTCCCCTGAATTACTAAAAAGTAACTATCAAGGGAAATGGAGGCCTATGGGGTGGGTAGGAATAGAGCATACACACACCCACCCCCATTCGACATCAAACGACCAGAGCTGACAGCAACGGCAAAGGAGGAAAGAGTCCGGGTAAAGTAGCGCAGCGACACAGCAACACACACAAGAGCACACAAGAGAGAGAGAGAGACAGCAAGGCCACAGACGCAGTCCACACCTGAAACAAAAGGGTCGCACTTATTTCAAATTCAGTCCAGTTATACTAAGGACAGCTTAATATCCAATAATGTGTTAGCCACCTGTGCAATTTATCAAATATAAGAGTTGAAGAATTGATATTTAATATCCTATATTTCCAAAATTTCAAGTACATAAGCGTACATAACATAAGTCCCTAACAAATTTTGAATATTAAAAATGTCTTAGCGACATATATTAGTGTAGTCAATGGTAGATATTTTTAGTTGTGAATTTGAACGGAGGTACCAATAATAAATCATATCAGCTTTTTAGGGCCACGGAAAGTTGTTCAAAGAGGAGTACTCGTAACCAAATGAGCCCCTTATTATTCAGGCAAATTGACTATGGCAATGAAAAAATCTTTTCACTACGAGGTGGTCCGGTGGCGACCGGCATGACTGCTTCTATCTACATCCATGTCGGGGTGGAGGCCTCCATGATTGCTTCAAGTTACATCCATGCCGGTCACATTCTCAAGTCGCACCAGTGCAAGCAGCCACCACTGTTTCTTCTCCATTTCCGTCTCTGCCGCAAGCTAGTGGGAGTTACGAAACTTCCATGTCGAGTCCACGTGGTAGTCGCCACTTTCCAAGTTTCCCTCCATGTCCGGCCCCGCCACAAATCAAGTTCGGGAGTTACGAGACTTCCATTTCGAGCCACCTGTACTAGCGACACCGTACGAGTCGAGTTTTTCCTTTCCGAAGAAGCGACGGGGCAACATCACAAGTCGTCCTTAACTTTTCAGCCCGGGATATCATCATGCCATTACAGCACTCCCATTGTGACGTCACCAGGCCATCCGCTCCAGAAAAGATGTCCTCCTCGGTCCACAGCCACTGCCTGAATGAATGCTGATGATGAATTTTTCCTTTTTCTTAGCTGGAATTTTTATAGCTATAACCGTTCACTAGGAACATATGTATAGCTTTTATAGCTACCATGTCAGCAGCCATTTAGTACCCTTAAAGTGCTTAATTGCACTATCAATTCATTAGGCGTTCCCCTGAATTACTAAAAAGTAACTATCAAGGGAAATGGAGGCCTATGGGGTGGGTAGGAATAGAGCATACACACACCCACCCCCATTCGACATCAACCGACCACAGCTGACAGCAACGGCAAAGGAGGAAAGGGTCCAGGTCCAGGAGCGCAGCGACACAGCAACACACACAAGAGCACACAAGAGAGAGACAGCAAGGCCACAGACGCAGTCCACACCTGAAACAAAAGGGTCGCACTTATTTCAAATTCAGTCCAGTTATACTAAGGACAGCTTAATATCCAATAATGTGTTAGCCACCTGTGCAATTTATCAAATATAAGAGTTGAAGAATTGATATTTAATATCCTATATTTCCAAAATTTCAAGTACATAAGCGTACATAACATAAGTCCCTAACAAATTTTGAATATTAAAAATGTCTTAGCGACATATATTAGTGTAGTCAATGGTAGATATTTTTAGTTGTGAATTTGAACGGAGGTACCAATAATAATCATATCAGCTTTTAGGGCCACGGAAAGTTGTTCAAAGAGGGGTACTCGTAACCAAATGAGCCCCCTATTATTCAGGCAAATTGACTATGGCAATGAAAAAATCTTTTCACTACGAGGTGGTCCGGTGGCGACCGGCATGACTGCTTCTATCTACATCCATGTCGGGGTGGAGGCCTCCATGATTGCTTCAAGTTACATCCATGCCGGTCACATTCTCAAGTCGCACCAGTGCAAGCAGCCACCACTGTTTCTTCTCCATTTCCGTCTCTGCCGCAAGCTAGTGGGAGTTACGAAACTTCCATGTCGAGTCCACGTGGTAGTCGCCACTTTCCAAGTTTCCCTCCATGTCCGGCCCCGCCACAAATCAAGTTCGGGAGTTACGAGACTTCCATTTCGAGCCACCTGTACTAGCGACACCGTACGAGTCGAGTTTTTCCTTTCCGAAGAAGCGACGGGGCAACATCACAAGTCGTCCTTAACTTTTCAGCCCGGGATATCATCGTGCCATTACAGCACTCCCATTGTGACGTCACCAGGCCATCCGCTCCAGAAAAGATGTCCTCCTCGGTCCACAGCCACTGCTTGAATGAATGCTGATGATGAATTTTTCCTTTTTCTTAGCTGGAATTTTTATAGCTATAACCGTTCACTAGGAACATATGTATAGCTTTTATAGCTACCATGTCAGTAGCCATTTAGTACCCTTAAAGTGCTTAATTGCACTATCAATTCATTAGGCGTTCCCCTGAATTACTAAAAAGTAACTATCAAGGGAAATGGAGGCCTATGGGGTGGGTAGGAATAGAGCATACACACACCCACCCCCATTCGACATCAAACGACCAGAGCTGACAGCAACGGCAAAGGAGGAAAGAGTCCGGGTAAAGTAGCGCAGCGACACAGCAACACACACAAGAGCACACAAGAGAGAGAGACAGCAAGGCCACAGACGCAGTCCACACCTGAAACAAAAGGGTCGCACTTATTTCAAATTCAGTCCAGTTATACTAAGGACAGCTTAATATCCAATAATGTGTTAGCCACCTGTGCAATTTATCAAATATAAGAGTTGAAGAATTGATATTTAATATCCTATATTTCCAAAATTTCAAGTACATAAGCGTACATAACATAAGTCCCTAACAAATTTTGAATATTAAAAATGTCTTAGCGACATATATTAGTGTAGTCAATGGTAGATATTTTTAGTTGTGAATTTGAACGGAGGTACCAATAATAAATCATATCAGCTTTTTAGGGCCACGGAAAGTTGTTCAAAGAGGGGTACTCGTAACCAAATGAGCCCCTTATTATTCAGGCAAATTGACTATTGCAATGAAAAAATCTTTTCACTACGAGGTGGTCCGGTGGCGACCGGCATGACTGCTTCTATCTACATCCATGTCGGGGTGGAGGCCTCCATGATTGCTTCAAGTTACATCCATGCCGGTCACATTCTCAAGTCGCACCAGTGCAAGCAACCACCACTGTTTCTTCTCCATTTCCGTCTCTGCCGCAAGCTAGTGGGAGTTACGAAACTTCCATGTCGAGTCCACGTGGTAGTCGCCACTTTCCAAGTTTCCCTCCATGTCCGGCCCCGCCACAAATCAAGTTCGGGAGTTACGAGACTTCCATTTCGAGCCACCTGTACTAGCGACACCGTACGAGTCGAGTTTTTCCTTTCCGAAGAAGCGACGGGGCAACATCACAAGTCGTCCTTAACTTTTCAGCCCGGGATATCATCATGCCATTACAGCACTCCCATTGTGACGTCACCAGGCCATCCGCTCCAGAAAAGACGTCCTCCTCGGTCCACAGCCACTGCCTGAATGAATGCTGATGATGAATTTTTCCTTTTTCTTAGCTGGAATTTTTATAGCTATAACCGTTCACTAGGAACATATGTATAGCTTTTATAGCTACCATGTCAGCAGCCATTTAGTACCCTTAAAGTGCTTAATTGCACTATCAATTCATTAGGCGTTCCCCTGAATTACTAAAAAGTAACTATCAAGGGAAATGGAGGCCTATGGGGTGGGTAGGAATAGAGCATACACACACCCACCCCCATTCGACATCAACCGACCACAGCTGACAGCAACGGCAAAGGAGGAAAGGGTCCAGGTCCAGGAGCGCAGCGACACAGCAACACACACAAGAGCACACAAGAGAGAGACAGCAAGGCCACAGACGCAGTCCACACCTGAAACAAAAGGGTCGCACTTATTTCAAATTCAGTCCAGTTATACTAAGGACAGCTTAATATCCAATAATGTGTTAGCCACCTGTGCAATTTATCAAATATAAGAGTTGAAGAATTGATATTTAATATCCTATATTTCCAAAATTTCAAGTACATAAGCGTACATAACATAACAAATTTTGAATATTAAAAATGTCTTAGCGACATATATTAGTGTAGTCAATGGTAGATATTTTTAGTTGTGAATTTGAACGGAGGTACCAATAATAATCATATCAGCTTTTAGGGCCACGGAAAGTTGTTAAAAGAGGGGTACTCGTAGCCAAATGAGCCCCCTATTATTCAGGCAAATTGACTATGGCAATGAAAAAATCTTTTCACTACGAGGTGGTCCGGTGGCGACCGGCATGACTGCTTCTATCTACATCCATGTCGGGGTGGAGGCCTCCATGATTGCTTCAAGTTACATCCATGCCGGTCACATTCTCAAGTCGCACCAGTGCAAGCAACTACCAATGTTTCTTCTCCATTTCCGTCTCTGCCGCAAGCTAGTGGGAGTTACGAAACTTCCATGTCGAGTCCACGTGGTAGTCGCTACTTTCCAAGTTTCCCTCCATGTCCGTCCCCGCCACAAATCAAGTTCGGGAGTTACGAGACTTCCATTTCGAGCCACCTGTACTAGCGACACCGTACGAGTCGAGTTTTTCCTTTCCGAAGAAGCGACGGGGCAACATCACAAGTCGTCCTTAACTTTTCAGCCCGGGATATCATCATGCCATTACAGCACTCCCATTGTGACGTCACCAGGCCATCCGCTCCAGAAAAGACGATTTCTTCTCAGATTTTTTTTGTTTAATATGAATTAAGGTCGCATGCGCAACTATGTGCTTTCGCGACCAGTTAATGCCCGAGGGTCGGGCTATTTGATTGGTCGGGACCAAAGGTAACTTTGTCTACACTAGGCTGTGTTGTCGCAGTCTCCCCGGCACCCGCGTTAAATGGTAGTCTCGCCTTAGAGTAAAATGTCGGGTCACGGCAAAGCAGGAAGGCAGAACAAATACCAATATTGTGTAAGCCACCTGTGCAATTATATCAAATCCATATAGTCATAGAATTTTTCATCTTTCCTATCAATAAATATTTCTAGTACATAGTGTACATGTTGTAGGTCCTTAACAAATTTAATTGCTAAAATGTCTTAGCGACATAAATAAGTGTAGTCACCGTTAGGTATTTTAGCTTGTTAATTTTGAGCGGTGGTCAAAATTGATCAAGTTAGATTTCGAGAAAGAGATTGTTCGAAAAGGGTTCTCCTACCAAATTAGAACCCTGGGGAGGAAAATAAAATAAAATAAAATAAAATAAAATAAAATAAAATAAAATTTAAAAAGAAATCAAAACAAATTAAAAAATAAAAATATTTTAAAATATATATATATATATATATATATATATATATATATATATATATATATATATATATGTATATATATATATATATATATGTATATATATATATATAAAATAAATTCAAAAAAAAAAAAAAAAATGATAAAAAAAAATAAAAAAATAAAAAAAAAAAATTAACAAAAAAAAAAATTAAAAAAAAAAAAGATTAGAGTTGGAGTGGGGTGTGTTTGGTGTTATTTCATTTCTTCCTTCTTCTTTTTCTCTTCTTTTCCCTTTTCTCTTTCCCACTTTCTTCCTACTTCCTTCTTCCCTCTTTCTTTCTTTTTCCTTCTTCCATCCTTCTTTTCCCTTTCCTTTTACTTTTTCTTGTCGGTTTGTTGATGTTATGTTTCCTTGAGCTATCACTATTTGATCCCGGTGTTCTTATCACACTTATATTGTCACTTGCCGGTTGACTGGTTTTACTGTACCTACATTGTGCCACTACTTAGTGTAATCTTCTCTTTTTTTCCCCTTCTCCTTCTTCCCTTCTCCCGTTTCTTCCTTTTTTCCTCGCATTACAATGTTTATATTATCCCCCCTTTCCCTTCCTTTCCCCTTTTCTATTTTATTTTATATATTTATTTTAGGGTAATGTTAAGCTGTTCTGCTTTTTTAAGCTAGCGGTATTACTATCCGCTCTGGCCCCTTTAACCGATATGGCCTCGTTAATTATTTATCTATTTGATAGTTATAATTTTTTTTCCCGTTTATTTAAGGCATTGTTACGTGGGTCTGTTTTTTGAGCTAGCGATGTTATTATCTGCTCTGGCCCCTTGATTGATAAATATTAACTCTTTGACTATGTTTATGTTTATTTACTTATTTGATGGTTTGGATATTTATATTTTGTGTTTTATGTCTATTGATTTTGGGTAATTAAGTATATTTATATAGGTAGCATTTACGTTTTTGTTTTACTTTTTATCTAGAATTTGGGGGAATGATGTAACCGAGTCAAGTTTTCTTTGTTGTAGTTGGAAGACGGTACGTTGTCGATGATATTTGTGACATATGTTGAATACATGTTCCAATGTTTCAGTTTCTGGACAGTGTGGACATTTATCCGGCGTGGGTCCTGTACTTATATGTTTCATAAAACTGCCATTTAGTAGTGTTTTACCTGTTCTGATTCTGTTGATTATTTTAATATCAATGGCTGCCAGGCTTTTTGGTAAACGTTGAGTTCTAGTGACCTCTTTTTGTAGTTGGTATATATGTCTACCCTTTGTGGAGTTTTCCATTGCTGTTGCCATTTATTATTAATTCTGTCCCTGACTTGACTATATAGTTCCTGAGTGTTGTACTGTACGGGTTCAATTTGGTCTTTCATCAGACTGCTTTTTGCTGCTTTGTCTGCTTTTTCATTTCCAGGCAAATTGATGTGAGATGGCACCCACAAGAAGTGTATGGTTTGGTGTGATTTATCTGCTTTCCTGATGGTCAGCATAGTGTCCTCTAGAAGATTTTGTCTACTTTTGGAATTACCTGTCTCAATACTTTCAAGTACACTAAGTAAGTCTGTTATGATTACGTACTGTTTTTGATTTTGTGTTACTATCCATTTTAGGGCTCGGTTGATGGCCCAGAATTCCGCGGTATATATGGAACAGTCATCCGGTAGTCTTGTCGTAAATGTGATCTGATGTTCTGGGATCACTACCGCTGCGGCCGTTCTATGTAGTTCTTTAGATTTTGAGCCGTCAGTATAGATTTTTACATATCCATCATAGTTGTTGTTGACGAGGTTTTGTACTTGTGTTAATGTGATATTGGGGTTGTCGCGCTTATGTACCAGTTGGAGTGCTGTTAAGTTGATGTTAGGTTGGTTATTTCTCCAAGGTGTGGGGTCCTTGATAAGTAGCTGTTCTGCTTGGAGTTCTATTTGATTGAGTTCTTTGCAGAGTGTGTGTATTTTGTTAGCTGCTGGAGGATGTGGTACCAGTCTTGAGCTAAAGGTGGTTTGACATTTACTTATTATGTTTCTGGTGGGATTAATCTCCTTATGTATTGAGATTCTACAGGCGTATCTAAGTATGTGTTCTTCTCTTCTCAGTTGTAATGGTGGTTCACATGCGAGGATTTGTAGTTCTTCCAGGGAGGTGTTCGGTAATGCACCAGTGCAAAGTCTAAGTGCTCTATATTGGATGCTATCAAGTTGTCTAAGTGTTTCCTTGTTGGCTGAGGAATAGATCTGGGAGCCATAGTCTATCTTACTTCGAATTAAAGATTTGTAGATCATTAGCATAGTTTGCTGATCAGCTCCCCATGTAGTACCTTTGATGTTTTTAAGTATGTTTAGATCTTTTTGACATTTTTGAATAGTTTGTTGTATGTGTGATTTCCAATTGATTGTTTCATTTAGTAGCATTCCCAGGAAGTGGGTCTCCTTTTGGAATTGGATGGGCTGATTCTGCATATATAGTTTAGGGTATTTAGGTTGTTTATTAGTTGGGGAGAAGAGCATGGCAACTGTTTTTATTTGGGATATTTTGAAACCCCAGTTGTTGGCCCATGTGCCGATGATGTCTAGTCCTTTCTGAATTTGAGTGATGTTCTTTTGACTATTCGGATTTCCTGTTTTCCAGATACTACTGTCATCGGCAAATTGTGACAGATCAACTGGGCAATTTTTGAGATAGTTGGTTAGATTGTTGACCATTAGATTGAATAGGGTTGGGCTAATCACACTTCCTTGGGGGGTTCCATTATCCAGTGTATATGTTTGGGACAAGGCCTCTCTTACTCTAGTTTTAAAGGTTCTTCCCGTAAGGAAGTTTGCTATCCAGCGGTGCATTCTTCCTGTTATGCCAAATTGGTTGAGTTGAGATATGAGGGCATTGGTCCATTCTAGGTCGAAGGCTTTCTCTAAGTCTAGAAATATTGCTATTAGGTGTCTATCTCTTTTCCTTTTGGCATTAAATGCTAATTTGATGTTGGCTTCCAGACGGATTAATTGATCAAGTGTAGATCGTTTATTCCTAAATCCACTTTGGGTTTCAGCCAGTAGTTGATTTTGTTCTAGGTGGTGTTTTAATCTATTGTTAACCATTGTTTCCATTACCTTACAGATTGTATTAGTTAGTGAAATAGGTCTGTAGGAGGTTACATTAGTAGGGTCTTTGCCTTGTTTTGGGATGGCTATGATTATGGCTCGCTTCCATAGTGTGGGGATGCGACCTGTTCTCCATATCAGATTTATTAAGTCTAAGGTAATGCTCTTCATATTGGGTGGTAATTGTTTGTATATTTCATAGCCTAGGTTATCCTCTCCTGGTGATGTACTTTTTTTTTGGCTGAGGGCTTGTCTCCATTCTTTCAGATAAAAAGGGTCATTCAGTGGCGAATCTCTGTTGTCTCGATCTTTGAAAATGTGGGGAAATTCTTTTTCTAATGTTGATTTTTGATGTAAAAACTAATGTTTATGATTGTTATCGCTGCTGGAGTTAGCAAAGTGTTGGGCTAACTTCTCTGCTACTTCCATGTTGTTTTTTGTTCCCTGGATTTTCGGCGCTGTTGTGGGTGTTTTGCCTTTCATGGCTTTTATTTTATTCCAGATTTCTTTAGTATTTGTTTTATGATTGAGCGTTGTGCAGTATCTTCTCCATGAGTCCTTTTTTGCCTCATTTATTACCGTCCTAGTGTTGATTTCTGTTTGTTTGTATATAAGAAAGTCAGTGGCGGTTTTTGTGTGTTTAAAGCGATTTAAGGCTGTTTTTTTCTTCTGAATGGCAATTTTGCAATTTTCTGTCCACTAGGGGATTGCCGTCTGTTTATAATGGAAACCTGTTGTTTTGGGTATACTCTTATTTGCCGCTTCGTTTATAATTTGTATGAGATTGTCATAATATTTATTTGTATCCTCATCTTGGATTTCCGCAAGGTTTACTAATTTAAGTTGGTCTTTAAAGCTGTTCCAATTTGCCTTTTTGAGTTTCCATCTTTGTTGTGTTTTTTGTTGCTCCGTTGGGCACGAGACGTATATGGTGGTACATAGGGGGAAGTGGTCGCTGCCTAATGTAGAATGTTGCATCACTTCCCATTGGGTAATTACAGCCAGGCTAGGCGTCGCAATGGTTAGGTCAATGGTAGAGAGTTTGCCTTGGCTGGGGTCTATACGTGTGGGGGTTCCGTTGTTCAAAAGTTCTAGTTGTTCTTCTGTTATGTATTTTAAGATGTTTTTCCCTCTTGTATCTGTGCGGTCACTACCCCATTCTGTGTGATGTGCATTGAAGTCGCCGCAGATAATAGTGTTTGTGCCCCTTTTCTTGAATATTTGTTGAAAAAGTCGGTTGTTGTTTTGGCTATTTTGTCCTGGATCATATATGTTGTACAGATGTATTGTTTTGGTTGCTACTGTGAAAACAATTTTTTGAAATTCAACTGGTGTTTCTCCCGAGTTCACATTAATAACTTCCTCTACTGCGTCTGTGATGGTCTCATGTACATATATGGCTAGGCCTCCTCCTTTTTTGCCGGTACTTCTGTGTTTTAAGAATGTAGTTTGATATCCTGTTATTTTAGGAATGTTTGTACTAGTTTCCTTAAGTAGAGTTTCGTGAAGACAGATGATCTTGGGCTTGGTGATTGTTCCGTGGATTGCTGCGATTAGTTCTCCATGGTTTTTATTTAGCCCTCTGCAATTCCATTGCCATATAAGTAACTTGTCTGGGGTCTTGTTTTTTGTTTTGTTAGTCGAAGCATTATTTTTATTTTTATGTCTATTTCCAATATCCATTGTTTATGCTGTTGTTAATAATTTTTTTGTTGTTGTTGATTTATTCGTGATGGGTTAATGCTAGGTAGTCCTGTATTTGCTGCATATATATGCTAATAAATTCATCTTTAGTAATTCGGTCGTTCTTCATTTGGTTGCTGATCGATTTTTGTAGTTTGTTTAAATAGGTGTCAATGGTTGTTCTATTGAAAAATATCCCGGTGTTTGCGGTCTTCTCAGATGACTGACCTGGTTGTTTTATAGCTGCAGCCGTCTACTAGAGACATATGTGCAGCTTTTATAAACACCATATCGGTGTCCATTTAATTCCTTCAGGGAGGGTATGCACTCCCTCCCCTTAGGGTTTGAGTACTTAATTGCACCATATTTCAGTCATTGACAGGCGTTCCCCTGAATTACTAAAAAGTAACTATCAAGGGAAATGGTAGCCTATAGGGTGGGTAGGAATGGCACTACACACACCCACCCCTACTTTAAATTCCAATCAAAGCAGCAGTAATGGTAGCAAAGGAGAGTTTTCTCACTTCGCTAGTAATGTACATGTTCGGAAGCGGCAAAGGCGGAAAGGTCCAGGTCAGGAAGCTCCAAGGCACTGCAATCGTCGTCCAGCACGAAGAGGGGGCGAACGCACACCCGGACCCCAATACGAAGAAACACGAGGCACACCGTAGGTGCTTGGCTAATTTACAACCTCATAGGACATGTGTCAGAGTGTATGTGCTATATAGTTGTGTTATGCATTATTTTGGTGTTATTTATTATGTTACATTTATTTGCAACATTGTGTTGCGGGAACCTGATAGCCCTGGATTAAGACTACCTTATATTAGCTAAAAGGGACATATGTGCATGTACGTATGTGTGTGCTGTCCATGAGGTTGCATTCCCTTAGACTTGTGACAATTTATCCAGTTGTACTAATGGATGTTCCTATTCGTCAATAATGTGTAAGCCACCTATGTAATTGTGTCAAGAATATATAAGTTACTGAATTTTCAAAAAACTTAACATTATATCAGTAAGTAAGTACAGAGTGTACTATATGAGTCGCCACCATCCTTTGACCGGTGAAAAGCCCTTCTTTCGAGGGTGATTCACCCTATGAAAAAACAAAAAACCTACACTAATATGTCAGAGTGACTGCATCAGTTGTTCAAGGTGGATTGTTCAAAGTTGTTAATTTGGTTAGGTGTGCTCCGAAAGGTTCAAATCAATATTGGTGATGGTTAATCAAATGGAATTCTCGTACCAATCGAGATTATGAGAATTCATCTTGTGATAACATGTAACAAGAAACCGATACATAGTATTCAGAATGAGGAAAGAGAAAAGGGTCAACACCAGCTTCCCTGAGAAATTGATTGAGTGGATAAATACAGAGGTGTACTAGGCTGTACACATATATATCTCCAATCCAGGCTTGCCCTCAAGAGGAAAACCCGCATCTCCGCTGTTCCACTGATCTTCCCCAAATCCCAAAGAGGTACAAGGGGAGGGAATAGATATATCACATTAACAACACAAGTACAACAATAACATTAACAACACGAGTACAACAAACATGTAACAGTTATACTAATATTAAAATTAATATTAACAATATTAGTAAGCAATCAAAACACGAAAAAGTCAGTAAAAACATTAAATAACAGCAACTTTAGCATAACATAATCAATTGTATTAGTATAAACTTTCATAATAACAATATTAGTGAGACAATAACAATAACAATATTAGTCAAGAACATGCATAACAAAATGAGCATAAATACAATAACTATACTAACATTAAGAGTAACAGGAACATAACAAGAATAAATAGCCCTGAAAAGGGCTGTTGTATAATCCTATGAATCTGTAGTTCGTCCTCCACATTTCCATTGTCGTCAAGGATAGCGCCATGAACTCCATTGATATTCCTAAGCTGTCCACACTTTGTATAAAGTTTCTATTATGCTTTTTGAATATCAAGTGCCAATGACTTTGTTCCAACAGGAAAGTGGTAAGTAATGGTGTTAGTAATTGTTTTACAGACCACAGTTTAGATTAATAATTTAATTATTATTCTGTAACAGTTCCAGCGGTGATCTCTGTATAGCGCTGTATCAAGTGAGTGTAG
Organism: Unio delphinus; assembly: GCA_029339505.1. Classification (NCBI taxonomy): domain Eukaryota; kingdom Metazoa; phylum Mollusca; class Bivalvia; order Unionida; family Unionidae; genus Unio; species Unio delphinus. The sequence continues at coordinate 16,421,912 of JAQISU010000106.1, read as the reverse complement.
GTCCGTGAGAAACGTATAAGTTCATAATGAACTCAATATCTACACCCACCCATATCGCGCATCAATCAAAGTCACAGGCCAGTTTAAAGTCCTTAGTTGATTATAGCGGTAATCTCTGTAGAGCACCATAGTGAGCAGATATAGACGTGATAAACGTATAAGTTCATTATGAACTAAGTATCTATACCCATCCATATCATGCATCAATCAGAGTCACAGGCCATTTAAACTTCCTTTAATTGTATATCCTATTTTATAATTAGATTATAGCGGTAATTTCTGCAGATGACAATAGTGAGTGAATGTAGACCCGTGAGAAACGTATAAGCTCATTTTGAGCTCAATATCTACACCCCCCCCATATCATACATCAATCAGAGTTACAGGCTAGTTTAGAGTCCCTAAATTAAATGGTAATATAATTAGTTTAATTTATAATGAATAATGTTTGATTGTTTGTTTGTAATTTGTTATTATTTGCCTAGTATTATATTTTGTGCATTAGGTTGGAGTTTGCGAGAAAATCCATAATATGTGTAGTAACTAATTGCATATTTGATTGTTTTAGAAGAAGTTTTGGATATAATTTAATTGTTTTACTTATTTTCAATTTAGTTTTAAGAATATTTCTATTTATTATGTTATTAGAGCATTTATTAAAAATGTGATCCAAATCTTCTACTTGATTACACATAAAACAGTTAATATTGTGTGGAAAAGGTCCCAAGTATTTGGCGAAACTGTTAGCCAATTTCGTTTTTCCTACCATTATCCTATTCATTTTAATTTGATGAGTTCTTGTTTTACCAAAAGGAGTAGTTTTCCTTTTGACTGTTTTCATACTATTATAGAGTGATCTCCCTTTTAGTGATGAATTCCAGTTTTGTTGCCATATACTATTAATCATGTCAGAAATAAATTTGTATATCTCTGTATGACTATACTGTACTTGTTCATAAGTCAATTCGTTTAGTTTTTCTTTCGCAATTTGATCTGCCAAATCATTTCCTTTTATATCTATATGTGAGGGAACCCATAGAAAGTCTATTTCAATATCTTGAGTACTAAGTTTACTTATTTGATATTGTAATAAATATAAGAAAAATTTTCTGCTGTTAGAGTTGTTTGTACTAATAGTTTTAAGAACACTTAAAGAGTCACTAACAATTAGGAATTTTGTAGAACTTAAGTTAGAGTTTTGTATCCATTTCAGTGCCTGGAGTATAGCCCAAAATTCCACACTATATATGGAGCAGTAATCGGGTAGTCGCACTCCTTGTTTGATAGCAAACTCGGGTACAACCCATGATGCTGCTGTTCTTGCAGGGTCTAGTTTTTTAGATCCATCTGTGTATATTTTAACATAATTTTTATATTCAGTATTTATCTTTTCATTGGCAAGCATTTTAAGATAATGAGCATCCTGTGATTTATTTCCTTTATCTTGTAGTGAGATATCTACTTTTATTGTTTTTAGTCTCCATGGAATTATAACGGGATTTTTAGTTTTTTGTACATTAAATATTTCAGTAGGTAAGTTTGTTTTGAGGCGAAGTATTTGTTTACCAAAGGAAGTGGAGTATTTACCTCTTTTAATAAGTGGTTTAGTACATTTTTTAATTGCCTTTAAAGTGGGGTGCTCATCATTTTGAGTTGACAGTCTAGCTATATATCTTAACATAATTTCCTGTCTTCTGAGATGCAATGATGGTTCTCCAGTAAGAATTTGTAATTCTTCTGTGGATGTAGATGGTAGTGCTTTAGTTGCAAGGAGAAGGGCTTTACGTTGAATTGAGGTGATTTTATTGAGTAGAGCTGGCGATGCTGTGGCATAAATATGACACCCATAATCGATCTTGGAGCGTATCAAAGATCTATACAGGGTCATGATTGTATTTTGACAAGCACCCCAATGTGTGCCTTGTATACTTCTAATTAGATTTAGATCAAGGTTACATCTACTAATTAAGTCATTAATATGGTATTTCCATTTCATATTTTGATCAAAATACATCCCTAAAAATTTAACTTCTTTGACAAAAACTATATTTTGATTTTGAAGGGTAAGTTTAGGATAGATTTTATTATAGTTAAAGGGAGAGAATACAACTGCTACTGTTTTTGTATGAGAAAATTTAAATCCCCATTTATCAGCCCAACTACCAATATTATCTAAAGTTTGTTGTATCTCAGCAATATGTTTTTGATTATTGGGATCTCCAGCACGCCATAGTGCACTATCATCCGCAAACTGAGACAAATCAATATTGGGGGTAGCTAGATTTGTATCAAGGTCATTAATCATGATATTAAATAAGGTTGGGCTGAGTACACTCCCTTGGGGTGTACCATTATCTAAGACATACTTTTCAGAGTATGTTGTCCCTACTCTAGTTATAATTTTACGTTCACTTAGGAAATCTTTAATAAAATTAAATATATTACCAGTTATACCATATTTATTTAGTTTAGTTAGTAGACCTTTAGTCCATACTAAGTCAAAAGCTTTTTCCATATCTAAGAATACAGCAATAAGATTTCTATTTTTTTTTGTGATGATTATTAAAAGCTAATTTAATTGCTGTTTCTAATTTAATTAGTTGATCTATAGTAGATCTATTATTTCTAAAGCCACATTGATTTTTGGATATGAAATTATTAATTTCCAGGTGATATTTAAGTCTGTTATTGATTATTATTTCCATGATTTTACATATATTATTGGTAAGAGAGATAGGACGATATGAATTTACATCATTCCTATCTTTTCTTTGTTTTAGTATTGGTATTACTACAGCTGTTTTCCATTTAATGGGTAGTTTTCCAGTCTCCCCAATTTGATTATACATATTAAGTAATATTTTAACAAAGTTAAGTGGTAACTTCTTATATATTGAATATCCTATGGTATCTTCTCCAGGTGATGTATCTTTTTTAGTTTTAAGAGCTTGATACCATTCATTAATTGTAATTTTATCATTTAGATAAGACTTTTTATTTCCCATATCTGAGAATGTATTTTTATTATTTATTTCAATTTTAGATCTATGGTTCTGAAATTCCTTAGTATGATTTTTATTACTGCTCATAGCTTGGAAGTGCTTTGCCAATGAGTCAGCTTGCTCTTTATAATTATTAGTATTATTGATTTTTGGGGTATTATTTGTATGCTTACCCCTTATTATTCTAATTTTGTCCCAGACTTGTTTTGAGTTGGTTTTATAGTCTAAGGTACTGCAATATTGTTTCCAAGTATCTTGCTTAGCTTTTTTAATAGCATTTTTCAGTTCAGTTTCTATTTTTTGATATTCTCTTAAATGTTGTGTATTATTAGTACGTTTAAATTTGTTAAGTGCTTTTCTTTTATTTTTCCTCATTTCACTAATTTCATTATTCCACCAAGGGACTCCAAGTTTAGTAGGATTGCCTTTTGTTTTAGGCATTGAGGCATTAGCTGCCCTTGTTATAGCATTAATTATATTATCATAGTATTGATCTATATTTTCATTTTTAATGTCCTCAAGTGTTTCATTTTCAATATTTTGTTGAAATTTAGTCCAGTCAGCTTTTTATAGTTCCATTTTGGAATTTTACTACTATTTTCCAGTTGAGCAGAGTTTTGTAATGTGGTTATTATGAGAAAATGATCACTGCCCATACTGTCTTCTTGATCAACACTCCATGATGCTAATTGAGCGAGTTTGGGAGTGCATAGTGTTAGATCTAAGGCTGCTAAGGTGCCATCTGTCGGATTTAGTCTTGTTTTGGTACCATCATTAAGTATTACCAGTTTTGTTTTTTCTAATCCAATTTTGTACAGTTTTACCTCTAAGGTGGCGCTCTACAGTTTCGTACTTTGCATAGGGTTAGAATTTTAAAGAAAAATAATTTTCTGGGATTTCTTCACTGGTTATACTGGCAATATAATAAAGACTTTGTATATCTTAGGTGTTGGGAGAAGAACTTTCAATTCTCTTTATTTTGATGTATGATTGATGGGTGTACTTTAGGTTCTAGAGTATACAGCTTGGGCTAACATAAGATGTGCTCATGTAAACAAACTGCTAGCTCCGCATGGTCATTTTCACTCCCTGGACTTCAGAGGTAAATTGTAGAAAAATGGTACGATAACTTTTTTTACTTTTCAGATATTTTGTAATTTGTTCATTGCACTTTCAGAAGCTGCTATTGCCTACTTCAGCAAAATTCGTTTTCCCTAGTTTAATAACTGCTAAAGTTAGTGTACTTTTGATTAATTCTGGCTAATTTTTCAAGCACATGGGAGCATCCATTTTGTTATACCCTGCGCTTAGATCATTTACAATTTCCACAAGTGCAGTATCCAAAGAAATATCAGCCACATTACATCAAAGTAGCATTGAGATATGCCAACATTATCTCCATTGTGCATGTTACAAATGCAAACAACTTCACCTCACATACGTCACTATCTGAAAAGTACATATTAACTGGTGAGTGCCCCCATAAAGAGCATTCGGGTGTATACCCATGGAGTTATATTTATTGCTGTTTGTATTAATATTGGTTCATTTAGTTTAAATTCACTGCAGTTTAGAACTTAAATGTCTTTACATTCCAAATTCTGCTTTAATTAAGTGGCTGCAGGTGGGCTTGAGAAGAGTTATGTCCCTTGCTATTGTACACAATACGACATAGACTAGTGGCAATTAGAAACCTCTGTGTGTCATTGTTTTTAAAAATGTTTCATTAATTTCACATTTCTCAAGGAAGATGCTATCAGTTCTTCTTTGAACTGGTAATAATTTGGATATTTTTCCCTGTTTTTTCATTGTCAAATTAAACTATTAACAAAATTTATTTTCTTGGTATTAAATAATTTTGTATTGACATATAAAAAAAATTCTATAGTATCATATGCTCATGGTTTATTAAGCTAAGTCAGAAATATTTCAAACTAAATTAACAGTTCAAGATATAATGACATATAAAAGAGCTTCAACTCAACATACACAAGTCTGCAGCAAGTGTCGCATTTAGACAGGCTCACATGAACAACATGGTTATGGAAAAATTTATGTAACCTTTTGTGTGAAAAGAAAGATTGCTTTGGCTCACCGACTAAGGTTCTATGTTGAAACTATGGTAAATTCACTACCATATCAGTGTGACGTATCACATAGATGCCATACAAAAACATGATCATTTATCACTTAAACAAAAAAAGAGAAAATTTGGCTAGAAAATCATGTAAAGCCTATGGTGAATGCCAAGGCAATATGGGCTAGGGGGAGTGATGTATACTGTGATAGTCAGGTACATTTAATAATTGTTACATGCATTCATTTAAAGGATTTAAAGTGTATGGATGTTCATTGGGTACAAAATTATTTATTGAATTAGCAAAGATTGAATTTTGTACAAGTTTTCTGTTGCTTTTTTGTTTGCGTTTCATGTAGCATATGTACTTGTACTGAAGACTTGATTTCCTCTCCCTGTCTTTTACTGTTCTCTGATCTCATTCTGCTATGAGCTGAAATACTGGATCAGACTGAGTAGAACAATTCCATGAGACTTGGTCAGTGGGAGTGTAAAGTTTCCTGTACCATACTCAGAGCTATGAGGGAATGAATGACATAATGCATCAAAATTTCTGCTCCATACTGATATTTTAGGTGCATAGGTAAAAATGATATTGTGCAAGCTCTCGCACTTATTTGTGTTTAGAAAGTGTTAAATTTTACTTAGCTTGACATCTAAGACAAAATTTCTTAGTAAATATTCAAGCTTTTTAATATAAGAAAGATTTAAATGTTTCCCATATGGCAGAAATTTTGAGTAATAGGATGCTAAATGGGCAAGTCAGTCACTCCAACTTTAGCCTTGTAGCAAGAAAGTGCCAACATCGCATTTAAATTTCCTGTGCCTGGGCCTCACTTTCTATGTCCTTGGCACTTTTTGGGACAGGCAGCCTGTTCTGCTTCCTGCAGATTGCAGTTTGTACATTTAACTGTTAAAAAGGCACACAGTCCTTGAGTTTTACTTTTATACATCGGTGGATTATATCGCTTGCAATTTCCAGCTCAGTCATACATTATGCACAATGTTCCCAATATCCTAGTTAGTTTTGGTATGTTCATAATTACTTTTCCATTGATGTTGACAACACGCTGCAACATGTGACCCAACAATTAAGTTTTCTTCATTTCTTTCTTTCTCCAATTCAGGACAAAGCTTGGGGGCACTTTATTTGGGCCACAGGAAGATAGTGATTCTTCATATACATCAATTCTTGGGCGCTTTATTTGTGGAGATGTAGAACCAGATTGCAACCTGAATAGGTTGGTCACTCTTGGATACTCGTAATCTATAGTCCTATGGTTGACTGTGTTGTATGAGCTCTTGTGGACAAATAGCTATTTTCTTAGCTCTTCCTTTAGCCATGTTTTCTTAGATAGTGGCTAATGTGGGTTGATGTAGTATTAGTGACATCATGGTTACCAGTTGTTCCTGGTTGTGATGGATCTTAGACAGTATGTAACATCATAATCAGGCTGGGGCTTGAAATTGTTGGGGAACACACCTACCCCCTTTTTTGGCATACAAGTCTGCATGTTTTTGTTTTATAATTAATTTGACCATATAAAGCAGTCAATGTATTTGATTTTCATTGTAATCAGTTATGAATGTAATCATCAATCACATTCCTGGTCCATGGAATGGTCTCACCAGGAGTTAATTCCCCTTGACTTTTCATTTCAATTCTTTGGCATACAAGCATTAGTGCAGATTCAAATTAGATTACTAGTGCTGGGGAAAAGAGTAATTATTTACAATCAAAATATATATTTATGTCTACTGTTATGAATTTATAGCATCAAGGACTTTTTTTCTTAATCCAATGCTGGACAATTTTTGCACTATTACCTCAAACTTTATGGAATTTTCCTCACTTTTCTCACTTGATTTACATGTATACATGACCCAAGTATAATTTGCAACTTTGGAAATGATCAAAATACATTATTTGATGTTTGGATTGAAAAATAAAACAAATACTTCATATGCATTTATTCTTGAATGTCTTTCTTAAATGTCAAAATAATAGCATTTCCCAGTGACGTTAAAATACAGTTTTGACGTCATGAAGCTACATTTAAGTTACTTCAGAGGGGTATAGTAAATTAACTATATGTTTGTCATTTTGGAAGTAAATATCATGTATGATATATCAATATGTTTGAAATTGACTGCAGAATATGACAAGTTTTTCAATAAGTTGAAAACACATCTGCAGTGGTTCTTTAAGGTGGCGCTCTACAGTTTCGTACTTTGCATAGGGTTAGAATTTTAAAGAAAAATAATTTTCTGGGATTTCTTCACTGGTTATACTGGCAATATAATAAAGACTTTGTATATCTTAGGTGTTGGGAGAAGAACTTTCAATTCTCTTTATTTTGATGTATGATTGATGGGTGTACTTTAGGTTCTAGAGTATACAGCTTGGGCTAACATAAGATGTGCTCATGTAAACAAACTGCTAGCTCCGCATGGTCATTTTCACTCCCTGGACTTCAGAGGTAAATTGTAGAAAAATGGTACGATAACTTTTTTTACTTTTCAGATATTTTGTAATTTGTTCATTGCACTTTCAGAAGCTGCTATTGCCTACTTCAGCAAAATTCGTTTTCCCTAGTTTAATAACTGCTAAAGTTAGTGTACTTTTGATTAATTCTGGCTAATTTTTCAAGCACATGGGAGCATCCATTTTGTTATACCATGCGCTTAGATCATTTACAATTTCCACAAGTGCAGTATCCAAAGAAATATCAGCCACATTACATCAAAGTAGCATTGAGATATGCCAACATTATCTCCATTGTGCATGTTACAAATGCAAACAACTTCACCTCACATATGTCACTATCTGAAAAGTACATATTAACTGGTGAGCGCCCCCTAATATTTGTTACTTCACTACCCCATATTACATTGTGAGAGTTGAAATCGCCTAACACCATAACTTATTTTTTGCCCTATATGTAGATTAAACGCTTTCAGCGCTAATTGGTGAGTTAATTTAATGTCACCTCCTGGATCGTAAAAGTTATATTATATAAATTTAAGTTTACCTGTATTAAGTTGTAAAGCTTGTACTTCTATTTTAGAGTTATTAATTTCTTGTAAATTAACTGGGACTATTGTTGCTGAGGGGATGTTATTATTAATGTATATAACCAGTCCCCCACCTTGACCTTTATTCCTATGTTGAAAGTATCCAGGAGAGTATCCTACAATGGCTGGCAGTGTTTTAGTTTTATTTGATATTTTGGTTTCCTGAATACAAATTATATCTGGTTTTATTAGTGTGTTAATTAGTTTTAGTTCATTAATATTAATCACTAAACTACGCGAATTCCATTGCCATATAACCAAATTTGTATTATTATAGTGAGAATTTGTTACTATTTGTGTTGTGTTATTCATGTTGGTTTAATAGCTTTCCTGATTTTATACCCTCCTCTACATGTTGGATAAGAGCATGGAGCCCGTTCGTGAGGGTGGATAAATAACTGATGTTTTTATTTTGTGCGTTACTAATGTAACGACCTATTTCAGAAATTGCATTTCCAATTGTGTTTAAACCCAAATTGTTTGTGAGGTCTATTGAGTTTTCTGTTTGAGTAGAGGTTGTTGTTTTTAGTTTCTCAAATGTTGCAATAGGTTTGTCAATTTGTGTTGTTATAGGAGCAGGGGTTGTCTTTTCCTGCTTATTTTGCTTTTTATTGTTTTGTTTTTTAAGATTTATTTTTTGTTTTGCTGTAGTGTAATCATAGTTGGACGAGTTCATAAGGGTTATGACCTCGTTTTCAAGACTGACTGACTTGGTTGTTTTATAGCTGCAGCCGTCTACTAGAGACATATGTGCAGCTTTTATAGACACCATATCGGTGTCCATTTAGTTCCTGCAGGGAGGGGAAGGATGCACTCCCTCCCCTTAGGGTTTGAGTGCTTAATTGCACCACATTCAGTCTTTGTTAGGCGTTCCCCTGAATTACTAAAAAGTAACTATCAAGGGAAGTGGTAGCCTATAGAGTGGATAGGACTGGCACTACACACACATCCACCCCCAGTTAAGTTCCAATCGATGTATTATTAAAGGTAGCAAGGAGAATTTTCTCACTTCGCTAGTAATGTCATGTCCGGAAGCGGCAAAGGCGGAAAGGTCCAGTTCAGGAAGCTCCAAGGTACTGCAATCGTCGTCCAGCACGAAGAGGGGGCGAACGCACACCCGGACCCCAATACGAAGAAACAAGAGGCACACCTTAGGTGCTTGGCTACTTTACAACCTCATAGGACATGTATCAGAGTGTATGTGCTATAAAGTTGTGTTTTGTATTGTTTTGATGTTATTTATTGTGTAACATTTATTTGCAACATTGTGTTGCGGGAGCCTGATAGTCCTGGATTAAGACTACCTTATATTAACTAAGAGGGGCAGAAGTGTGTGTACGTATATGTGTGCTGTCCATGAGGCTGCATTCCCTATGACTCTATTCAATTATCCAGTTGTACTAGTGGAATTCCCTATTCGCCAATAATGTGTTAGCCACCTATGCAATTATGTCAAAACTATATAAGTTACTGAGTTTTGCAAAAACTTAACACTATATCAGCAATTAAGTACAGAATGTACTATATGAGTCGCCACCATCCTGGTGAAAAGCCCTTCTTTCGAGGGTAATTCACCCTATGAAAAAACAAAAAACCTATACTATGTCAAAGTGACTGCATCAGTTGTTCACGGTGGATTGTTCAAGTTGTTAATTTGGTAAGGTGTGCTCCGAAAGGATCAATTCAATATTGATGTTGGTTAATCAAATGGAATTCTCGTACCAATCGAGATTATGAGAATTCATTTTGTAATAACATATAACAAGAAGACGATATATAGTACAGAATGAGAAGGGAAAAGGTTCAACATCAGCTTCCCTGAGAAATTAATTGAGTGGATACATACAGAGGTGTACTAGGCTGTACACATATATTTCTCCAGTCCAGGCTTGGAATACCCGTATCTCCACTGTTCCACTGATCTTCACCAAATCCCAAAGAATACAAAAAAGGGGGGAATAGATATATCACATTGACAATACAATTACAACAATGACATTAACAACACGAGTATATTAACAATATTAGTAAGCTATAAAACACAAGGTCAGTAAAAAGTAATAACAGTATCTTTAGTATAGCATAGTTGTATTAGTAAAAATTTAATACAATATTAGTGAACAATAACAATAACAATATTAATAATATAAAATGTTATATAGCAAGCATGCATATTAATATAAAGAAATTAATTAATTCTATGTGTAATATTAGTAAAAACAAATACATGTAATTGTTGACAGACAAGTCTATTATGGAATTAGTGAAACCTTTAATAATATTAAGTGTCATGCAACAAGAAAATTATAACAGACAAGCAATTAACAGCAATAGGAACATGAACTAATTGAAAACAAAAAATAAAACTAAAACTAATAGCCCTGAGAAGGGCTGTTTGTTTAATCCTATGAATCTGTAGTCCGTCCTCCACGTTTCCACCGACGTCAGGGATAGCACCATAAAATCCGTTGATATTCTTAAGCTGTCCACTTTCATAAAGTTAATTATGCTTTTGGAATATCAAGTGCCAATGACTTTGTTCTAAGTTGGAAGTGGTAAGTAGGTGTTAGTGACTTTGATGACAGACTACAGTATAAAATAAAATTTAAAATTTTAATTACTTGACGGTTTAAGCGGTGATCTCTGTAGAGCACGCTATGAGATGAGTGTAGGCCCGTGATATACGTAGAAGCTCTTTTATGAACTCCTTACCGACACCCACCCATTTCATAGATCAGTCAGAGCCACAGGCCAGTTGAAAATCATAGGTATATTATAGCGGTAACCTCTGTATCGCACTATAATAAGCAAATATAGACTCGTGACAACGTGTTAGCTCGATATGAACTAATTATCTATATCCACCCATACAGTGTTTCATTCAGAGTCACAGGCCATTTAATATGTAAGCTATTTTAGTTTATATTTTGTTATTATTTGTATAAGATTTTCCTAATTTTAATTGTAACAGTTAGGATCGCAGCACTGCATTTATTGGAGTTAGAGGGGTGATCTCCCTTACAGTTGACACATTTAGGCTGTTCTCGTTTACATTGCCCTGTATGTGGTCCCCCGCAGTTCTCACATCTGTGTTTGAAGGTACAAGCTACCTTATAATGGCCCCAATGTTGGCAATTGGTACAGAATCTTACTTTGTTCACGAATGGTTGGGTTCTATACCGAATACCCAGAGGTCCTACTTGCATTAATGTTGGAATTGGTGCTGTTGATTCAACAACCACCACACTTAGAGCTCTAGTTTCTTGTTTACCTATTTTATAGAGTTTATCAATTTTATTTCCTGCTTGCGTGATTTTATCTTTAATTTGCTGAGTGGTGCACGTTGCTAGTTGTCCCTTAAGTTTAAGTACAGCCTTGTATTTTATTGATCTAATTTGTTGTTGTTGTTGTTGCTTTGGTTGTTTCATTTCTTTTTGTTGTTGTTGTTCCTGCTGTTTTCTTTCGCTTTGTTTTTGATCTTGTCTTAATTCATTTACTTTTAGTCCATCATTGTTGTTAATGTTGTTGTTACTTTTGTTTTTAGTAGCTTGACAGATTTTAGCTTTTTTTGTGCAGCTCCATAATGACTGGCATGCCGCAAAGTCTGTTTGTTTCCAGGAATTTAGCAGCTTGTGCTCTTGTGCTACAATGCAATATTACGTAATTTGTTTTAGGGCGTATAATCTTACATTGCCCTGAATGAATTTTCAGTAATGCCTTAGCAATACTGATGGTTGTGAGGTCAAAAAATTTGCTAGTTTTGCCCTTCAAAAACACTGTCATATCAACATTATGATAATGTTTATATGTTTTGTTGGAGTATGAGCTTACTTTATTTTGATTTTGGTTTGTAACTTTTGAGTTTTTTGCAGGTTTTTGATGCTTGGTGTTTAACGCCTGTTTTCCTTTTCCTTTGTAGGCGCGGGGGGGGGGTAGTTCTCTATAAGTTGAACATTTCTAGCTACTTTGCTGTCTTTATTACTACCAGATGTTTCTGGGGTCTGGCTACTATGATACAGTGTAGCCTTGTCTGCCTTGATTTGACCTACTTTTCTGTTAGCTTTAACTATTTGAGCGTAGGTAAATTTTGGCTGGTGAAATTTGGTTCCGGCCTGCATAGATTTGTCCTCTATCATTTGTGTAGAGTCGAGCGGTGCTTTGGTAGTTTGTGCCTTATCAATTTTAATCCCTACCTTTTGTATGGGCCGAGTTTTGTTCGAATTAGCGGAGAGGGGGGGGGGGTGTATCGGAAGGCAGAGTATCATCGAGGTTTTGTGTGTTTGAAACATCAATAATTTTAATGCCTACTGGTTTGTTTTCCTGTGATTTGGAAGTTAGTTCATTGACAAAATTGTCCCCCAGATTAAATCTGACGGGAGATAGAGGGTTTAGTTTGTCCGCCTGTTCCTTTCTTAGGCGATATTCTGGCGAGGTTAGAAAATTTAGTTGCTTGATTTGTACTGACCTCTTATTTGGTTGATGTGTTACATCAATAACACCAATTTTGTTTGCCACATTTGTTTGGATGGGCCTAGGAAGTCCAGATTTGACCAAAGCTGCAAGTTTAATGTTATCTCTATTCATTTTAATTAATGTTATTGAAAGTATTTGAAGAATTTATATTCTAATATTTATGAGATGAGAATAAATTAAGTAATATTCTACTATTTATGTTTTGTTATAGACTAAGTTATATAGTAACTGTAGTAGTCTGTATTAATATTGATTATTAGTTGTTAGGGCTTTGTTTAGAAACTAAGTCAACGGCACTCAATTTGTACCCGTAGGTTTAACAATTTACCTTAATTCAATGTGCAGCCTGTTAGAATATCTTGTTATCAAATCTGTATCCCTCTTGAAAAAGCTGGTTACTTGATTTGCAGAATGGTATGGTACTTGCTATCCGGGATTCACTGTGAAACCGTGGCAGCCGAAAACAGGTAACAGGTTCCTATAAGGCGTGAGTATAAGGTTTTCAGAGAGCTGCGATAAACACGTCTGTGCAGTACAGAGAGCTTAGTGCGAATGTTGAATGAATGTCTTCTCAGATGAATGAATGAATGAATTATGGTTTTAAGTGAAACCGGACACAAAGGGTCATTTTTCACTATTTTACACTACCAATTAATATGGTAGTGATTTAGATTTTCCCGTGAGGAAGGAATGGTGCCACATCCCCACGGGCGTTTATGCATACATAGTATGCTATTTAATTTGGTCGTCATGCCGCACCCCTATACGGAGCTATCGACATGAATGAAAGACCTAGGTGAGTGGGAATAGAACAGCCACGCACTCAACCCTATCAACCAATCGGAGGATGCAGAGCTAGAGGTGCAATGGCACCGAATGATGACTAGTGAAAAATGGTTTCCACTTCTAGTCATTTGCTGGTGTTGGAGTCAGGCAGCGGAGGAGGAGGAAAAGGATCTGTGAACTGGCACCTTGATGTCGTTCGTCTTGCACGCCCTAGCCTTATCAAATCGAGTCCAGTTGTTGCTAGTGGACATCCTATACCGATATTGTGTAAGCCACCTGTGCAATTGAGTCAATCTTTCAAGTTATATTTTTTCCTAACATCCTAACATTCCAATTTTTGTCTAGTACAGAGTGTACATTTTGTGTGTTCCCTATCAATTTTGTAAACTAGGTATGTCAAGTGACATGTATAGGTTGGTCAATGTCGGGTTAAATGGGTTGTTAATTTTGATGGTGGACAGCCAAAATTGATCAAGTCTGATTTTTGAAGAAAGAGACTGTCGAATAGAGTTTCTCAGCCAAAAGGAAACTCTGTAAGTATAAATAGCCCTTAAAAGGGCTTTTTGATGGAGTGTTACAGGGTGTAACCGAAGTTCCCTCATTCCGTCCGGCGAGTCCCCGTGTCCTTCTTGGGTGCCTTTGGTTTTGTTGTTCCTCCATCTTGAAGTTGCCTCCTTCCGTCGTATCCATTCTGTGTTCTCCCTTAACAATTTGGAATACTTTGTGCTGTTATTAAAGTAGAGTATACAACCTCATATGACAGCCTATTCTCGCGTTGGTAGTTATCCAACGTAGAGGTTTTAAAGTAATTAAGGTTATTGTGTAAAAATTTATTGCAGCGTGTGCTGTCTTGCTAGATGGTCAGGTATTGACCACCTAAATCATGTTATAGGCCTTAGTTCTTATAGCTTAGTTTATAGTGCAGCTTTGTGCCGCGGGGCCTGATAGTCTGGGCATTGACTACCTTATATGGTAATAATTTAGAGATCTTATTTACAGTAAATATTTTTATGTTGCAACATTGTGTCGCTGAGCCTGATAGTCTTTGGACTTTGAGACTACCTCATAAAATCTATTTGAGGCCATAAAGCAGGAGACGTTTTAGATGGTCCCGTTTAGACCATGTGGATATCCCGGTTTGTTGGGGTTTTTAACTGTAAATACATTCCTAGTTTGGTTGTATAATGCTGTCAATGAGGCTGTATATAGGAAGAGTTGTAAGAATAGACAGAAGAGAGGTGGTTTCCTAGACACTTGTTTATACCATACTATATACTATCCAAAATCACACCCTATACTAACCACACACACGGGGAAGCAGCCAAATCACACCCAATTATTTACTATCCAAAATCACACCCTATACTAACCACACACACGGGGAAGCAGCCAAAACACACCCTATCATATACTATCCAAAATCACACCCTATACTAACCAAACACACACACACACACACACACACACTAAAGAGTCAGTGTTTATAATCACACTACTCCTCTCTCACACCCATTGGCAATTGACATAGTATTTCTTTTCTAATTAATTTGGGTAGCCCTGAGAAGGGCTGTTTTTTTTAAACTTCAAAATGCATCTGGTTAATGCTGGCATCTCCCAGGTCTAGCCCCACACACACATCTTCTACTCCAATCATTCTCCCAATTCACTCTTGTGATTGGGAGCGCAGAGGGAGAATGAGTGGCTTCACTATCCCAATCTTCTGTTTGAGGGATAGTGAAAGTCTCTTCATTTCTTCCTCTATTCCGCAACCGTGGATGCGGCTGAAGTTGTTGCGGCTGAGACTGTGGTTGTTGCGGTGGGGGCTGTGCCTGTAGTGGACGAACTGGTTCTGGTGAAGGTGTCCTCACCATAGGCTTGACTTCACTAGTCTGTCTCATCATGCGGTGAGGCAAGATGGGTCTTTTCTTCTCCTCCTCTTCTTTCTTTTTTCTTTCCTCCTCTTCTTTTTCAATCCTAGTCTGTTCTACTATGGCCTCCATAGCCAGTTCGTACAGGAGACGCCTAGCATTCTCCAAATGCATTTGAAGTTCTCTTAATTTCTGTACTCTATTCATCTTTGGTGTTGATGCGTCAACGATGGGTAGCCAGACTGACTGACTGACCTGGATGTTTTATAGCTGCAACCGTCTACTAGAGACATATGTGCAGCTTTTATAGACACCATATCGGTGTCCATTTAGTTCCTTCAGGGAGGGGAAGTATGCACTCCATCCCCTTGGGGTTCGAGTGCTTAATTGCACCATATTTTAGTCATTAACAGGCGTTCCCCTGAATTACTAAAAAGTAACTATCAAGGGAAATGGCAGCCTATAGGGTGGGTAGGAATGGCACTACACACACCCACCCCTACTCTAGATACCAATCAAAGCAGCAGCAATGGTAGCAAAGGAGAAGTTTTCCCACTTCGCTAGTAATGTACATGTCCGGAAGAGGCAAAGGCGGAAAGGTCCAGGTCAGGAAGCTCCAAGGTACTGCAATCATCGTCCAACACGAAGAGAAGGCGAACGCACACCCGGACCCAATACGAGGAAACACGAGGCACACCCTAAGTGCTTTGCTAATATACAACCTCATAGGACATGTACCAGAGTGTATGTGCTATATTATGTTGTGTTATGCATTGTTTTTGATGTTATTTATTATGTTACATTAATTTGCAACATTGTGTTGCGAGAAACTGATAGTCCTGGATTAAGACTACCTTATATTAGCTAATAGGGACATATGTGCATGTACGTATGTGTGTGCTGTCAATGAGGTTGCATTCCCTTTGACTTGTGACAATTTATCCAGTTGTACTAATGGATGTTCCTATTCACCAATAATGTGTAAGCCACCTATGTAATTGTGTCAAGAATATATAAGTTACTGAATTTTTCAAAAAACTTAGCATTATATGAGTAAGTAAGTACAGAGTGTACTATATTAGTCGCCACCATCTTTTGGCCGGTGAAAAGCCCTTCTTTCGAGGGTGATTCACCCTATAAAAAAAAAAAAACAACCTACACTAATATGTCAGAGTGACTGTATCAGTTGTTCAGGGTGGATTGTTTACAGACTGACTGACTTGGGTATTTTGTAGCTGCAACCGTCTACTAGAGACATATGTGCAGCTTTTATAGACACCATATCGGTGTCCATTTAGTTCCTTCAGGGAGGGGAAGAGCACTCCCTCCCCTTAGGGTTCAAGTGCTTAATTGCACCATATTTTAGTCATTGATAGGCGTTCCCCTGAATTACTAAAAAGTAACTATCAAGGGAAATAATAGCCTTTCAGGTGGGTAGGAATGGCACTACACACACCCACCCTACTCTAGATACCAATCAGAGCAATGGTAGCGAAGGAAAAAGTTGTCCCGCTTCGCTAGTAATGTACATGTCCGGAGGCGGAAAGGTCCAAGTCAGGGCTCCAAGGTACTGCAACCATCGTCCCACACGCAGAGGCAGCGAACGCACATCCGGACCCAGAAACAGAGAAACCGGAGGAGAGCCAAAGTCCCACACCCTTATTTAAATATTTGCAACCCCATAAGACATGTAAAGATGTATATGCTAAATTGTTGTGTTGTGTATTATTTTGATGTTCTTACTATTTCTCTCTACTATTGCAACATTGTGTTGCGGGGGTCTGATAGTCCTGGGCTAAGACTACCTTATTTATTCTAATGAGGTCATAGTGGGTGTTTGCAATGTATGCGTATGTGTCTATGAGGTTGCAATCCCTGTCGATTGATTTCAATTTAATCCAGTTTTTCTAGTGGAGGCCCTATACCAATTATGTGAACCATATAAAGCAGGGGTAGTCTCCAGTCTGGCCATCCATTGTTTGACTCATCCTACTACGAAGATGTGCTCAAGACTAGCTAAGCTGAACGAAGCTTATGTCACTCTGCATCGTATCAGACACAATCTGATGCCAAAGCCTGAAGAGATAGAGAATGTGAGAATGCTACAAGTAACGGAAGACTTCATAGAAGAACTCTTCAGAGAGGAGATTCAAAAAGAGAAAGAAGAATGGACTGAGAAGTATCGACTTCAAAAGCAGCAGAGAGAGCAGAGAGAACAGCAGCAGCAGCAACAGCAACAACAGCAGCAGGAACCAGACAGAAGTTTTGTCGACTGTCGTGTGGACACGAAAGAGTTCTCTTTCTCTTTCCGAAGAAGCAGACCCTATCGTGTAGCCAAACGAGGACGCAATCGCCACTATTCAAAGAAGGACAAGGGTCTTCCATAGTGTCTAATAGTCTAGAATGACTTCTCTCAAACTGTTGATTTCTATGGTATTATCGAATTCAGCATACAGAATGACATTCACCGTATGGGGAAGAGGTGCTGCAAACTGAAGTTCCACACGCAGTTGTCCAGATTTTATAGGGTGGAAATGTCCCTCGTCGCTGCCTTGGTCTGGAGTGAAATCAAAAGCCCACAACGTGTAACCTCCTGCATAATCGTTGTAGGAAATACCGTGACTGGTGTTGGTTCCTAACTGTCCTGTGGCTTCGTACAGTGACAAGTACGACCTCAAGTAATTCTTCAGGGCAAAATTGGGTTTGAAAGGTCTGGTACACAAAGTTTTGCCATCGCGACTGACTTCAATTTTGGATTCATTGTAGTGCTTAAACTCGAAAGGATTTTTATCGTGGGTTCCATTGAGGGCTTCATTGCTGACGATACCAATGAATAAACGTTTGGGTAACTGTCCTTGAAACAGATGATCTTCGATCTTAGATCGGAGTCCAGCGGCAATGGTGAAAGTTTTGACTTCCACGCGTCGTATCGGATACTTGGCTGTTGTTCTACTCAAGGTGTGACTGATGTCATTTCCCACTTTAGGTAACACTTCCACGCGACGCACGTATAACCTGGCTTCTTGGATGATGGTTTTGTATGTGCTGGCATTAGCCATCAAATGGAAAGCAGCACTGCTTCGATTCAGTCTCAAGCGAATATCTACTCCGTTCAGCAAATACTTCTCTTGAAACCACATGTCCAAATGCAAACGATCGAACAGTTCTAAACTACGTCCTCGCAGAATTTTCTTTCGACGCTCGTTAAAACCCACATTGTGAGGATTGGCAGGAGCGCCTTCGGCTGTTTCTGTGGCTATGGCTGTGTCGCTAAATTTATTATCATTGTCATTATTATCATTTGCTGTATCAGGTTTCCATACCACGCAAGCATCTAAATGAGTGTTCTTGGCTTCTTTTCCGTACGTCAAGAGATTTTCGAGGTACGCTCGGTAAGGGTAAGTATCCATGCTACTGCTGACCAGTTTGTTATTCATGTACAAATCCACATCGCTGAACAAGGAATGCATAAAATTGTTGACGGGAGCTACTTGGGCATCGGCTGCCGGCGGGTTGTCGTTGTCCGTTCTACCCACTTTCACTTTCAAATACAAGTAACTGTTGTTGAGATCGATGTAATCTTCGGGTTGTCCTTTGATTTCAAACTCGATGGGAGCTGAATCCGTCAAAGAGGAGACGGGATGAAATTCGACCCATTGGGCTTCTTGCATGGTCATCATCGTGGGGGGCATGGCAAAGAGATCCAGTTCTGACTTGGAACAGGCACAAGATTCTTGGTGCATCATTTTTTTCTTTATGTGTTTTTACT
Source organism: Unio delphinus (assembly GCA_029339505.1). NCBI lineage: Eukaryota > Metazoa > Mollusca > Bivalvia > Unionida > Unionidae > Unio > Unio delphinus. The sequence continues at coordinate 16,402,862 of JAQISU010000106.1, read as the reverse complement.
TTTAATAATCAAAAATGTCTAAGTCTCGAGCGGTTCTTTTTTTCTTCGTCGTTCGAACTTTAGAGGTACGGAGACTTTTGAAAGGGTGTCTTCGTCGTCGCTTTCTGCCTTGTCCTTGCTGTGTCGTCAGGGAAGCAGGAATGCCAGACTCGGTACCGTTCAGGGCATTTATAGGACTTTCTCGTCGACCCAAAATCTCTTTACCCGTTTGAAGCAAGACATTTTTGCCTGCTCTCAAAAAAGCTTCTTTAGGGTTTTGTTTGTCAATGAGAACATTGTGAAGAAAATCTTTGCCGTGAGTCAATGCGGCATCTTTTAAAGCGTGCAATCCTCGTGTCACTATCGGTTTAAAAACAGGGACCACGGTACGAAAGGCTGATTTAAACATATCTCCTAAACCATGTCCTCGTTGTCGAGTGACTCCTTGGTACACAGGATACATCACTTTTTCAGTTGCTGGAGAATCGTTTTTGAGAATGGAGTTTCACTGTGACTTTCCCTTTGGTAAATGGAATATTTTGTCCTAGTTCTCCTTTTATAGTAATGTTGACACTGTCGAAATACGACTTACTGACAGGTAAATAATGAGGATTTACAAATTCACGGTGAACGTGATAGGTATTTCGACCTTCCTCGTCAGCGGTGACAGAATCCACTTTGAAAGGAATGACACGCAGTAACGGTACAGAGGTGTGTCCTACCACGTTGTACTCCACCACATCGGAGTACACAAAAATCAAGTTGAGGCCTTGGTTCAATTCTACAGGGAATCGAAAATATTTTGCAAAATCCGAGTTACTGGTTATGCCTGGTATTTCATTTTTCTTGGCCAACATCTTTGGGTCTCCACCTAAAATATCATACAATTCAGGACAAAAAGTAATGGCTATCATTTTCTTCTCTGAAAAATTTATCATGAGTCGGCGAGCCACTTTATGGTACTCAAAGGTAACACTTTCTTTCTCCAGGGCTTTACCAAACACAGCATTGAACCTGTTTTGAATCGTAGTCACTAAATGTTGACCACTAAAATAATAGCCTGCAGGAATGGTGATCACATAGGTGGACCGATTAGTTTTGGGGTGCGGTGTGCTAGTGTGACCTCGTTCGTCTAAGGCTTTTTGCAATTTCTCGTCATGCACTTCTGTAAAAGTGTTTTGATTTTCGATGATGTTTTTGATTTGTGTCGGGTGTATCATTTCCACTAAAGCTACTTCCCAATGAGCATCTTGATCCAAATGCATGGCTTGAGGTAATTTAGCTGTGTAACAGCACAACGTGTTGTTAGGAAACACCTTCATGGAACTGTCACTGGGTAACGTTAAGTAAAATTGGTTAATAGTGTTGTTCATAATTCCAATGTTGTTCTGTCCGAGGAGTCACTCGAGGTTAAAGGAGTGTCTAAAAGAGGATTGTGATTGGAAGGGTGGCTGTCAGGAGAATGACTAACGTTGGACGCAAGGCTCCCAATATTGTTACTGTTGTTCCCGTTGTAAGAGTATTTCAGGGAAGGATTAGGAAGAAGATAACCGATGCAACTGCTGAGTAAAATAGTCCACAATTGTTTGTCTCCTTGTTGCAAACTCAAATTAGCAATGGCTGCACCGATGACACAATACACCACAAAGATTTGACAGAAAAAGACGATTTGAGTTTTAGGGACACGTTCTCCACACCACACCAACAAGGGTTGCTTTTGTAAATCTTGCAGAGATGACGTGGGTGAAGGAGTAGTCACTGTGGTTGCTGAAGCTGTATTGAAGGGCATGATGGTCACTTCTTTTTATAGTCGATGACTTGGGCAGCGTCAATCCAAGAATCAAAACTAGGAGGATATCCTTTCCAACGTACTTTGACTTCTTTGACACGACGTTTTCCTACTTTACGGGTTCTTCGTTCGAGAATGCTTTCAATGTCGTACACGTCGTCTTCTTTTTTGGTGACACGTTGTAACTCAGGCAAGTAAAACGTTCCTTTAAATACTTCTCCGTTCATGTCTTCCAATTTATAGACGGTAGGATGACGATCGCGCACTCGTCCAGTAACACGAAACAATTCGGTGGTCCAGTTGGGTAAGTAACCTTTGTCGAAAGTGCGTTTGGTTTTGCCAATGCGTACCCAATCTCCAGGGGTTAACACTTCTCTACCTTTCTTGGGGACAGCCCTCGTCCGGGACGTACCAAACAGACGCTCAAAAACAGTCACTTCGTTGTCAGGTGTCACCTCTTGTGGGGAACGTCCAATGCTTCTATGGTAAGATTGATTGTAGGCTTGAACTAAGTGTGGTAAGACGTCGATGTACTTGAGAGTGTGTTGATGCGTAAAATATTTCCACATGCGTTCTTTCAAGGTACGTTGAAAACGTTCCACGATACTGGCTTTGGTTTCAGGATTTTCGGTGGTGAAAAAAATGAATGTCACGTTTTTTTAATTCTCGTTGGAAAGCTTGGTTCAGAAATTCGGTGCCTTTGTCGGTTTGCCATCGAAGAGGGTGACGACCACTTTGTTTCAACACCAGTTGCAAAGCTCGTACTAACTCTCCGCTCGATTTGGATGTCAATGGTACGACCCAGGCAAATTTAGAAAAGACGTCGATGACACAAAACAAATATTTGTAGCCACGATTGTAGGTGGCTAAATGAGAGACATCAGTTAAATCGGCTTGCCATTGATGATCGATGCTTTCCACTTGAGTGCGACTTCTGTGAAATTTTCGTCGAATGGGTTTGTGTAAAGTGTACGTCGCTTGTTCTTGTAACCATCGTTGTACTGCTGGTAAACGGAGCTTTTTCAGGCGAGTTTTGGCAGCACGATACAATTTCTGAATGCCTCCGTAACCTGCAGGGTGAGCTGGATCGTAGTAAATACTGGCTAATACCTTCTCCATGGTTTTTGTTAATAAGGTACCCACTCTTCGAGGATATTGCTTTGGGTGGGACGAAATGCGGGTTGTTTGGAAACGGTTTTACGTGTCCGATGTGCCACAGGAGTTGACGTCGAGGGTAATGGTGGTGGCGGAGGTAATGGGATAGCTTCTTTGGCCTTCTTTTCTTTTCTCACTTCTGGTTTCCTTTCTTTCTTTTTCACATCTGTCGAAGAAGGAGTAGCCATCATCTTTTTAACCCAAGTTTTGAGTTCTCGTGGGGGAGTGGGGGAAGGGGTTAACAAGGAAGCGGCAATCTTACTCGGAATGGGAGTAGTGGTAGTAGTAGTAGTAGTAGTAGTAGGTGTTTGAAAGAGATCATGGGGTTCTTCTTCCTTGGGTAATGGTGGGGTAACGTCTGTTTTAACCGCTGTAGAGGGTGAGGGTGACGGGTTATTCATTAGAGCCTTAAAATCGGACAAAGTGGGTTGAGCTGTTTGTTCCACAGCTTTCTGATGAAAGAGTTGTAGCCGTTTCAAGAGTTGACCGTACTTTTGTGATTTTTCGGTTTCGGATAAATCGTGGCGATGGATCAAGGATTGCAATTCGTGTTGTAATTGCGACATCTCAGCCAAATTGGGATTGGGTGGTAAATGATCCTCCCCTTTGGTGACTTCTCTTTTTCTTTTGACGTTTGGGCATTTTCTTTTGTGTCCTTTGACGAAGAACGTGTCGATGTTTGGCTAAACGTCCTTTCCTTTTCTTTCCTTTGTGGAGTGTAGAAAAATGTTTTCTGCGAGGTGCCATCTTTGCTTGCTCGTTTCACAATACCACTAGTGTCAATGACTTGGTATACACTCTCTTTTATTTACTTTTTTGGGAACTATCGCTTCGTCAAAAAGGTAACAATGTGTTTCCCAAAATTGTCAAAGGATCCTCCTTTTTAGTGTCTCTTCTTTTTCTTTAAAGGTCTACGCCTTTGGAGGGAAGGACGTTGATGTTTGGTTTTAAAGCTTTTGGTGAGATGACGAGATTGTCTTGTTCCTTTTCCTTTTTGGACAGCAGAACGACAAGGGTAGTGGTGGTGGTGTGCATGTTTTTGAGGAAGCATCCTTGAGTGTTCAGCATCAGCACAGAAAAAATACTGATTGACGTCGTAGTCCTCAAGTCATATTTTTATACTGGAATGCGACGCCACTGATTATCTTTCCGTCGTATCAACTTCATGGCAGGTAACACACGTCGTGAAGGAGTTCGCAATGGACTCAATCGGGGCAGTTCTTGTTTGGACAAATCTAGTAAACTCTTTAACATGCCAGATCTTTCTTGGACTTTGACTTTAGGGGCAGGTACTTTGTGAGCAGCTGCTACTGCCGCTAATGTGGACGAGGGTGTCACCGGTGGAGGAGACGTTTTGGGAGACGCAGATTTCCAATGTTTCATCAAATTAGGAAAAACGGGTGTCAAATTGGGTTTGGATGGCATCACCCGCAACGGAGAAGTGGCAGCACCTGAGGCTACTGGCAACGTAGTCCCTGCCAAACGTCCTTGTAGATCTTTTCTTACAGGTCGTGGTTGACGAAGATAAGGTTGCGTCCTGGCCGAAGTGCCTCTTTTGCGGGTGACCGCTTTTTTCTGTGGACTTTTCTTTTTCTGTGTTTTTGTCTTGTCACCCTTATTCTTTTTCTTAGGGGTTCGTTTGACTTTTTTGTTTTCTTGGGGTGAACTTTGGGAGTATTGGGATCCCATTTTCAAAGGGAACGAATGATGACACCTCCTAGAGAACCACTACCTCCAGGTTTCAATATAATTTGCTTTTTGGTGTGAGAGTCAATGCGAGGATTGGCCAGTTGCGTCAAGGCTACTTTGTTTCTGTCAAAAAAGCGTTTGGTTTGATGTGGAATGTGAATGATGCCTTGCATTATTTGACGTGCTGTCACCGTAAACCATCGTAAGACTTCTTTGAGACTGGCTTCTAAGACGTGAGCACGTATTTGTGGATTTTTTTCGCGACTGATGCCGTACAAGGCACGAATCAATTTGATGGGAAGATGAGACTGAAGGGACGTCATGTTGACGATGTATGAGACAAGGTCAAAGTAACCCAAGGTTTTTATAGATTTTTTTTAGTGCTTCATAGTGTTATGTCGACGAGGAGGACGTGTACACGACAGGTCCTCCGTCTTGACACCAGTCGTGAAACAAATCGGTACGAAATCGCAAATAATCAGGGGTAGTGGGTTTTAAATCCACGAGTAAATAGGCGTGTGGCGTTTGAGTGGCATCATCGTACGCATGAGTTAGCCAAGGTGTTCCTAACTGTTTGGCTAAAACTTGCACTTGTGATTTATCTCGAGGACTTTTAAACAAGACCACGTAATGAGCATTGAGACTAATGGTACGATGGGCTTTACTTTGTTGAAATAAATTTTGTGTAATTTAAATGACACTGGCATTACGATGATGCCCATTACGTGTAAACCACAGTTTAATTTCTTCTTCGTCTTCTCCTAACATGTCGTCAAAAATGACCCAATGAGTTTGACTAGGGTCAGACACGATCCCCTCGTCTTCTTTAGGAATGCCTGCTACAAACACAATGGAATCACCTTGACTTTCTTGCAAGAGGCTGTATGCCGATTGCCACTCTTTGTATCACCACACGATGCGTTGAGGTGGACGATCGATCAAATGATGTTTATGTTCGATCAAACGTTTGACAAATTCGGTTTTGCCTGAACCGCTCGGTCCAGCAATTAACATGTTAAAAGGATGACGAAGATACAAGGCTTTCCAACTAGCCTGATCTAAGTGTTCGTCAATGACTTTGAATGTCGAGGAGGAAGGAGTAGTAGAAAGAGCAGAGTGAGCCATAGTCGTGTAGTGGTATGACACTATTGACACAAAAACAGACAAGACAAGACACGTTTATTTCAATGCATGTTTTAAATTCGAACAACACGAAAGACAAGTATACATAAAAGCCAAATGGATAAATACAGGGATAAAATACCTAGGGAAATGATCAAAGTGGCATATAAACAAGTCACTGTACAACATGGTTTGGGTAACGAAGGTGTCCTAGAGGTAGTGTGTAATGTTCTTATGGTCTCCTCTACATGAGGTATAGTCACATAGGTGTCTTCTCGAAAGGGTTTTTGTGGGGGAATGTCCATGACAGTTCTGTCTTGAACAGAGGGATTGTCTTCGGTGACAGATTCTTTTTCTTCTTCTTCTTTTGGTACTGTCACTAACACAGGATTAAAAGTGACTTTTCTCACTCGACGATGAATTTTAGGAACACAACGCTTGGGCATAATGGGATGCTTCGTTTGTCCAAGCCTCAAAATCCCAACTTTTCCAGTGACGTACATCTGTCCAATGAGGGTGTAAATCACAAGCTACACACACATCTTCGTACACTGCTTCCGTACGTAAAAGTTGACGAATTTTTTTTTTCTTGGAGAGGTCGAGACGTATCCAGATGAAAGCGTAAGGCTTTGAACAGAATAAGTCTCTCGTGGACATTTAAAGGAGTCACCATACTGTCTTATTTTTTTGATTGGTAGTGTTCGTAAAGTGTCCACAAGGAATCAACAGGTAAACGAAATCCTAGAAAGCAAGTCACTAAAACACACACTACACGTCGACCCCAATTCATAGGGTATAGTTCTTGTAATAAGTGTTCGTAATCTTTCACCGTGTGAATCTTCTCATTGATATCCTTGCACGGAATCTGTTGGATCACAACTGATAAAGGTTGTGGCATGGCCGTTCTCTTTTATACTTCTTTAGGTCGAAGACTATCAGTGCATATTCAACACAGAATTAAACACAGAATTAAATTTGCTCAAAAAGCGAAAGTGATTAATATAACGTGTAATTTCGTCCCATTGCCATTCAGGGTAACGGTCAAGAAGGATCAAAACATCTTCAGATGTAAACGTACTAAATTGGAAACAGAGCAAAAAAATACCCTTGATCCAGAGAAATCTAATACGTTGGTTAATTTTTGTCACTTGCCTCTTGTGAATTTCACGACACAAAAGTTCTACAGTCACCCATTGAGATTTTTCTTTAGCAAGACCCTGCCAAACGTCCTTGTAGATCTTCTCTTGCAATTCGTGTGGTAATCCTTGAATATTATGTTTTAGAGAGGGTTTATATACTGGTCTAGGTGTGTTACACGACATGGAGTAGTAGTGTCACTTCCAATCACTAGGTCCCACTAAAGGTAGGTATTGACAATTCGGAGACCATCGAGCATGTTCCAAGTAAGCGGAATCTTTCTGTTCCCACTCGTAAATGGATACACCACAACTGAAACACTTGACTTTATCCCCTTCGCCCAAGAAGAAAAATCCGGCTCTGGCTAATTCTTCAGGAGTTGGTCCAGGCAGGTATTTTGGCCATTTATCTTTGAAGGTTTGAAATCGACTTTTAAAGTGGCAGTATTCAGGTAAACTCGTCGGGAACGAATATTCGACTCTCCTCACTTCTGTTCGATGTAGGTACGGTGAAATTCCTAGGAGTCCACGATAACGTGTGGCACCGCTTTCGCATCCCTCAGGTTTGACACGCACAGCATCACTTTCCAGGGTAGATATAGGGGTAGTAGTCATAGCAACGTTCCCACGATATCCAGCTGAATCGCTAACGTCACAGCGCCTGGCATCACTACAATCGTACGGTTCAACATCGCACTCTGTAACGCAATTACAGTGCATACCGCAAGGACACTTACAGTTTCCTTCCGGACAACTTCCGTTGCAATGCATGGGTCTTATCCATCCAGTACTTTTCACACTCGGGGAAGGTACATTTGTTTTACAATCCCCAAACTTGAATGATGTCTGTTTAAATGGATTCATCTTCTTTTCGCTGTGCCGTTGTAGTGACAAATTAACTATTGGTCTTGGACGATGTCCCTTTTTATATGCTGCCCAATTTCGACGTGACTGTACGGTAGAGTAAAGTGATTGGGAAGTCGTACTCTTTTTTGGTACACGATTTGATAGACTTTTTCCAAAGGTCGGCTAACGATTTGGTGTGTGGGTAGACGGACAATCTTGTGCGGTTCGTGGGTAGTCACTTGAAACGTTTCATCCTGTCCCGACTGTAAGGCTTCTTGAAGCACGTCAAAGTTCACCACTCGACTGGTGCGATAATTGAGAGTCAATCCTTTCATTTTACATTCGGTGTGTATTTCTCCTTGGTGGTCTCGGTATTCGTAGCCGTAATTTTTAGGACCACCACTTGCAAAACTTAGAATCTTGTCATCGGGATGTTCATCGGTCCAGGCTCCTAATCGGTCTCCTTCGATGGTAGGGTTACACTGGTCCGGTCGGTGAATGTAGATGCAACTGTCCGTGTCAAAATACAACACACGATCTCCTAACAGTTCTAACACTTCGTACAATTTTAAGCGAGCGTGGGCTGTCACTTAAGCCGCAATGATGACATTTCCAAATTTGTCGGCTTCTATAAAGTCTAGTTCTTCTTCGTAATTGACTAAGATCAAGTCCTCACGAATGACGTCCACGTGTTTCATAACTTTGGTTTGGTCGTGAGTCATCTGGAAGTAGCGAGATGGCTCGGACAAATACTCAGTCTTGGGTAAAGACGGTCGTTGTGCCATTTTACCCCACAAGCAATTGAGCATCACTTTGGCAAACGACCGCCTTCCTTCATTTTTCTCGATGTGGTCTAAAGTGATACCTTCCTGCTCCCAATATTTTTCTTTGAATATCTTTTGGTCTTCGGGAGTGTGACACCAGGAAGGATAGCCACTAGCTTCTTGTTTTAGTTTTAAAAAGACATCCACGTAATCTGCAAAAATACCTTTCTGTCTCTCGTCACCCTTGCGGTATTGTTGTGTTTTGGGAAAGTGGTAAATTTCGTACACTTCTAACAGTTGATATCCCAGGTCCAGAGCTTTAAACAATTCCACGCTCACCCACGTTCCTGTCAAGGCGCGTTCTTCCTGAGTGTGATGACAAGGTTGGTCTTGGTTGCACGTTTCGGCACATGTGCGACACAAAGGAAACATCAGTTTTCCTTGGCAATGGTGAGGTAAAACGGGATGGTACAAGTCTGTGGGTGGTAAGACTTTACACTTGATCAATCCTTCGTACTGTCGAATGTGATCCAAGTCAATGTGTTCTGTCATCAATTCTGGATGCCCTACGGGAAAGTGACAATATTTGCACACGTAAGGATGCAGTGAACACACGTCCAAGTATTTGATTTCTTCTCCTTTCTCTTCATCCGCTTGGTACAGCAAACAAGTAGCATTCGTTCATCCTCCGTACAAACTAACCCGAGGGTTCAATGGGTCCACCCACTTGTAACTTTCTACGATGCGCTTAAACTCGGGATCGGTTTTCAAACGCTGATCGTACTCGTGTTCCCATATTTCCACCACCTGGTATCCTTGCTGTTCTAACTTCAAACGTCGCTGACACGTGGTCTGGTACAAGTCTTACATGGTTCGTTGTAAAAACTGATTTTTGGTGTTACGCTGAGGGTAGCATAGGGGACATCTGTGAAATAAGCATCCGTTAAACTCGTACACGATCTGAGGATTTTCTAAGTCCCAGCCATCTACCGAATACGTTCCAATGGTCTTTTCGCCTCCTCCGTTGCGAGCGTGTTGGATCCATTTGTCTTCCTTGTCGCACAAGTAATGGAGCCAGCGTAGGGCTTTGACCGAGTATTGACGTTTGACAAAGTTCGTCGTTTGAGGACTGATGACCGCTAGAGTATTTTCAGGCATAAAGCGTTTTCGGTACACTAAAGAACACGCTTTGGCAATGGTACAAGCTTCTTTCAAAGGATCGATCCCTCCGTACTCCATGAACAATTCTCGAAATTTTCCACAACAACGTCGTAAAATGTCCACGTCAGATCGACAATACTTTAACATTTCTTCTTGAAAATCAAAGGGGTCCGAGGCGTGAGTCTGGTACCAAGCATAGAAAGCTTCTCGTTGTTCGGTGCGCATGTTGTCGGGGTCGTAGTCGTCAGCCTCAGGCAAATGGGGTAGAACGGCATGTTGATTGGCTTCGGTATTAAAAAAGTGTGGAAAATAACCTTTTGCCAATTCTGTCATTCCAAACGTTTTAGGCATACGACTCAAAGGCATGGCCAAGTAACACATTGAATCTTTAAACTGTACTTGTCCTACTTGCATAGAAATGATTTTGACTCCGTTTAAAGTCACTTGAGGCCGTTCGGTACTTTGTTCCGCATAGTATCTGAGCAGAAATTGCCCATCGTATCCCGAGAAATTGTGAGCCATGACCGTGGCATGGCGATGACAATTGCCGTAACGTTCGATGTCTTCTGGACTCCACGTTTCGTCGATGGGGTTAAGGATCCATTGGGCAAACTTGGCTAACGTGTTTGACCCTCGAAAGATTTTTTCACGTCCTCCAGGAATCTTGCTACAGTAAGGGCAATGACTAAAGATGGGCTCTTGGATACAATGCTCGCACGCACGGTGAGCTACGCAGAAATTAGGAATGTGAATACCAGTTTCTTGCATGCATTCGAAATCAAAAAAGATAAAATTTCCTTTTTCTGGGTATCTTCTGATTGGGGTTGGTATTTTTGAATGAAGCATTCGTGTTCCAAATCCACGATTTGGTGACAAATGTGACATCGTTTCTTCCCTCGACAAACGTGTAACTTGGCACTATTGGTACGTATGCCTTGTCCACAAGTAGGGCACAATCTCAGGAGTTGACAAGCACTTTTCTGCTGTGAACCTTGCATCTTCAAATGTTGTTGGTAACAGGTAGGACTGACAAAAGTGCGCTGACACACAGGGCAATGCACTCTTTCTTGTCCTTGGTCCAGACAAGGTTGTGAGGCCAAACATCCCTCACATTTTGATCCACAATGCTTGTGTTGTTCTCGATTGTTATAACCATAGTCACATTTTTCACAGTAGTAACTGTATTTCAGAAATCCAGTGATACTGGTAATGGTATCAAAATGACCATCGTGATGATAGACGTGAATGTATTTTCCGTCTTTGAAATCGTGGCCTCGAAACAAAAGTGGACCACGCACTTCTTGAGGGTGTACTTTCAAGGTGTAACGTGGAGCCAAGACGTTTTGCAATTTTTGCATTTCTGGAATGCCACAAGGGGTGTCTTTGGATATCCCCGCTTGCTGTAACAGGAGTTCTGCTTCACTTCTTTGTTTGGCTCGGTCCGATTGTTGAATAGTTTTCCAGGCTCTTTTCCATTCTGCCGTGTCGTTCTTGTTGGCATACATTTGTCCCACGACGATGGCACGGACTAAACACATCTGGTCTTGAGGATTGTTAATTTGGACGAGGCTTCGCTTCATGTTGCGAAGGCTGTCGACCAATAATACTTTTTTGCGTCCTGTCCCCTGGGGAAGAGACACGTGGGTCATGAACAGTGTGGCTTTTCCGTCGGCGATGTGAAACTTGTCATTGGATTGTTGCACATGTTGAATTTTGTCAATGACTTTGAAAGGTGTTAATTGTGATGGGTTAGTAAACTCGATCCAAACGGGAGACTTTAAATTATCGTGATGAATAGAAAGTCTCAAGCGATCGTCTTCTTCGGCTTGACATTGCTGTTTCAATGCAGTTAACACAGAATCCCACACCTCGGTAATGAACCCTTCTGTATTCTCCAAAGGTACATTGGCCTTGAAATCTTTAAACTTTACGGCATACGTGTAAGGCGTTGTTCTAAATTTTCGAGAGGAACGCTTTTCCGTCTCTCGAATGTGATAGTAATTTTCAGGGTTTACTAAGGGTGGTGCACTTTGCTTGGACGTCGATTGTCTGGGTGTAGATTCGGGCTCACTCATGTCATCTTCAAAATCACTGGCATGAATTTGAGCCAAGACTTCAGCTACTGTGCTAGGCGATACATTACGTTTCTGTCTCTTACTGTCTTTTCCTTTCTCCACAACATGATGTGGTCTTTTCATCTTGTCTACAAAAAGTCAAATGACTACCTTTTAAAGACCATAACCCCTATATATTCATGTTCGATCCGTGCATATATAAAGGGTTAGTGTCTAACCTTTCAGTATTCATTTCACTCTCACATTGACCAGAACGATGAAAGAACCTACAGAAGTGGAACTTCTCATTAGAGCTTTACGTGGGGTCATACGAAAGTTTTCGTCAGACCAGCCGACGGCCTACTCTCCCTCCTATCGAGATAAAAGTCAAGATACTTGCTATATCTGTAAGAAGAAATGACATTGGGCTACAGAATGTTCAGATCGTGACAAAAATAAAAAAAGGTACCAATAGAGACAAAAGTCAAGATACCTGTTATTATTGTAAAGAGAAAGGACATTGGTCTCCAAACTGCCCTAAGAAACAACAGGAGCAGGAGGAGGAGGAGGAGGAGGAGGAAATAAATTCTGAACAGGAGGAGGAAGAGGTACCCTCCCCCAAGGAAGAACCCCGACACATTCACAAAGACAAGAAAAGAAGACGAAACGAAAGTGAAGAGGAAGAAAAAAAAGCTGTGACAGTAAAGAAAATGAAAAAACAGACAGAGTGAAACAGAAGAAACCTATGAACTTTTTTAAAGTGGTATTGTGATATTGAATTGTGACGTTTGTACTAGAATAAACTAAAGAGAAAAAACGTAAGTGTCTCTTGGTTTTGATTTGATAGAATAATTACCTACACTCACACATTCATTCACTCACACGTGCATTATGGGTTTTTAAAAATATAATAAAAAGGACTTTTGAGTTTTCATTGAAATAGGCAATTTACATAGTATTTCTTTTCGAAATAATTGGAGTGGTCCTGAAAAGGACCGTTGGTGTTTTGTGTGTTTTAAACAAAACAAACTCAGAAACGGGATGAAATCCTCTTGAGCTGTCTTAAGCCTTTGCCACGGCCAAGGCCTACTTCGGGACTGGTGGTTCCTGTCAATGATTTGGTGGAAATCACTAACGGTGGTAAGGTAGACGTAGTCACAGAGAGATTGGGTTGTTTCGCTCGAGAAGGTCTTTTTCTCTTCGGTCGTGATAAAGAAGTCTGATACATTTGTTTCAGACTCCTTAACTCAGCTAAAATATCTAAAAGTACCATCGTGACCGTTTGATTTTCACTATTTTCTTTCTGTCCTTGGTCTTCATTCTTCTCTGTTGTTGCTGCTGCTACTGTTTCTTCCTGGTGTTTTCTTCTTGCTTCTTCTTCTTCCTGCTGTTGCATAAGAAAAGCTTGTTCTTCTACTTTCTGTTATTGTAAAAATCGCTCCAATTCTTCTTTTTGTCTTTGTTTAAAATCATCAACGTGCCCTTAAGAAGAAGCAGAAGGCAACGAAGGTTCTGGAATAAATTCTTGCGATGTTAAGAAATCCACAATATCCCAGTTAAAATCAACTTCTTCTGGATGTAAATTTGTCATGACTTTAGTAGTCACTGTTGGCCCATGACTTGCTGTCTCTACTCCTGTCTCACTCCAATTCATCGTCTTCTTAGTGTTCGCCATGATTGACAACTCTCTCACATCGATTGACTGCGCACAGGCGCTAGTACCTCTATATAGAAAAGGTGACGTCACAGACCACTCTCTTCCGATTGGATGACTGTACCTGACTTTTGTAACGCACGTTTGGATTTGTGGATACACTCAATCCGTTTCAATCCGCTCTTCCCCTATAAATAACCGCAGTACACGGCATTCGCTTCACCTGTTCTCATCAGAAGATGTGGACTAATGTTGAATCGTCAACCCTTGTGTCAAGTATGCTGTTTAGGACTGACATACCCATGTATGTCAGATCATCATGGAGTGTCATTCATATGACGGAGACAGCCTTTTGGAAGAGAAGGGTCTATGTCGAAAGGCAAGGTTGCTTAAAGAGAGTTCTCTTCTATGGACCCACAGTGAGGAGAAGTTTAAGGAAGAGAAGAAGATCTGTGAGATGTCCTCTATGTTAACAAGACAACGTTAACATTACACATAACGGCCCTTTTCAGGGCCACTCATAAGTCTCGAAAAGATAGTAGCTTTCATTGCCACCCTTTTTTTCCCTTGTTATATTTCCCTTGTTATATTTCCCTTGACGCTATATAGGCCCACTATGTTCAATTTCCCTTGACGCTATACAGACCCACCCTGTTCAATTTCCCTTGACGCTATACAGACCCACCCTGTTCAATTTCCCTTGACGCTATAGTGCCCCAAGCTGTTTTGACGCAATAGTGCCCTAAGCTATTTTTGACTGGATTTTCCCTTGACGCTATAAATTTTGACGCCATAGTGCCCCAAGCCCTTTTTGACTGGATTTTCCCTTGACGCTATAGTGCCCCCTATTACTACTTACGACTATTCCTTGTTTTCGTAGTCATCTTTTTTCATTACTGTCATCTACGTTTGTGCAGTCATCCTTACTTTAATTGCTAGTTTAAACAACATCGTAAACGTTTTGTACAAGATCCACATAGCTAACATATTCGTTCTAATGATCGACATCATTGTTGTCCGAAACATCATCATGATCAGTGAAATTTTGATCATACTGAGCATAATGACCATCAGCGTTATTGTAATAACAATTATCGAAAATCACTATCAACTCAGCTGGCAATGCTGTTTTGAGTTGTGAATATACATCATCCTAAGAAGTCAAATATTATAACATATTCAAACGTATCAACTAGAGTCGATTTTCATATAGTTTTGTTTAGTTTTGCAGTTGTATCTCTTATTCATCTTCTTACCTTTCTTCCTCCTCTTCTTTATCTTCTTCTCTCCTGCTTACTGTTTTCTTATTCTGTTTTCACTCTTAATTTTATTCTTTTTCGTTTTATTCTTCTATTATTGTTTTACATAGCTTATAGCTTCTTTCTTGTTCTTACATCTTGCCTTCTTTGGTCTTGTGGGCATCATCTCTGTTCTACAAAGTTCGTTTGATTATAGTCTTCAATAACTGAAAAATTGTTATGTCACATGTATAAATATTATTTTCAATCTGAGTCTAATGAACTGACGTGAGTATCATTCCTCTAGTGACCTTTCTGAATTTGTATTCTCTTTTCTTTACTCATTTGCGTTTTAATTTAGATGTCTTCTGTTTATCCTTTTTCTTTCTTAATTCGAAACTGCTATTTCATTTTTCTGTTTTTAAATTGCCTTACTCTTTCTTCATTTTGTTTTTGATTTACCAAAATTTAAGTTTGAATCTAAGCTTCTCTTCACCTTTTTTACATCCGTTTTTGTTAATTTCAGTTCTTTTAATTTGATTTCATGACCAGATAAAAACTGACGAAACAAAAATTTTAGACTAGAAAGTCTTTTCCACTAATGATTGTATCTAAATATTTCTTATATTTCGTGTTTTTGGAGACATTTTTTTAACGTCTTTAACCATTAGTCCAATTGGAATCCCAGACGAGCTACTAATTACCGGTATACTTACAACACGGTGGTCTTATAATAATAATAATAATAATAATAATAATAATAATAATAATGAAAATTTTGGAGAGCGATTAATCTTTAGGAGCTCTAAGCGCTTTACAACATATATATTGATATGACTACAAAAAACAAAACAAACACCATGAAATTAGAAGACATAAAAACATTCTGAAAATATTAAATGTAGTAAACATTATTAGGTCTTTAAGTTTGTTCTTGCAGTCGTAAAGGGTGAGTTTTAAGTGCACTCTTAAAGGGATCACTGTGTCGTTCTGTCTAATTTCAATGGGCAATTCATTCCACGTTGCTGTGCTCTGGTATGCAAAAGAACGTTGTCCATATGACTTCACTGTCACAGTGGGAATAATGAGTATACGATTGGCAGAATGACTAAGGAGGACTTAAAACATTGTAAGGCTATATTCTGAATGCCAAATACATATGCTGGAGACGGTGAAGTGATATATCATGGTCTATTATGTCAAATGCTGCAGACAAATCAAGGAGGGTGAGGACTGTAATCTTTCCATTATCCAAAGCAGAGAGAATGTCATTAAATATTTTCAGAAGAGTAGTTTCAGTACTGTGGCAAGGACGAGATGCAGACTGTACATTGCTAAAAAGACTGTTTTGAATTCAAATGAGATACAAGTTGGGTTAGAACAATTGTTTCTTATAGATTTGATATGAATGGGAGATTAGAAAGTGGGCGATGGCTCTTTAATTCATTATGAACAAATGTTGATATCTTCATTAGAGGCTTTACGATGGCAGTTTTGAAAATTGATGACAATTCCCCGATGAGAGAGAGAGATAGTAAGAACATCAGTTAGAGAAGGCAATATTGGGTCTAAGCCCTCAGGCAGCAGTGATATTGCAATAGGATCAAGTTCACTTGACTTAAAGCACTCTTCATCACAATTTTCCGTACTAAATCCATAGAGACAGGTTCAAATGCTCCTAATGGTTGTCGTTGAAATTGTGTATCGTAACTGTATGGTGACAACGGGTCAGTTCAAATTGTGTTGTAAAGTGTAGCTCAAATGGTTTGTACTTTATCACGGACGAAATTTGCAAATTGGTCCGGAACGTCTACTGTAGAGAAGGTAGTTGGAAGTGGTGTACATTTACATTTATTCCTTGACAATAGTTTCTTAGTTATTTCGAAGAGCTCTTTGCAGGTGGAACTCTCCGTGATTGGTACTATAGTGGGATAATTTGGCTAAATGGACTATGTTTGTGACGTTCTTCTAATATTTGTTTATGAATAGCGAGTCTAGTGGAAAACCAAAGCCTCTCTGCTTTACGGCTATTTTTTTAACAGTGCGATGCTGGTCCCTACACTGCTATACCATGGAGAACAATTTTTTTTATTGAGTGAGTACAAGCCTTTGACAACCGATATTTTGTAATCAAAGACTTAAGATTAATTGCAGAATCCTCGCTTGAAAGAAGTTGCTCTTGTAATGCCTTTAATTCTCCGCGGAGAGTTTGTCCAAAACTAGTTTAAAAGGACCAAAATCGAATGAATCTTTACCTTATTCACTGACAGCAAACAACAGTGAATGACCACACTCATGTCAGTCGTTTCCGATATCAGAGCTACATAACCGAATAATATACTCCAGACTCCATTAATATTTTTCCATAGACCCTTAACTTTAAGGGTGAAGGGCAGAAGATCTAAACTGTTGAAAGTCTAATTTATACATAACTTGTTCGAAACGCCCTGCAATAAATTTTACCTAGACCTGATAGAACGGATTTTGTAACTCCACAAACGGTTAAATAGTCTTTTCTTCAATTTTTTTTTTTACAATTTGTTAATTTTAATATTTCTTGAACGGATGCCGTCTGGAAAGTTTGTGACCGCACACATTATGGTCAACAAGTATTGGTTGAAGTATTGGAGTTAGGAACTACAATTTGATAGCTCACTAACTACTCGTCAACGAATGTAGCTGAGGTGATTAACATGTCATCTAAGGACGAAATTTGTTTTACAAAATGATATACTGGTATCTGTATGCCTTCGATTTTGCTAACAGCAGTTTGAAACAAACAAGAAATCTCTGTATCCTTTTCCTGTTCTGCAGCGAGTGATTGATGTTTGTCACCCTGATTATAATAAACAGAATGCATAGTAAGATAGAGAATCACTGTGATCAAAACCTCTTGATCAATCCATACCAAGAACAACAATGACCAACATCAAAAGACTGATCAATAAAAATGTCAGCTAAAGGAATAGTTCCTAATCAACACAATTCTCAAGAGCACGACATGCAAAACCTCACAATCGAGGTATACATAAGAGACCTTAGTTTCAGTAGGAGAAACTTTATGATCAAAACAAGGATTCTAAGTTACAAGTAGATTAATCACGACTTAATCTCCAGCTAGACCCTATCAAAGTAAAACATGAATACCCTCAATAGTTAAGTTCATTGTTCCGACTGTCATGGATCCGGAGACTAAGTCGGATGACCAGTGAACACAATGGAGAGAACCATTAACAAAGCTTTACCCTACTACCTAAATACAAATATTTCCCTAAAAGAAGACTTCTCAGACAAAGGCAAAGTGTCTGTTAATAAAATGCCCTGAGAAGTTTGCGTGTTTCTTAATGTTTTAATTGGGATGGACTTTGCAAAACCCCAAATAAGTGATACAGTACCTTCGACATGAATGGTTCATATTCTCCATAATAAAGACAGACTGAGATTTGTTTGGGACCGTGACCTCTTAGAAATAACTATATCTGTATTCTGTTCCTACTTTGTCAATATGTAGCAATCAGAAATAAGGTGTCCTTAATTTTACGATAAATGCACATATGAAAAGGTAAGGGTTTCTAATTTACATTATCAGGCTTTTGATTCACCAATGTTGTGCTAGATTGATATTTAGAAGTACTAGTATGAAAGAGAGATGGATTCGCACTAAGAAAACTGGCGATATGAAGTAGTAGTGACAAAATAACCTTTCTGAGTCAAGAAAAAAATTGTCTAAGCATTCTAGCTTTTGCTTATGGATGCAATTCTTGAACATTTCAACGAATATGATTTGACTAAAGAACCTTCTTGGCAGAGTGTGGGGAATGTATAATGAAATCTATACAAATATTCTCAAGAAATGCCTATCACAATTTCTAACTTTCCTTAGCAAGATGTTACCACACTCAAATTCACTTTAATCTCACGTCTACTTAATACATGAGGTCGAGGTAGATCCGTTGGACTCGTAATAACAAAGGTCGGAGGATTAATACACGCCCAAAAAGTACGGTAGGAATGATTCAACGTATCCTTTTGACGGCACGTGACTCAAATATTCATTGCATTGCCTTATCAAAGAATTCGGTCAAAGTGACTTTAAAATTGACAAAACAGAATACTAACTCGAACTTAGAATTTAAAGTAGCTTTTAAAGGTTGCACACACCAATATGTGAATAACTGGCCTTCAAGGTACAAGTTCTGCGCACCAATATGAAATGTCTGAAAAATATCGGTAAATTTGTTAGCAGTTTTAAAATGTACGATATGCTGTATTAACCTACCAGAGAAATTAATTAATTTTAGTACCTCTATAGACCCTTGCAAATTGCACTATGGAACTGTGCATATTTATTGTCATCTGGCATCAACGTTGTTTGATGAACGCTATATTTTAGATTGTGAAACACTTAACGTCAAAAACTAATAATTCATTCTCATAAAATCGTGTTCAGATATCCTTACACGTTTATTTTGATGAAAAAACTCATGATACGTTAGTATTACATTAAAGTCTGCTTTACAAGCGCTTTAATTTCAAATGTGAAACTTCACATACACATTTGTTGTTTTGTCACTCTCGCATGTGAAAGAAGAGACGTTTTGACATCCCATTAAATGCACCTGATCACCCAGTTTGCATTAATCTCTTAGGAACAAAAACATTCTATGTTGATATTTGTGGCGTTTTGCCCGACCCAAAATAGTATAGAAACATGTATAATCAAAGTAATTCGGACAAGCCATTGTTTAATGTTAAACATGATCGCAGGCTAGCACTATCCCTTACGTAAGTGTGCCGTGGCTAGGGTTGGAAGCCCGACTAAGGGCGTCAGAAGCGCAATTATCACCTTGGTGTGGAAGCGCTTGTGCAGATCAAAGAAGTTGCCCGAGGAGTCTATCTATCTATCTATCTATCTATCAGTTAGTCTTGCCGACCGTTGGGGCACCACTGATGACCTGACAACCAGCTGCCTAAATTCCAATCTGTTCTCTGATACTCTCACTGTGTCACTCAGCTTCAGTCCTGTCCACTCTGAGATGTTATCCTCCCATCTTTTCCTCTGTCTTCCTCTCCTTCGCCGTCCATGCACAGTACCTTGCATGATTGTCTTAGCAAGCCCAGTTGATTGTGTGACATGTCCATAAAATTTCATTTTGCGCTTTTTCACAATGGTCAATAGCTCTTCATAGGGACCAATGGCTTGCTTAATTCTGTTTCCCACTTCCTCATTCCTGACATTATCTCTATATGTAATGCCAAGCAACATTCGAAAGCATCTCATTTCAACAGCTTGTATCCTCCTTTCGAGATCCGCTGTGAGGGTCCATGACTCACAGGCATATAGGAATACAGATGTAACCAAGGAGCGCATCAGTCTGATTTTGGAGCTGACTGAGGTGTTTCTGTCTTTCCGAAATGTCTTCAGCCTTGCCATTGCTGTTATTGTCAGAGCAATCCTGGACAATATTTCTGGTTTCGATCCCTCGTCTGCCACGATGGCTCCTAAGTACTTGAATCTAGTAACTGTTTCCAGTTTTTGGCCTCTAATCATGTCAGTGCTGATGCCACTGGTGTTGTTGGTCATCAATTTGGTCTTCTCTGCACTGATTTCCATACAAAAAGCAGTAGCTGTCCTGTCCAGTTTTTCCACCAACTGAGCTAGCTCCTCCTCATTTCCTGCAAGGCCATCGATGTCATCAGCAAAGCGCAGATTCGTTATTATTCTGCCTCCAATACTGATAGTTCCTTCATGGTCTTCCAGTGCATCTGTCATGATTCTTTCAAGGAAGATGTTGAAGAGAGTAGGTGAAAGTAAGCACCCCTGTCTGACTCCCACACTTGTCCTAAACCAATCTCCTATTTGACCGTTGAAGCATACTGCGCTGGTGGCCTTGCTGTAAAGGCTTTCTATGACTTTGATCAGGTTAGCGTTGATGTTGTACAGCTTCATGGTGGACCAAAGGGCTGCATGCCATACCCTGTCAAACGCCTTCTAAAAATCTATAAAGACATGATAAAGGTCTTGTTGGTGCTGGAGGTATTTCTCACATAGTATTCTCAGGTTGAAAATCTGTTCAGTTGTGCTTCGCCCTGGTCTGATGCCTGTCTGTTCTTCAGATATGATTTCCTCTGCCCGCGGCTTCAGTCTGTTTAATATGATTTTTAGCATGACTTTGCTTGGGTGGCATATAAGACTGATCGTACAATAGTTCTGACATTGCTGCAAATTGCCTTTTTTCGGGAGAGTTACTATGAGTGACTGAGTCCATGGTGTTGGCCATTCCTCTGTCTGCCAGATCTTGCTGCAGATTGGTAGTAGGGCGCTTATCATGGCTTCACCCCCTTCTTGGACTAGTTCTGCAGGAATGTTGTCTACTCCTGCTGCCTTCCCTTTTATCAATGCTTTCACTGCAGCCTCTACTTCTTCTCGGAGGATGGGGTAGTTGTCAGTGTTGGTCACTGATGGGGTGTTGAGTATGTCTGGGTCCCCTGTAGGTATTTGGTTGTACAGGTCTGAGCAGTATTCTGTCCATCTCTGAAGAATGTCTTGTTCTTCTGTAAAACATTTCCCTCCCTTATCTTGAATAATCGAGGAGCGTCCTTGTTTTACACTGGTCAGGTCTTCACCAGCTGGTATGCTTTTTTGCTATTAGTTTTCTTTAGATTGTTTTCTATATCTTTACACTGGCCTTTAATCCATATTTCCCTTGCCTTTCTCATGCTTTTCTTGATAACCTGGTTGATTTCCCTGTATTGTTTTGCTCCATCTACTTCTGACTTCTTCTTCTTTAGCTCTCGACGCTTGTCACACAGATCAAGTATGTCAGTTGTAACCCAAGGTTTCTTTGGTCGTCGATGTTTGCCAAGGATCTCACTGGCTGTTTGGGTCACTGCTAAATTTTTTTAAATTTGTCGATCATTGTGTCTATAACTGTTTTCTCTGCACTAAGAAGTAACAGTGGTGCAAATTTCCCTCCTATCCTTGCTTGGAAGGCTTCCAAGACCTTTGGGTCTTTTAGCTTGTCAAGGTTGAACATGATTCTTGTGGGGCCCTCTTTGTCGACTTTTTTTAGACGTATTCGGAGGGTCATCATCACTAAGTCATGGTCACTTCCAATGTCTGCTCCTGGGAAACTTCTTGTCTTGGCAATGTTTACGCTGGTGTGGAAACGTCTCTTCACCATGATATAATCAATCTGGTTATGGTGTTCTCTATTCGGGCTATGCCAGGTCCACCTTCTGGATATTTTGTGTGGACCAAACGAGTTCATCAGCTTCAGATCATTGAAGCTGGCAAATTCCAGGAGCCTTAAGCCTCTGTCGTTGATCTCTGCATTGCAGTAGTGTCCACATGTGCCTTTCCAGTTATCAACGGCATCCTCTCCTATTTTGGCATTCCAGTCTCCTTCCACCACCAGAAGGAGTGGACGTGCCTTATCTTCTTGTTCCGCAGACTGACAGTCAGGTTGAATTTGGTCGCTTAGTCGATTGGACAGGGCCACAGCGCTACCCAATGAGAATCGAGATAGGGAAGGGACCCTAATTTGGCTAAGTATGATACCCTTAAACCTGCCAGCAAGATTTAGTTCGCAATAGTTCGCTAGAAATATTGCCAGAAGATAGTAACTCCGATCAGCCATGCGTTATTGGCGGATAAAAATCTTAGGACAGGATTCTAAGTGCAGCTTCTAAAGGTCAGTGAGCTAGTTGTTCGATCTTTGCTGAATGCGACTGCATTTAATTGTAGATCGTAGATATACTTATTATTATTACTAGAATCGTAGTAGGAAGAATTATTTTGTGATGTTAATATGTTTGCATATTTGTAAAAGAATCATATTACTTGCTAGCCGTCGTAAAAGTTAATCTTATTATAATTCACTATGTGGTTATTTTATAGTAGACTAGCACATTTGTTCATGCAATTATAGATTTTGCCATTGCTGAATTGAATGGTAGCTTGGAAATGGTTGCAGTGTGGAAAATTAGTAATATGAATATTTGAATATTTGTGTATGCTTGTGGGAGTGTAGTGTACATACATGCGTCTGGTTGTTGTAATATTGTAATTACAATGAGATTAAATATATATTTGGACATACTGATGTGACACAATGTATTGATGTATGTATGATACCGTGTTATTACCCTGTAAGAAGTGTGTGGGAATTTCGATGTGTATGTATGCGTGACCTAAACAGTAATAGCCTTATCTGATGATTAATTGATGATTTAGTGTGAGGTGAGATTCGATAAACCATATGTTAACGCCTTGTGGTTTTCACAGGAAGCTTTGAGGGACAGACCGTCCCAGTAGTCTCCTAAATAGAGAGACGGAAGAAAAAAGAAGGAAGGAGAGAAATCGGGAGAGGTGAAGTCCAGGAGGAGTGGGAGGAACAAAAAAAAGAATAGTTTCTCTCTTGGTCATGAAATACCTCAACAATATGATAATTATCAAACTAAATGATATTTAGTTACAGCTAACATTGAGAGATGACTTGCTTTAACGCATGTGCTCGTGTACTCTGACATCTATTGTGTCTTCAAAGAAAAATGAATGGAATTATTTACTTCTTCAGTCACATTATACGTTTTCTAGCTGCTACGAATTATGGTGCTCATGTGATATATATCCATACCCCTTCAAATCCTTCATAAGAGTGTTGGGGCCGTTGCTTTATCTGTCAAAATATGCGACTATTGGATGTTCTCTGCATCATTGGTGAAATCACCGAAGCTACCTCGGAAATGCAAATATGTTGTGTTCTTGAAGCTCACATTGCACCAACATGGCATGAACATATGCAAGTCTGCATATCTTGAGATGAGACGCATCAGCTCCATTCACAAATATATTTCAGTTGATGCCACTAAGACATTTGTGTTCATTAGTACTTTCAAGACTTAATTATTGTAACTCTGTTCTGTCTGAGTCGTCTCAATATCTGCTCTAGATATTCAAAAAGTTAAAAACACAGCTGATTAGAACCATATTAGCATACCACGACCAGAGCAAGCCTCCCCGCTGTTCTGTACCCTAAACTGGCTATCTATTCGATCCAGAATTAAAAACAACATTTATTATCTGTGTTACGTTTCATTGACGGACTCTAGTCCAACATTCCTATCCTATCTCACACCAGCTTGATATTTACGGTTCTCTTCAGAAAATCATACACTCAGTATTCCCAATATGAACAAGTAGTCATATAGACAATGTTCTTTTACATACCAAAACCAAGTAATGTGGAACTAATTGCCCTTTGAACATAGACACAAGGACAGAGTGATCCCATTTTAGTGCTCTTAAAACTCACTAATTTCGACTGCAAGAACAAATTTAAGGACCTAATAATTACTACATTAAATATGTTCAGCATGTTTTATGTTTTCTAATTTCATGGTGGTTTTGTTGTTATCATATCATCAATGGCGTATTATAATGTTATAAAGCGCTTAGACCTTCTAGAGATTAGGCGCTATACAAATTCCTCAATATTATTATTATTATTATTATTATTATTATTATTATTATTATTATTATTATTAAACATTAAGTTATGAATCAGATTATTTCATGACTAGTTTAATAAATTACATGTCCGTTTTGAATATAAGCCTAAACTTTCGGTACATCGCTTTAGCATGTAAAAATGTCTTGAAATTAAACTAGATCGGTATCCATGACAACCTCCGACATTGTTATGTTCGGCATACTGAAACCATCCTCGATTTGTTTTTTTTAATCATATTCTCTATTCTCTATCAATAATTATCATCATTAATTTTTAAAAAAAATTATCTGTTTTATTCGTGCGGTATGTAACCTTTTAAATGGCATAACAATCCTTACAGATGTGAAATTCTAATCAAATTTTGAAAATAAACGATATTTTGTGATACAGATCATGTGACTTAAATTCATAGTGTTGAATTGTAATTTGCATTTAAATATTCTCTTCATATGTATCATTGTGCAACAATCTCAAATAAAAAAAAATAAAGAATCTAGTTAAAGTTGTTACATGAAAGTGTATTCCATTCAAACTTCAAAGAATTTGTGAATTAACCTCCTATACTATTTCACCTGATTTATGAAGGCATCTTTTCTAATAGTAATGCCTACCTGCCCTTTTGTGAGATTTTCAGCTGCTGTAACGTAGCATTATAATTTATAATAAAAAACAAACAAATGAGAGGTCTAAAAAAATAATTGTATGACCATTCAACCAGTGTCATTATTTCGATCTCGATTTTAGGAGTAAGCAAATTCTTGTTTGTGTATGATATAAATCACGATTCTAAACATATTCAATATATATATATATATATATATATATATATATATATATATATATATATATATATATATATATATATATATATATATATATATATATATATATATATGCAATAAACTGACAAGCAACAGTGCAAAAACTAGTATCACTCTAGCCTGAGCGCTTTCGACTCTCAATGAGTCTTTATCAAAGGCAAATACAGAACATAGACAAGACAGACAATTAAAATACAAAAACCGTGTTTACAGAACTTTACATGCCTGTTTCTACAGGAATTAAGCCTTGAAATTTATTATGTTACAACTAGTTGCGGATGCTGTAAAATGTGAAATCGATGAGCCAAAGCGACACATATGTTTTTGTATGTAAATGTAGAGAGTCATTATATCTATCTTCATTTTAACAACATATCACGTCTGTGTTTGATATAAATCATGATTCTAAAAATATTGAATATAGATTGTATTAATCAAGAAAAATACTCCAACAAAATAAAACGTTTTGACAAGAAAAAAGATATAATGAACAATTCATTTCACGAAAGACCATAATCTCATTCGTATGAGATATGCTATTAGCTTATTGTTGAAAGTAAATCATCAACTTTATTTGACAATGCTATTTTGTTGCATTTAAAAATATGCTTCCATATTTGATAAATACATGTATCATGTTTCTTTGCTCGTTCATCCATTGATTCAAATGAATTATAATGACCATTTCATTGATTCAAATGAATTATAATGACCATTGCATTGATTCAAATGATCTATAATGACCATTTCATTGATTTAAATGAACTATAATGACCATTTCATTGATTCAAATGAACTATAATGACCATTGCATTCAAATGAACTATAATGACCATTTCATTGATTAAATAAACTATAATGACCATTTCATCTGTGGGAATCACTGTCTGTGCATAATGTCTGTATCACTGAATGCCAATAATCCTTAAAATAAATTATAATGAACAAAGTCCGTGTATTCTGATATTTTCATATAGGTATATATCTTCCTCTCAATCTACTGTTAATATGTGTTTACTCTTCTTTCTAGCCATTTAAAAAACGTTAATTTCCATTATATTCAGATCAAAAATGTATATTTGAGCTAATGATCTTTAAGGTAATTGTGTGTTGCTGATTTTAAAAATATTTTTTTTTAAAAAAAATAAAAAAAATACATTCGTTCTTATGATTTCGTTTCTATCACATCAATCTCTGTTATAAATATTTAACAATGGTCTTGATGTTTGCAAGCATATGACGTCTTAATATCTGAATACGTCACAGCAGGAGGAAGGAAACCTATGTTTGGTGATGGGTGTATATTTAGGTATTGAGTGGTTTTTTGTAGTCGTTTGATTATGATGTTTAACGTAGCTTTAACAAGTTTCCAGTCATATCGATACGATGTCTGCAGTGAGGCAGTTTATAGTCATGTCTCGCACTGACGCATCATGCCGCAGACATGTAGCATGACGTGCCACCCAGTCACGTTATCCTAACACCTGGCCGATCAGTCATAACACTAACTTCTTAATGCTGAGCACCAAGCGAGGCAGCTGTTAGTACCATTTTTGTAAGTCTATGGTATGACTCAGCCGGGGATCGAATCCACGACCTCCCGCTTCCGCGCCAGACGCTCTAACCACTAGGCCACCGGCGCGGTTGAGGTATTGAGTGATCTTTTCGAAGAAACTGACATCTGACCTATCTGATCGAAGAAAGAAAGAAAGAAAGAAAGAAAGAAAGAAAGAAAGAAAGAAAGAAAGAAAGAAAGAAAGAAAGAAGGAAAGAAAGAAAGAAAGAAAGAAAGAAAATAAGAAAGAAAGAAAGAAAGAAAAGAAAAGACGAATATATATTTGTATTGCAAACGATCATCAATGTCGTTTAAAGAAACGCATGTATTGGAGAGAAAAATACAAAATAAAACGAGTAATTAAATAAGTATTCCAGTCCACGTAACTACGTTGACAAAGTACTCTTTAAATGTGCCATTTAATTTCATTCTTAATAACGCATGGCACAGTTATCCCTTTATATGATAAGTTTATAATTGTGCTATTTTATTTGGGCAACTTAAAATAATTCAGACGATTATATCAAACCGTTTGCTACATTGCTTTATTTCCTTTTTACAGCAAACATATAACTGTTTCTATAACTGTTTCACTAGATGTGTGTGATATATAGCTAATTTCAGTTTATTATGCCTGCAAATGGTAAACAAAACTGAGTATTCGCACATTTTTCCCCGATAATTGTTTTAAAATTATTGTTGTGAAAATTGCACCAATATGAACATGCAACGCAAATATCACATCAAAGTTCTGCAGATTGCTGTACACAAGTATAACGCTTGTAGCCGTGCAATTATTTCAGCTCAGTGGCAGCGGGAGGGTGGATAGAGGCGCCATATGCAAAATGGGGCCCGTGAGGGATGTGTGAAGCGTTTTGCAGCTTAATATTCAGTGTAACGGGGGACATTCTTCACAAAACATATTGGGAGAGAGAAGTAGATGGGTTGGCAATTAACACAAACTGTTTTCAATGTTGAAGTAAGGGCGTCACTAAAAACAATGTCAAAAGCCCTCGTTCCGCTATTGCCTTCTTTGCCCACTCCCATTTGTATTGCTTAATTTTCTGATTTTCGGCATGATATACAAACTACTTCCTGATACTTGGGTTGTGTCGGACATCATATGCCGTTTGCTTATAACTCCAGATTTATTATAGGCACTGTACAAAAAATAATAATATATCCTATCAAAATAATAGGTTAGGATCTGTTGACTGAAAGTATATAGTGAATGTGGTCCCAAAAGCGAAGATATCAGAATAGCTCTGCCCGCCTTGCCCAGGTGAACTCACGCTAGCTCTCATGTGCTGGCAAAAATTAAGTGGGGATAGGTCATGAACAAGGACTTCAGATATTCGTCAAAGCATAGCACTATCCTTCTTTATCCATATAAATATCAGTATATATTAATAGTTTTTTTTACGTACCTTCCAAATTAACTTTAATTCGTTTTTTTATATTTCCGTCTTTCTTTATTTATGTCCGTAAATTTACGAGCATCAGTATATCATACCAATTCTTCCCCTCTTACAAATATCGAGTATTCTGTTTGTTTATTTAACTATTTGTTCTTCAGCAAATCTCTCTCAATATTTTTTTATATTATATACTTTACTAATCTCTCGAGTTCTTTTCTACAACCTATTTTGTTTAAAACATGCCTACGCAAGAGCAGGACCAGTTCTAGCATTTGCAGGGCCCAAGGCATCAATCGATGAGTGGGGCCCCAAGCAAAATTATTGCATTGCGGAGTTGATTTCCTGAAAGAGAGGTGCCCAAGGTGGTTGTCTCGTTCGCCTTGTCTTAGGGCCGGATCTGCGCGAGAGTTCGAGGCGCAAGAGAGCAGTGTTCTTCAATGACGCCCCTACTCCATCCAGCCATTGTGTCCCACCCACCCACCCACTCCGTATTGGAAACAATTGACCCGTTACACTTAGGTGATGGTGGAATTATGACAATTTCAATTGGGGAAAAAAACCACAAAAAAACCCAAACATTGTGACAACGCACCTTTGAACGTAATCTGTAGGTGTGATTCCATCCCGCTGCCACTGACTTCTTGAGCCTCTTAGTCTGGTTCACTGCTTAGTATGCTCCCATGCGCTGTACTCCGCTATACTATACTATACTTATACTTAATATAGATGCATGGGAGCATACTAAGCAGGGAACCAGACTATGAGCCTCTCAGCTATGTATGTATCTTAACTTTATGTCTATACCAAACGAAAGTCACGTGTGAACGACCGAGCTGTTATTTATGTGGAACAGATGAACCTTTAGGATTATACAGATCATATTGTTTTATAATATTCTTGGCAGAATTAGTTTTCATAAATAATATATCTTATCTGTGGAAATTTAGAAAGACTCTCGTGTGCAGGGATATACGAAGGCATAAAGGTTAACACGGTACACGTGTACTTAGGGCCAGTGACGGTTACACGATAATATCTGCATTTTGTTGCAACAGTATACAGAAAAAAACTAGGTGGTGTTACTCTTGACAGGTTACTCTATACGGAGTTCTGCAAAACATTTCTTGCTCTGATAAAACACGATCCACTCTAGTAACACTCAGCTTATCTCAACATGGGCACGGTATTTATATATCTAGGGGTACTCTTGATAGTGTTATTTGTTTGGAAATATTTTTCGAAATCCAGCAAGGTAAAACGACTGCCACCCGGTCCACCTGGTAAACCGTTTATGGGCAACTTGCTCGATTTCAAAGGATCGCCTCATTTAAAATTTGAGGAATGGACCAAACGCTACGGACCAATTTTCACGTGGACTGTATTTAAAAAAAGGGGTGTGACAGTAAATAAGGCTGAACTAGTTAGGAAGTTGTTAACTCAAGAGCCTCTAGCCCAATATACAAATGACCGGTTCAATAGCTTTCAAGGGGAGTATGTTGCCTGGAATTATAAGGATGTTCTCTTCGGTGAGTTTTTTCTTCTCTTTTTACATCCTACAATTTTTATACCCTTATTGCATGTCACTCTCTTCAAGTATGTTGTATGTTGTTGTTGTTTTAGGGTTTAACGTCATTTTGCAGCACAGTATAGGCTATACATGGCGGCCACTACAAATCACAGGGCCTCGTTACAAAGAAAATTAGGAGTATTCGTCCATGAATCAAGGGATGGAGGTGGGGTCTAACCTGTAACAATATGACCAACCCCCATACCTTGATTCACGGACGGATACTCCTAATTTTCTTTGTAATGAGCCACTGTGCGATAAATGGCTGAGGAAGAACTCGGAAAATCCCAGAAAGAACCACCGATCCAAGAGAAATTACTAGCATGCTTTTTCACGTACCCACATTGACCGAGCCCGAGACACAAACCCACGTAGACAGGTGAGATGGCCACGATCGGTAAAGGTGAGCGCTTTAGACCACTCGACCAAACGGGCCCGTATGTATGTATTTTTGAATGTACGTATATATGTATATATATATATATATATATATATATATATATATATATATATATATATATATATATATATATATATATATATGTATATATATATATGTATATATGTATATGTATATATGTATATATATATATGTATATATGTATATATGTATATGTATATATGTATATGTATATATATATATAGATATATATATATATGTGTGTATATATATGTATATATGTATATATATATATATATATATATATATATATATATATATATATATATATATATATATATATATATATATATATATATATGTATGTGTGTGTGTGTGTGTGTGTGTGTGTGTGTGTGTGTGTGTGTGTGTGCTTGCATTGGCACATGATTGAGACAAGTGGAGGGAACTGATCAAATCTTCAGCAGCACAGTGCCTCGACGACCACACTAGGTCAAGAGATTTATGATGATGCTGATGTATGTATGTATGTATGTATGTATGTATGTATGTATGTATGTATGTATGTATGTATGTATGTACGTACACGTACGCATGTATGCATGCATGCACGCACGCACGCATGTATATATGATTGTATATTATGAAAAGTTACTTACTTTGTACTATGATTTTGTGTGTGATGCTGATTCTTAATATGTTTGTTTTTATTCACTCATACGATTTCCATTTGGTATATTAAGATTTGCATTCTCTCTAGCGAGGTATACTTGGGACGCCGAAACAAAAACGTGGTCGATAGGGAAAGTGAAGGGCTGGAAGCCTTTCTTTGTAGGTGCAAAACCAGTCTTTGTTGAAAGGGACGTAATTCAAACATCTACTAAGATAAGAGGCTCACAACATTTATAACCCATTAAATGGGTAACAGGAAACATTGTATACATGTACAACAATATTTGTGAATACACTGCGATACTTAGCACGGTATACCTACCGTATCTTAGAAACCAACTATGTTCTGTGCCAATGACCTGAATATTCTTTTCTTAAAATACGTCTTTAAATCGCTTTAAAAACTATCATGCTCTTCTTTAAAGCCAAGTAAAAGAATATTATATCCTTTTTAATTATCTGAAAAAGTTAATTATCTTGCGATAAAAGAAAATTATATATTTCTGCTGAAAAGAATACTACTACAGTACATCTCCATCCCCGGGCCAAAAATTTAACTTTCAATACCTTCTAGTAGACGGATTTGCTATGTATATGTTAATTGTTGCATAAGTTATAATTTAATAACTGTTGCAGGATGAATGAGCTCGCATTATAGCTCATATCCAGTGAAATACATTTTGCAGATGTTATGAAGTTTGGTGACAAAAAGATGTGCTGAAGCCTACATTGTACTTATTACACTATTTATATATAGTCAAGAAAACTTTGATTGGGATGCCAACGCCCGAGCAATATATGTTGTTTTATCAGGGACAGAAAGTAAACATGAAACACGGATTCAACAAACTGAACTTAAGAAATTAAGTAAAAAAATCAAATGTAAAAATCATAGAATGATGCCTCAGCGGTTAAATTTGTTCCTGAATATATTCACAACATCCCATTCGGCCACCAAATCGGAACCGTGATACGCTTCAAACATGAGATTAAAAATTCATAGATGTGTAATTTTCAAAATCATTTTGTTACATAAGCAACTGATTTCTACAAAAAAAATTACAAATTTAATTATTTTGTCATATAAAATGAAAAGGCTGTTAATATAATTCGAGATGATTCGGGAATATATCAGTACATTGTTTTACTGTCGGAAACTATATAAGAACAAATACGTTGAAAAATACCGTGTTACATAACACCAGAAAAATACCACGATAAACTAGCATACCGGTAAAACCAACAAATCTAATGTATAAAACGTTTTGTTATTTGTACATGCAAATCGCTAGCCTTTTAGGCGTTTTTGGCAAGTGGCCGTTATTGGACCAGTTGAATTATGTATGTATGTATGTATGTATGTATGTATGTATGTATGTATGTATGTATGTATGTATGTATGTGTGTGTGTGTGTGTGTGTGTGTGTGTGTGTGTGTGTGTGTGTACGTACGTACGTGTGTGTGTACGCGCGTGCGTGTGGACGTACGTATGTGCTTTTCAAAATTGTTCTCTTTTATTTCCTTAAGCGTTGTTTATTTTTTGCTCGAGGTGCCTTCTAAACAAATTGATCATGAAAACAAATTATATATGGTGTATTTGGTCATGTATTGCTTTACTGATGAATACGTCGATTCTGCTCAATTTACCTATTACACCTGTTAACATATTATTGTGTTTTAAATTTCTTCATTGCACAGAATTTCCCTTGCGACAAAAGCAAGCATTGATGCACTAAAGCTGCCAAATTCAAAATGTACATATATGCTTACTCTTTTCATAACATATTAAATTGTTGTAATAGATGCCTCCACCAAGCTTGAAACTTGTTATCATACTTTATATTTCTTTCTAATAGCTCTTTAGTGTTTGTCTCTTTGATCAAATCATTTTGCTCCTTTAATTTGTTTGCAACCTGATATTCAGACATTTTTTTCTTCTTATAGGCAGTATAGAATATAACAGCAGTTTTCCCCCCACGATATATCAAATCACATGTGCCAGTCTCTCTTCGGGTGACCTAGTCGCTATAAAGATAATTAGGGGTGGCGTGGCACAGTGACAAAGGCGCTGAAATCTAGGAGCTGGGTGTAGATAAAGAGTTATGATTTTTTTATGTATTGTTTGACTTGCATTGTACGGGCTTTGCTATAGCCAAGAAAATGGAAACAAATTTTATTTCGAAGAAAGCAAACGATGTACATGCAATGGTGATTTGTATTATTTCTTTCACTTCCTGTGATGGCAGCATCTTTATCACTTTTGTGTTTTCTTTATCTTTTTCGTTTGCAGTTTTACTTTAATTTACATGAAATGTCAGAACATTGGATCAATAAAAATAAAAACTCTCACAGCGAATAATTTCAAGTCATGTTTCGGTGTTATTTTCAGAAGTAAAAATTGGTCTTAAATCTAATTGTGAAATAAAAGGAAATGTTTTTCAAGATATATACAGTTGTTTCGACGTAAAATAACATTAAGTGTGTCATACTGAACTATTCATTATCCCAAACATTGTTATAAGGAATACACTTAATTATCGCAAATATTGTTATAAGGAATACACTTCATTATCGCAAACATTGTTATAAGGAATACACTTCATTATCACAGACATTGTTATAAGGAATACACTTCATTATCGCAAATATTGTTATAAGGAATACACTTCATATCCCAAACATTGTTATAAGGAATACACTGAAATGTTCAAGAGAACAATAAAATACTCCCTATATCGTGTACAGGATAATTATTGGCACATGCAGTCGCATTAAAAGTATTTATAGACAACATTATTTCAGATACTATTTGGAAAATACTTATTAATAGTCTATGGACGGTGTCGGAAATTGCTAAACTTCACAAAAGCAATGTCGGCCTTGATATTGATAATACGATAAGATAAGAATTCTTTATTTCAGACTACATAGTCTATACATCTAAATTAAAATATAGATATTAAGTGGAAACATTATAAATATAAAAGGAACATTTATATCATACGTACAAATATACAGATAAGTATACACAATTAACTGTGCCCTGCGTTGTTAAGAATGAAATTAAATGGCTGGCACATTTAAAGTGTACATTGTTCCATCTACTATGAATATGAAGATTTAAATGAATGTCATTGTTACAAAGAGATTTTAATATACAGTTCTTACTATTATATATTTTTCTCATCATTGAGAATACGTACTGCGAATTTCATTCTTTCAGCTTTGTTTAATATATCGGATCATGAACATAATTGCAAATGTTTTCATTGCAAATACTAATGACACAAGAAGCCATTAAAATAGATATCTAAAATTCCTTATACAATTTACAAGAGCACAATATGATTGGAATAACTGAATGTGAATAACTGTATGAATGAATACATTGTTTGCAGTATTGTATAATAGACGTCTCACCATCATCATCAGCTGTATTGCATATAGAGTTGTTAATGTATTAACAACTGGTATAACAAGTGTGGTTTAAAATGCATCAATAATAGAGTCGCTAGTATTGATTTTAAGACCGTTTCGTGGCCTAGTGGTTAGAGCGTCTGCCTCGGAAGCTGGAGGTCGTGCTTTCGAACCTCGGTTCAGTCATACTAAAGACTTAGAAAATCGGTACTAACAGCTGCCTCGCTAGGTGCTCTGCATTAAGAGGTTAGTGTTAGCACTGGTCGGCTTGGTGTCATGATAATGTGAATAGCTGAGATATCACTATAAACTTTCACACTGCAGACATTGTAGCGATATGACTGAAATAAAACTTAGGTAAAAATACAAATGGCGCGGACTCACGCACACGCACACGCACGCACCCCCCCCCCCCCCCAGAATATTCATTCTACTGGATTTTGCTGCCTTAAGCTTCAAGGAGAATTTCTTCAATGAATGTATTCTATTTCCTGCTCATTGTCTATGTAAAATTATTACATTCTAATATTACTAAACTATAAAAGAAAGACATGATCCCAATTTGACTGACATATTATTATCGATTAATTATATGGTTTCTTTGGAATCCGGCAGTTAGGTTATTGTGCAAACTGTCTAATTTGTTGACTGGAATGGCATTACTATTGATGTGTAGGTAACAACATCTGCCACTGACAAGTTT
The DNA here is from genome assembly GCA_029339505.1 of Unio delphinus. Lineage (NCBI taxonomy): Eukaryota > Metazoa > Mollusca > Bivalvia > Unionida > Unionidae > Unio > Unio delphinus. The sequence goes on along the minus strand of JAQISU010000106.1, from coordinate 16,368,207 downwards.
CATATGTAATCTTTACTTTTTAAAATTGATTATTTCTAAATTGATTTCATTCTACTTAGCTCTCAATATATTCCATGCGTAGTAGATATTTGTGTTTTTCCTATTTGGTGTCTTCCACTTCGGAAGAAATTCAGTTATATATGCTTTTATCTGTGACGTATTGCTCATCATTGCAGTTGTGCTGCGTCCATATTGTCGTCTATTTAAATAATTAAATTGTTTCTGCGAGTGGTGGTGAAGATTTTGAAATGAATGAATTTGCAACTCTGAATACGAGAATATAAATTATTCAATTATAAGATCAAATAACAGCTGATCAAACTGTGAATATTGCCAACGGTTTTGCGGACCAGTGTATACAACACCTTGATGATTGGATGCCAATTCAAGATTCTCTATATTTTCCATTTGAACAAGATGGGAACAAACGAAGGCATTGGCATAAAGTAATTACACAGAAAATTGGGAAATAAACAACCTTAGAATACAATGCAGAACACTTATATGAAACCCGGTTATATTAGGTATGTAATCTCAAGGAATGGCGAACTTAGAACACTTCTAAACACTACCCTTTCTAAATAAATAGATGTCGGATCAAAGTGGGTTTTTACTGAAGAACTTCGTATGATGTCTAGTTGGTCCTGTTGGCGTCTTTCAGTTGTTTAAAAGGCCTGGTACGGTGACCATCCTGAAAATGTTGATATCACCATTTCTCCTGAAAATGCTGATATCACTATTTCTCCAGAAAATGTTGATATCACTATTTCTCCTGAAAATGTTGATATCACTATTTCTCCTGAAAATGTTGATATCACTATTTCTCCTGAAAATGTTGATATCACTATTTCTCCTGAAAATGTTGATATCACTATTTCTCCTGAAAATGTTGATATCACTATTTCTCCTGAAAATGTTGATATCACTATTTCTCTTGAAAATGTTGATATCACTATTTCTCCTCAATAAATGGTCATATCAACAAGGAGTTTTGACTGAAATACGTCCTACCGTATCTAATTTGTCATAAGTGAAAATGGTACGGAACACATTTATTATAAGAGGGATTACAATTTTCCCGTAAAGAGATACAAGATTTACAATTGCAGAAATGATAGTATATTTTAAACTGGATGGCTAGTCAAGCGTTTGCATATCTGGGTGTATGAGTCATTAATTAATGTTCTCGCGAAAGGGTACAAGACTGGAAATGACAAACGTAGGGATGTTTTAGCAACAGCCTAGTTCTAGCAATTGTATTGGCGACTACTTTGGTTCATTTGAGGGAATACGCTGGAAACAAGAGCTGTAATGCAGGTATATGTTTTCGTCTGCCGGTTAAAAACTTAATAGATTTAAATTAATTCACTATACAAATACACATTAAGGTAGTTTGTATAACAAATTGAAAGTTTATGCGATAAAACTTTAAGGTTACTGGTTTGCTAAGCAAATCTACGTTAAGCTTTTCTTTGCTTATTAGCAATATATTTACATTTTCCGTGTAATTTCAGAACAACTTTGCTATTTAAAGGAAAATGAATCCTATACGTTTCCGATGCGTTTCGATTCTGTGATCATAAACTCAGTAACACAAATAATCAAAGCAAATAAGTCTTGTTAAACTTAACAAATAATTTATTCTAAGATGAACTTGCAGTGTTATGAACTAATTCTAAAATAACTGCAAAGTTATAGTACTAGTCTTAAAGAAATGAAAGTTTCGAATGAATTTTATATACTCTGATGTATTGATCTGCCATCAGTCCTGATGTAACACAATGGCATTGTCAATGACTCATTTGAATAAAGTCACATTAGTCCCATAATATTATTTTAGTGCAATAATCACTATGTAGTTCCTTAGAATAATCCTAACAAATGTATCTTCTCAGATTATCTAAACACGGAAGTAAGAATCCAAAAAGGACTCAAAAATAGGAATGAAATCAGTTCCTCATTTTTTCCCACCTTATATACAAGCAAACCGCCCTAAAATATCGTTTTTCTCCTATTCATTACGTGACATTTTGCGAACACCTAACATGGTCAAAGAATACACATAACTGATCTGTCCAATGGGAAGCAATTTAATTTTTAAAAGATCCCGCCTGACATGTCTATCCAATGGGAAATAACCCCAAATCTCCATGATGTCGCTCGAGAATATCAAGGGCTGTAATAAGCTCCGTAGATAGTGTCACTATTGTTTGTTTCTCTATGTAATGATCCTAGACGTGTGCGTAGAAGATACGTTACTTGTAAATGATAAATCACACGATACCCACCAAAACGTAGTTCAAGTTCTATCTGCTATTACAAGTGTAAGCTTAAGTTTTTATTGATATGCAAAGAGTACAGTCTTCTTCACACAGCGTTGTTTTATTTATCTTGTTCTAATTGATTAATAAAAAGGAACACGAAGACCTGTCAGATTCAAAAAAATTCTTAGAACAAATGTCTGAGACTTTCCCTCGCTTCAGTTACAGTTTTTGAGTCATTCTAAATAACAGTAGTCACAGACTTTCCAATTTAAAGTATGATCATGACACTTGCAATTCACCAAAGCCAGTAAACAAACACGTACACTGTTCTGACCTTTGGCTATAATTGAGGTACAAGATTTCTTGTCACAGTCTTCAACGTAAATGTCAGTGACCTATTTGTCTAGAATGCCAGTCTAATACGGACAGCTCTGACTTAAGAAGTTGTAGGTACAGACCCAAACAGACTGCTGTTTTAATCAAAGCGTAATTAAAGAAATATTTACAATATTTACAATAACAATAAAAAAAGGAAGAACAATATCTGGTTTTAAAGCACATTAATCACAAGTAAACTCTTGTTGCAAATTAGGGAGCCGTGGTGATTCGGTATTTAGTGTGCCCTACTCAGGAATAGACAGTTGTGGGTTCGTGTCCTGCTAAGTCCAGGCAGAGTTGGCATTTATGGTCTGTTCCAGGACTTGCTAAAAATTGTATATCTGGATAGCTATGTTCAAAATAACAGTAGTTTTTTTTTTAGTAGTAAAGATCTTACTTTAACTCTTAATATTATCCGAGGGTTTAAGGCCAGTATAGAATTGAAAATAAATGTACATGGAAAGCAGGTTGTATGTTTTAAACCATCCAATATTACTACGGTCTGTTAAACGAGAAAGCGATACTATGTTTGCCTTTTGTATACGATGTAAATGAACTTGTGTGAAACCACAAGCCATAATATATATATATATATATATATATATATATAAATTTGGAGTAAGTGTTAGTGAATTTGAACCATGCTTGGGTCGTTAGTAGTGAATTTGGGTACAAGCCGAATGACTGTCCCTTTTTTAACATAGTCCATATTAAAATTCCGCGGTGTATAAAAGTGATGTGATTGAAATGGCAGTATTTATGGGGGGAATATAATGGAATCAATAAGTTGGAACTTGGTAGGTACCGTTTATGTGGCCATAGTGGAAAATGGGCGTATGTATATGAGCGTGATACGCCGGAAATTCTGTGGATTGACTGGCCTAGGGTCGCGCAGTTAAATATTTCCCAGTTAGTAAGGGAATACTAGTGGAATTTCTATGGCATGACGGGCTTGCGGTACGGAATTCGGATGATAATGAATAAAAACCATGCAAAGGTGCAGTTAATGGGCGTTTGGGCAAGTTGTCTCCTCTGGGTCGCCAATTGATTAGAGCAAAGATTATTAGTTATAGCAGACACGTCTTTCTTTCCATTTTACAACTCAAGTTGTATGGAAGTCTTTGGAAATTTGGGGAAAACTTATGACTTCCAGCGTGACTCGCGCCAGGGTTTTGACACCGCTCGGTCAAGTGAATACCCCTGTCCGTGTAACAATATATATAGTTATATATATATATATATATATATATATATATATATATATATATATATATATAGTTATATATATTTTTGTTTGTTTGTTTGATTAGGATTTTTAACGTAGCTTTAACAATTTTTCAGTCATATCGCTACGATGTCTGCAGTGAGGCAGTTTATAGTGATGTCTAGCACTGAGACATCATGCCGCAGACATGTAGCATGATGTCTCACCCAGTCACATTATCCTGACACCAGGCCGACCAGTCCTAACACTAACCTCTTTATGCTGAGCGTCAAGCGAGGCAGCTGTTAGTACCATTTTTGTAAGTCTTTGGTATGACTCGGCCGGGGATCGAACCGACGACCTCCCGCTTCCGGGGCGGACGCTCTAACCACTAGGCCACCGGAGCGGTTCAGTTATATATATATATATATATATATATATATATATATATATAGAGTTATATATATACATTGAGTTATATATATAGAGTTATATATATATATATATATATATATATATATATATATATATATATATATATAGTTATATATAGTTATATATATATATATATATATATATATATATATATATATATATATATATATATATATATAGAGTTATATATATACATAGAGTTATATATATATATATATATATATATATATATATATAGAGAGAGAGAGAGAGAGAGAGAGAGAGAGAGAGAGAGAGAGAGAGAGAGAGAGAGAGAGAATCTCTCCTTTACAGTTATATAGCTTTCTGTTAAATAATGTGCGTTTATATACATCAAAGCTGCTTGTTTTTCATAATTAATTAATTATATATTTTATTGATGGAAAATTAAAACTTGATTTAAAGTGTGAGGTCTTAATAACAAGAGGCTTGGGTCAATTTTTTAGCCAAATGTTTGCCCATCAAATGTGATGTAATTGGTTTTATTTTGTGACTGACATTACCCAAATTGTCATGATGTTTACATATAAAGGTTTAACAAATAGGTGTTAGAAAATGCAACAGTTGTGTGCCGCATACTTTAAGAGTTATTTAATGGCATTAACTCCTAATCACTCATAACCGTCTTTCGGGAATGCTTGGAATTTATGACGAATATTATGATTGCACCTTTATCCAAGATTGCCAAAATGTGTAATACTTCCATTAAAAACTGCCCACATAAACAGTTTGTCACCATATGTCACGCTGTAAATATATACTGTTGTATCTTATATTAACTTAAGTGTTATAATAATAATAATAATAATAATAATAATAATAATAATAATATAGTCGCGTTCCATGGGTCAAACACTAACAATTAGGGTATCTGAAGTTACGTCCCTTGATCTCGTGAGTACAGACGAAACTACCGCTCTGTTGACCTATAAAATCTAGCGCATGGCTTAGTGCTGTTCTGATCCCTGTCTTTTTATCTTGTGTTCCAGGTCGAGCTGACGAGAATCTGGTTCGGCTGCGTAAAGCCATGCACAAAGGGTTTCGTTTATACGGCGACGGTGTCAGTACGTTCGAGAACACAGTGCAGAAAGAGTTGCAAAGGGTTGTCGAGCACATTAAAGACAAAGACGGCAAGGACTTTGATCCCCGACCCATTATCTCAGATTCCATTGGAAACCTTATTTCTATTCTGGTATAATAATAATAATAATAATAATAATAATAATAATAATAATAATAATAATAATAATAATAATAAAAATAATAATAATGATGATATTGTATAGCGCCTAATCTTTAGAAGCTCTAAGCGCTTTAAAACATCTACAATGATATGACAACAAAAAACAAAACACCATGCAATTAGAAGACATAAAATATGCTGAAATATTTAAGGTAGGAAACATTATTAGGCATTTATGTGTGTTCTTGCAATCGAAATAGGCGAGTTTTAAGAGCACTCTTGAAAGGGATCACTGTGTCGTTGTGTCTAATCTCAATTCATTCCACGTTGCTGGGCCTTGGTATGAAAAAGAACGTTGCCCATATGACTTCGTTTTGATAGTGGGAACAATGAGTATAAGACGGTCAGAAGAGGAGCGTAAGTATCTTGCTAGTGTATACACATGGGTGAAGCCAGATAGGTTATGTTGTACGGGAGTCCACCAGTGAAACGTAGCACAGAGAACAAATTTTTTGTTTGATTTTGGATCGAATGGATATTGGCTATGTAGGGTACAGAGAAGCAGGGAGGTGTGCTCTGATCGTGATACTCTACGGATGTTATAGTTGTCCAGTTTTGAAAGAACAAATGAAGACACAAGTGTTTTAGTGAAATCAGCTGAAAAATATTTGCGAATGGAGTTGATGCGTCTCAGCTCAAGATATGCAGCCTTGCATGTTCATGACATCTTGATACAATGTGAGTGTACTGTCCAGAGTAAAATCTAGGTTTCGTACTGACTGTATGAATTTAATGTTGGTGTTGCTGATATTTATTGTTTTATGTAAAGGATGTGAATGAGAAAATCTTTGTGTTGTGATCAGAATTGACCTCAGTTTTATAATCATTCATTTGCAGCTTGTTACATGTCATCCATGATTTCACATCAGAAATGCACCTCTCTACTCCTTGGATTGTAGCATCAACTTAAGTTGGGTGGCTTTATTTGTATATTTGGGTGTCATTAGCGTACAATTGGTGACACTGGATGATGATCAATGATACTTGAGAGCGGCTGAGTGTATAGAATGATTTGAATATGTCCAATAACATACCCCTGTGGAACACCACAACGTAGATCACCTGGGCTGGGGGTGTATTCAATTTGCAGATACAATTTGTGTCCTGTTAACTAAGTAGGACTTGAAGCACAGTACATCTATAGTGTGAATGCCAAATACATGCTGAAGACAGTGAAGTAATATATCACGGTATATTGTGTCAAATGCTACAGAGAAATCAAGGAGGGTGAATACTATAATCTTTCCGCTATCCAAAGCAGAGAGAATATTATTAACTACTTTCAGAAGAGTATTTCCAGTACTGTTGCAAGGGCTATATGCAGACTGCACATTACTAAAAAAAGTTTGTTGAATTCAGATGAGATACAAGTTTGTTTAGAACAACTATGTATCGCTGAACTTATGTATGGCAACTGTGTGGTGACGACGACTCAATTGAAATTGTGTTGTCAAGCTGCCATGGAAGATATTTGAAAACAGGTCCGTCAGGCCTATTTGGTCTCCTTGGAGACAAGGTAGTTGGAAGTGGTGTAGATCTGTTCTTTGACATTAGTAATCTCGAAGAGCTCTTTGCAGCTGGAACTCTTTGTGATCTTATTAATCCATTGGGATTATTTGGCTAAATGTACTATCAACTCCCAGTTAATCTTTACCTCCGATCTTCCCTGACTTTGATATATATATATATATATATATATATATATATATATATATATAGATATATATATATATATATATATATATATATATATATATATATATATATATATATATATATATATATATATATATATATATAGATAGATATATATATATATATATATATATATATATATATATATATATATATATATATATATATATATATATATATATATATATATATATATATATATATATCAAATGCCTAACATGAGTTAATTCTTATATAATTTAAACACATTTACTAAATATTTTCATCAGCGTATACCCATTTTATGCACATTCCGTAATATTTGGTTTCCCGGTGTGATTGTGTTCATTGATTTTATGACCACATTGTCTTGTTATTAAACAGATAATGAATTAGCAGTGATAGTTATTGAATAATATCAGCTTTGCAGGTGTATCTAATGTTTGCTGTGATACAAATGTGTGTGTGTGTGTGTGTGTGTGAGAGAGAGAGAGAGAGAGAGAGAGAGAGAGAGAGAGAGAGAGAGAGAGAGAGAGAGAGTTCTATGTTCGGAAGTTCAATTTAAGCAGGGTAATGCCTATATTAAATATTTTTCTTAGCTCTTGATGGCTCGTTCTTTCTCTTAGTTTCGATGTCACACATATTTCTTTCTTGAGGGGGAGAGAGAGGATTTTTAATGTATTTTTTTTTTAAAAAAATTGTCATATCGCTACTATAGTATCACTCGTCCGTGGATCGAGCCCACGACCTCACGCATCCGAGGTGGAGACCGTAACAAAAACTAGCAGTTAACACGATTTTATTTATTTTGCTTATTCAAAGATTTCAGATCTCTTCCACATTAAATAAGTGTATTATAACATATTAGTGTAGTGAACATGCTATCAAAGGTCGAACACATGGCAGTGTCGTTTGAATTATGATTTCTTTTTCTTTTAGCAAACTTTAATTTTAATGAGATAAGTGACATCTGTCACTCGACAATTTTTATCTTCAATAATTTTACGGCTACTGTACTTTCATTTCATCTCGAAACTTGCATTCATAAATAAATAAAAAATAATCTTTTTGTCAAAATTGATACAAGTGACTTTTCTAACCACCACCGATTCATTCATTCGAATGTTACGATGCGCGAGATGTTACATAGATATCAAACTGTCATTACAGTTTACGTCATCATGTCATTTAAATATTTCAGTACAGGTTTGACCATTCAACTAAACTAATGTTTATTGCATGATTCTGTGAGATGCTTTGTTTTGAATTAGCGACACGACGTCATGTGATTTATAATAATACATGATATTACACCGTCATGACATCATAACTTATTTCTATAGCGTACTCTAGTTTTAAAAAACCTTCACGATACTGGAACAAAACGAGTATGAAAATGTATGTATAACGTATGTATAAAGTAATGTGATAAAATAATTATTGACCTCTGTTTTGATGAAAAAATTTTTTAATAATTATATAACCATAGGTATCTCCGCTTCACGTGGTTGAATGCAAAGTATATTGGTTCAAAGAACGCCTGAGTACTCTTTTGAGAAAAGTCAAGATATATGGTAGGTCAGTAGCCAATGCGTAGGACACGATATACACAGTTCTGATAAGGTGTACGGAATTTTAGACAAATTTGTGAAAATCACTGAAGTATTCAGAGGAAATACGAAATCGTCGATATGATATCGTTAAGGAACAACACTATTTCGTCTTATAATTAAAAAACAATAGTTCTTCTAAAATTTAATACTAATATAGTTTTATTAAGGTCTGCATAACCCTTAATGCTGTATATTCTGGGTCTTAAAGTCTTCAAAAAATGTCCAGACTAAAACTATGGATCGTTGTGAACTTCTGTAGTAGAGTCCCGATATTAATATGGGTAAAAGAAGAGAACATCGGGTTTAATTAAATGAACTAACAGGATAGTACTTATTTTCCCTTCAAAATGCGCAGCTTCCATCATGACATCACAGCTGGCGAAGTTCTATCCGGTTTTAACTGGATCACACTTTTAGGTTAATTTAGTCCGAACAGTTCCATGTAGTTTAAGATGTTGAAGGTTGCAGTATGTGTTTCTCGTAAGGTGTATATAATGACTTTCCATGCAATATGGATGTATGAGGATAATACTAAAGGGAATAACCTTCATTAAACTGTAGCTTGCAATCAGATTCTAATTCAATTACAAATGTTCTAGTAATGAAATGTTCTAATAGAATCAAGTTCCAGTCCTGTTGGAAAATCAAAGATGGAGGACGATGAAGAATTTTGTATAAGCACATCACATATTTCCAGAGATAAAATCCATGAGAACTGAAGAGCGTTAACATGGATTAAAAAACTGGAAACTCAAACGAAATTGACTTAACATTAGCTGCAAAGACCGAAAACTAACTAAAATAAAAATTATATCGTATTCTAATACGCATTTTCGAAACCATACCCAAATTGCGAAATTAAGAAGGGGAAAGGAGTTAGGTGAATGTTGATATCACGCACTCTTAATATGACCCTGACGAGAACCAATCATTTTTACTTTAGGATTAAAAAGTTTACTTAATTCGCCAGTGCCATCTTAACGTTGACAAGAACCAATCATGTTAAAAGAGAATAAAATAAAACCTGTATACGTGGCTGCCATTAACCTTGAATCAAGGTCAGGATCTATGTCAACATTACTTGTTTACCAAAAAATAGTTCAGGCCAACCGATTTTCTGAAAAAAATATCTCTAGTAAATAAACTTACTTTTACAATAGCAAGTAATGAAAAATACAAAGAATGTTTAACTGACAAATAATACTAAATTTAAACAAATATATATCAAATCAGATATACGTAGCACGTGACCTGTATGACTTGTACTTTCATACACTGTGACGTCATTTCTCAAAGAAATATATACTTGACAACTTTCAAAGGTCCGCTGATGCAAGATTCATCGAAATATTACGTCATTTGTTTATCAGACATAATGGAGATATGTACAAAACATTATCTTTAGAAAATTTTCGCGATCTGATTAAAATCCGTTTTCTCTTGCCCAGCGTGAAGATCTGACAGCGACCTCTTTGTGACAACGTTTTGGTGGCCTGTTATGTTACCATAATCTCTAATTATATCAGCAAGTCAGATCAAGACCTGTATCTTGAAGTTTCGAAGATTGAGCGGCATGGCTAAGAACATCAATGTGTGCCGAACGACTTGAGTCACTTTCAGATTGATGAAAGCTGCATTTCCATTGGATAATTTAACTGTCACCAGAACATGACCCACAATAGGAGGCTGTCAGATCTTCACGTAGGGCAGTGGAGATCCGATTTTCATCCGATTGAAAACTTGGATAGCTCAAACATATCTAATGTCGCCACCAATATGTGGAAACATTATTGTTATTGAATTTCATGACGCCAACAAAAGTTTCAAAACTGATACGGCTGAACTGAACTCATCACGTAGGAGGTAGACAGAACACTACCATGATCTTGCATAATCTGATCTCACTGAAATGATATTCTAAATGCTATATTTTTTACCTTAATCAAAACACTTAGTTATCACAGTCATTTATGCAAACTCTACAGAAATCACCCTATCCATATTACAGATGTAACGATTCTGACGAGAAGCCTATTTTCGCGGTCTTAGATTATAGTCTCTAACAGGTCACAGTTCCATCTGCTTCCAATCCACGTGCCACATAATTTCAGAGAAAGAAAAAGTCTTGATGGAACGAGCAATTACAAAAGCGAAACTATTTTCGCCAAGGATAGGCTGCTAATCAACGCAAAACATGTTTGGACAAAACTAGTATCTCTTCGATTGTTTAAAATGTTTACAGATGGTCCTTCGTTCGTTGCTTAAATGACATGTACCAGCCACCAAATGCAGAGTATCAATTAAAAAAGGTGTTCTCCATGGTATATCAGTATTAGGGGCCAGCTTCGCACTGCTAAAATACATCGAGGTAAAGCAGACTAAACAAATCTATGAAGCCGCTAAGAAGAACGTCACAAACAGTCCATTTAGCCAAATTATCCCACTACAGTACTAAGATCACGGAGAGATCCAGATGCAGAGAGCTCTTCGAGATAACTAATAAACTAATGTCAAGGAACAAATGTACACCACTTCCAACTACCATCTCCCAAGTAGACATTCCAGGCATATTTGCAAATTCTTCCGTGACAAAGTACAAACCATTAGAGATTCGCTTGACAACACATTTTCAATTGACTCGTCACCATACAGTTATGATACAGAATGTCAACGACAACCATTAGGAGCATTTCAACCTATCTCTGTGGATTTAGTACGGATAATCGTGATAAAGAGTGCACCAAAGTCATGTTAACTTAATCCAATTCCAACATCACTTCTGGTTGAGGGTTGAGATCCAATATTGCCTTCACTAACTGATGTCATTAATATCTCATTGGGGGAATTACCATCATTTTTAAAAACTGCCATCGTAAAGCCTATGCTGAAGAAAAGAACGCGTGACCATAACCATTTAGAGAACTACCACCCAGTTCCTAATCTCCCGTTCGTATAAAAACTCTTAGGAAAAGTTGTTCTAGCCCAAACAGTCTTTTTAGCAATTACAGTCTGCATATTGCCCTCGCACTGAAACTACCCTTCTGAAAATATTTAATGACATTTTCTCTGCTTTGGATAGGGGAACCATTACAGTCCTCGCCCTCCTTTATTTGTCTACAGCATTTGACACAATAGACCATGATGTATTACTTCATTGTATTCAGCCTGTATTTGGCATTCAGAATATAGGCTTACAGTGTTTCAAGTCATACTCAGTCCACAGGACACAAATTGTATCTCCGGATGGAATTAACTCCAGCCCAGTTGATCTATGTTGTTGTGTAAGACAGGGGTATGTTTTTGGACCTGTTCTTTTCATTTTATGCATTCAGCCGCTCTCAAGTGTCATATATCATTACCCAGTGTCTCACCAATTGTACGCTGATGACACCCAAATATACAAGTCTAACCACTCAACTGAAGTTGATGCTGCCATCCATGAAGTAGAGAGGTGCATTTCTGATGTGAAATCATGGATGATATGTAACAAGCTGCAGATGAATGATGATAAAACTGAGGCCATTCTGATCACAACACAAAGACGTTCTCATTCACATGCTTTATCTCAGACAATAAATATCAGCAACACCAACATTACATTTTCACAGTACGAAACCTAGGTGTTACTCATGACAGTACTCTCACATTGCACCAACATATCATGAATATATGCAAGGCTGCATTTCTTGAGCTGAGACGCATCAGCTTCATTCGCAAATATCTTTCAGTTGATGCCATTAAAACTTTTGTGTGTTCATTAGTACTTTCAAGACTGGACTATTGCTGGCTATCCATTCGATACAGAATCAATTTGTTTTCTGTGCTACGTTTCACTGACAGACTCCAGTCTAACATAACTATCCGGCCTCACCCATGTGTATACACTAGCAAGATACTTATGCTCCTCTTCTGATAATCGTATACCATATGGACAACGTTCTTTTGCATACCAGTGCCCGGCGATGTGGATTTCTCATTGAAATTAAACGCAAAGATACAGTGATCCCTTTTCAGAGTGCTCTTAAAACTTAAACGTTTGACTGCAGGAACAAACTTAGAGACCTTATAATGTTTTGTACCTTAAATGTTTTCAGCATGTGTTATGTTTTCCAATTTGATGGTTTTTGTTTTTTTGCTTTTCTGTTGTGTAGTCTTATCATTATAGATGTTCTAAAGCATTTAGAGCTTCTAAAGGATAGGCGCTATACAAAGTCTTCATTATTATTATTATTATTATTATTATTATTATTATTATTATTATTATTATTTAATATTTTAGGTGAAATTTAAGCCATGTCATTTGTTTTCGTTTACTACTTCGTAGGGAAATGAAATAATAAGCTTGAACGGTTAATAATTTAGTTACACCGTCTTCTGACGGGTTCAACGAAATTTTACCATTCTTCTTTCTTATTTGCTTCGATGCCTCAGAAAACACCAACGTTTACTGGGTGTTAAAATCCCGTACACCCTGTCAAAAGACTGTAACTAATGATATTCCCATAAGCAAGATTTAGTAATGGTATAGTAAATATTAACTTTGAGAAATGCTAACATTTGAGAACCATTCTGTATTTGTACACATTTTCTTTCTAGCTCTCTGGAAGTCAAATTGAGTCATCCGAAGAATCGAAAAGGATCTGGAAGTTGTCTAACCACATTCTTCGATCCTTAACACCAGTATTTGCATCCTTGATGGACACATTCCCCTTCCTGCGTTACTTTCCATGCTCCATCCGAAACACAGTCTGTGACGTCCTAAACGCAAGAGATGAAGTCATTTCTAAATATTACACGGCGGCAAGGGTAGATTCTCTTTTTCTCTCTTTCTTTCTCTGTACGTATGAATAAAATATACTTCATCTGATCCAGTCAATGTTGATTTTATTTAGCTATGACAATATCATGTATTTGTATTTACTGGCAAAACAGTCAATGAATGCCAGAATTGTGATGTCCATATTTCAGTGACATTGTCTTCGGATTACTAAACTACTATCATATGAGTGATAACAAGGACACAAACGTACAGACAAAGTATACTGACGGTAGCCATTGATCCTGTCAATGTCGCATATATTATCGGAAGCTACGTCATTACACAGGATCGATTTTCAGTCAAAAACACGAGTCGAAAAACCTAGATCATGTGTTGCCATTTAGATTATTTGCTATTTTGCTCGTTAAATACGCTATTATATGTGTAACTAAAATACAATGTTTCATCAGAGAAATAAATGTATCAGTATTGCTTGGGCATCACACCGTCTTAATTAACCATGTTCAAATAAAATGAAAAGGTTTCCTCGGAAATCGACTATGCTGGAGACGGATGTAATGTTTTCTTCCAGGAAACATACGAACCAGGAAAAAACAGGGGGTTTGTGGATGCCCTTATCAAGTTACAAGAAGAGGAAGTTGACGAAAATGGCGTCACTTGGCTTAAGGATGAACACATAAAAGGGTTGATTGTAGACTTGGTGTTTGCAGGTAACGATGAATAGTTATTATTTTACATAGGACTCGTGTACCCTGTAAAATAAATAATTACTTTATGAATTTTCAAAATTCTTAAAAGAGGGATAATAACAGTATATTCTTGCATAATATTAATATGTTTTCATGTTAACAAATTGATTTAATTCTTATTGCATTTTTTATCTGTATTTTAAAACTCTTTTTAAGTTTCAATATATTAATCTACGGACAGGACCATAAACTAAATAATTACGATAAGGTCCGTAGTCAGTTGATCATCACAATTTAACGTTCTATAGGACGATTAACGTGCAGGGAACAACGGTACCTCGAACATCTGTGCTGGCTGGAGCTATTGTCTCATGCCAGTTTGCAGAGTCTAGAAAATCGTATCTGATTCACCACAACCAACACGATATAGGGCTTATACACTTTATTACATCCAGTTGTGTATGACAAACGAAATATAACTTGATCAATGCGTCTGCTGCAGACTTTACCCAGTCGAATATAAGGACAAAGAATCATGGTTTTTAGATTCCAAGTTTCATCAACTCGTGTACACAGACTGTTTAAAACAATCTTAATGCAAAACCAATAAAGACCCGTCATTCAGATCAAAGAGTAACGTAATATTGATTTGAACGTAACTGTAACAGCATAAGGTATAATACTATAATATTTTATTTTTTGAGTTGGATGTGATCAATACCTTCAGTTCCCTATTTGTGCCTTCTCTGATTCCATGATTTTACCCAACTCATATACGTTTGCTTATAAATTATATAAACTTATTGACACGGAGAAAGAGATACTATAATTAAAATATTAGTCTGTTACCACTATATGTAGATCGTACATGACTTGTCAATCCATTCGTCAGACGTGAGTTTGCCACGCGTTTACGAATGACTTTGCAAATCATGCACGATTCTAAGTAGTTTTGTTGTTCTGGGTTTAACACCATTTTCAGTACAAGATATACTCTATGTGGCGGCCAGTGTATGTGGTGGAGGAAGAACCACCACCCACATGAAGATATTGGCAATCTTTCTCACATACCCACCTTGGCCAAGCCGGAGATCTGAAAATTGAGGACAGAGCTCAGACCCCAGAGATCGGTAACGGCGAGCACCTTAGACCAGCCGGCCACCTGAGGCCACATTTCTTGTCGTATCCAGCCCATTGGACATAACATCATACATGGACATGGATGGCACATATTTTAACCCTATCGTGGCAACCGACTAAAACCCGAAGATTTTCTGATTATATGGAACCTCATTGAACAACCGGTATCTTTAGTTAGTCCATTCGATTTGTCTGTTTGTAGAATATTCTTTTTCATGCTTATACTCGATATATTTCTATATTATCAGGCTTAATGACAACTACTAATGCTATACTCATCGCAATTCTTCTGCTGATTCACCACCCCGCCTGTCTGGAAAAGGTAAAGAAGGAAGTCCTGGACATAATTGGTCCCGACAGACCGCCATGTTTGAAGGACCGGGAGTATATGCCCTACATACAAGCCGTAATCTTTGAGATCTTGAGATACAGTGCGCATATCTCTATTCCACCCCCTCATAAGTTAGTATCCGTAGTTTTTCATTACGCAAAAGTTACCATACAACCGATCAGAAGCCTATATTTAAATTGACTTCTCGGCCCTTCGTGGCAACTGCCAATCTACTAGTATATAAAAAGAAATTGCATTTACACGCTAACCAGATTAATCGCATAGTTTTTGGTGTTTTTGTTCCACATGTGGTAAGGGTTTAGTGGTCTATAAATGGCCCGGTTGGTGACCTAAGTAGATTGCACAATATAACACATACAATGTCAACTCGTTATAACGTTAACATCATAATTTTTGCACGAAATATTTAAATATTTAAACGCAATGACAATTATTATTTTCAAATGAACGGATTAAAATAAATGTGTTAATTAGTGGATATGGCATTCATCTCTAATCAGAGAGCTCATTTTATTTGTGAATTTTACAAATTTGTTTAGTCGCTGTTTATACACGTCTTATGTTGTGATGATAATACATTTCTTCAGTATTGCCCATTTGCATGTTAAACACTGCAGGACATGTATAGTAAAATACATCAATCGTAATTTTTCTCAGAGAAAAACGACAAACAAAGACAAAATAAATGTAATAGTCATTTTAATTATCTATAACGCTCCAGTGTGATTTTAAAGATCACAATACTCATTGGAAACAGTTGTCTTGATTAATTTATGTTGACTTAATGTATGGTTTATACATGGCTGTGTAGGTATTGGGTAGATAGAAACGTGGTACGACATCTTTGAGGTTTTCGTTTTTACTTGAATTTTCTTTACTGCAGGGTACATGAAGGCTTTATATATGTACTTACTTCCAGGTGCACAGAAGACATTGAATTCGAGGGGTACACCATACCGAAAGAGTCAATAGTTTGTATTTTACCTTATGTCTTTGATTTGTAATATTTTTCTGTGTTACCCATATGCATGAACAGCATCCGACCAAACAATATATGAAACTAAGTCTCAAATATATTTAGGTATTTAAAATAAAAGAGATGCAGTCTGATCATTTGAGGATTTCACTGAAATCCAGGTCCTTGACTTTCCTATAATCTGTCTGAAATTGGTATGAATTTGAAAATGCTTCCATACTTTACGAAAGGAGACCTTCTTTTTCAGGATATCTTTGTGGTTTCTTTTATACTCTTTTTATTAGCTTGTAATTATTAATGTGTTTGGATGTTGAAAACATATAAGATACAAAACATTATTAGGTCTCTAAGTTTGCTCCTGCAGTCGAAAAAGGTGAGTTTTTAGAGCACTCTTAAAAGGGACCACTGTGTCTTTGTGTCTAATTTTAATGGGTAATTCGTTCCATAACGCCGGGCACTGGTATGCAAAATAACTTAATCCATATGACTTCCTTTTCATAGTGGGAACAATGAGAATACGATTGTCAGAAGAGGAGCTTAAGGATCTTGCTGGTGTATAATAATAATAATAATAATGAGGACTTTGTATAGCGCCTAATCTTTAGAAGCACTAAGCATTTTACACCATCTATATTGATATGACTATTCTACAGAAAAACAAAAACAATGAAATTGGAAAACATAAAAACATGCTGAAAACATATATGATACAAAAACATTATTAGGTCTCTAAGTTTGTCCCTGCAGTCGAAAAAGGTGAGTTTTAAGAGCACTCATAAAAGGGATCACTGTATGGGTGTGTCTAATTTCAATGGGCAATTCATTCCACATCGCCGGGCCCTGGTATGAAATAGAACGTTGTCCAAATGACTTCATTTTCATAGTGGGAACAATAAGTATACGATTGTCAGAAGAAGAGCATAAGTATCTTGCTGGTGTATACACATGGGTGAGGCCGGATAGGTATGTTGGACTGGAGTTTTGTCAGTGAAACATAGCACAGAGAACACATTTTGTGTTTGATAGCCAGTGTAGTGTACAGAGCAGTGGTGACGCGTGCTCTGATCGACGTACTCTAAAGATGATCCGATCAGCTCTGTTTTGAACTTTTGAAGATTCTGGAGTAGATATTGTAATGAATCAGACATAATTGAGTTACTATAGTCCAGTCTTGAAAGTACTAATAAACACACAATTGTTTTAAAGACATCAACTTAAAGATATTTGCGAATGGAACTGATGCGTCTCAGGTCAAGATATGCAGCCTTGCATATATTTATGACATGTTGGTGCAATGGGAGAGTACTGTCATGAGTAATACCTAGGTTTCGTACTGACTGTGTGAACTTAATGTTGCTGTTGCTGATATATATTGTCCGAGGTAAAGGATGTGGATGAGCAAGTAATTGTGTTGTGATTAGAATGGCCTCAGTTTTATCATCATTCATCTGCAGCTTGTTACATGTCATCTATGATTTCACATCAGAAATTGCACCTCTCTACTCCAATGGATGGTAGCATCAACTTCAGTTAGGTGGCTAGACTTGTATATTTGGGTGTCATCAGGGTATAACTGGTGAGACACTGGGTGATGATCTATGACACTTGAGAGCGGCTGAGTGCATAGAATGAAGAGATCAGGTCCAAGAAAAGACCCCTGTGGCACACCACTCCATAGATCAACTGGGCTCGAGTGTATTCCATTTGCATAAACAATTGTATCCTGTTGACTAAGTAGGACTTGAACCATTGTAAGGCTGTATTGTAAATGCCAAATACAGGCTGAATACAATGAAGTAATACATCAGGGTCTATTGTGTCAAATGCTGCAGACAAATCAAAGGAGGGCGAGGACTGTAATGGTTCCACTATCCAAAGCAGAGAAAATGTCATTAAATACTTTCAGAAGAGTAGTTACAGTACTGTGGCAAGGGCGATATGCAGACTGTACATTGTTAAAAAGATTGTTTGAATTCAAATGAGATACAAGTTGGGTTAGAACAACATTTTCTAAGATTTGTTTATATGAATGGGAGATTAGAAACTTGGCGGTATCTCTTTAAATCGTTATGGTCAAATGTTGGATTCTTTACCATGGCATTTTTGAAAAACGATGGGAATATATTAATAACATCGGTTAGTGAAGGCAATATTGGATCTAAGCACTCAAACATCAGTGATGTAGGAAGTTGGATCAAGTTCACAAGACTTTTGTGCATTCTTCATCACGATTGTCTGTACTAAATCAATAGAGACAGGTTCAAATGCTCATACTGGTTGTCGCTTAAATTCTGTAATATAACTGTATGGTGATGAGTCAGTTGAAACTGTGCTGTCAAAAGAATCTCTAATTGTTTGTACTTTGTCAAGGAAGAAATTTGCAAATAGGTCCGGAAGGTCTACTGGGGAGAAGAAAGTTGGAAGTGGTGTACATTTGTTCCTTGACATTAGTTTGTTAGTTATCTCGAAGAGCTCTTTGCAGCTGGAACTCTCCGTGGTCTTAGCACTGTAGTGGGATAATTTGGCTAAATGGACTATGTTTGTGACGTTCTTCTTAGTGTCTTCAAAGATTTGTTTATGAATAGTTAGTCTGGTGGAAAGCCTAAGTCTCTCTGCTTTTCTGCGTTGTCTTTTAACAGTCGATGTGTGTGTGTGTGTGTGTGTGTGTGTGTGTGTGTGTGTGTGTGTGTAACAATGTCTAAGTACGATTATAAACCATAAAGGACCACAAGACCAAGGTGTTCACCGACAAAGAAGAAACACATTTATATATTCAACAGGCGTATGATACATTTGTCAATAAGATATAATCGTCAGGAAATGCATGGCCACGAGTAGTTAGTTAAGTAGTAAGTATCGAGATCCATCGCCGAATGATTGCAATCCGATTTCTGGCTAGCAACAAAATATACCATTCTCTTTTCCTTACTTGTATCGCTATATTAGTAATTTGTTCAACATGTTCGTAGTAATTACCAAGACCAAGAGATAAACATTATACCGTGACGTAATCTTGTGTCATGAGGTAGCGCCCTTTCTTTAGGACCTGTGACGTCATCATATTGGCATTATGATAGTGTTGCTTTCATATCTAACAAGTGAAAATCGCGTTACCGACAATTGTTCAATTAAATTTAGAGTAACATTTTGCCGTTATTTAAGATGTGAATAAAGCTTTAAAAGATCACTTTCATGACATCATACAGTATTATTGTTTTTGTATCGTGTATTCGTCAAATTTATGGAGACGTCCCAGTCCGTACTCTAAATGTGTCCGTTTTTAAATTTATAGCCATACGAAAAGTCTCCTGTATGCATATATGTATATCAATCAATCAGAATCAATCCATCAGTCAATAATTAATAACGGATGTCGTTCCTCTTTGCTACTTTAGATTCTATTGAATTTTTGGTTCATTCACCATGACCCGGAAATCTGGGGTGACCCCTGGCAGTTCCGGCCTGAACGTTTCCTTGACGACCACGGAGATCTGGTTCCTCCTGAACACAATCTGCGACAATCGTAAGTTAAGCGGCAACTATGATCACTGAGATTCATTTTATGGTTATAGTGACAAAATATATTTTCCATTTAAGTTTGTATTTAATAACTTCAAGAAATTTGAAAGTTTCTGCATTACCTTTATATACGTCGGGGTTTACTGTTTACAGTTCAACGTGCACGATGACTTGGGGATCAGATGCAGTGTATCGACAAGAAGCGATTGGAGTCTGATTCGGCTTATTTCAATTGGTTTCATAGACAAGTTAATGAATTTCGTTTGTTCATAATTACAGATTTTGAAAAAACATTCTGGTACACAAAATGCGTGAAAATCATTATAAAGTATCAAAAAAGTTCGGGGTCCAGAATGCACCCATCATTTTTACCCGAATGATGAGGAAACTGCTTGAACTTTAAGAGGGACCGCAGTTTCAAATTTCATAGACAATTTGTTCTTGGCAACACATACTTGGGAAGAACACGTGATATTACTGAGAAAAGTTCTGGAAAGACTTAGACAGGCAGAGATCTCTGCCCGACCCTCAAAATGTAACATTGGATTTCGGAGACTTGCTTATCGAGGACACACACGCTCAGTGAAGATATATTAACCCCAGACAGTGCTAAAGTCGACCTACTTCAAAATGCTGCACGTTCAACTACAAAAACTGATGCGCGATCTTTTATTAGGATTTGCAGGTTATTCTCGTACATATGTTGCAAATGTAAGCGCTATTACTAGTCCGTTGATTGACTTGACAAAGAAGAAGGCTCCGACAAAGGTTATTTGGACAGACGCTTGTGAGAGAGCATTTCAGACGCCGTAGTGAGACTATCGGACGTGACAACACCGACGGTTCTGGCGAGTTTTGGTGCAGTTTTACTGCAGGAGCATGATGGCAACTTATTCCCAGTTGCTTATAGTAGAAGGAAGTTGTTGCCAGCGAAGCGTAAGTATTCGGTTACCGAAAGAGAATGATTTGCGATTATATTTGGGGTCTCTAAATTATGGCTGAAAGTTTATTCTGGAAATTGACCACCAGCCACTTGCTTATTTGGCCCAAGCTAAATTGACAAATTGTCGTTTAATTAAATGGTTAATATTTCTTCAGCAATATCAAACTCAGTTGTGTTACATTAATGAAGATTCAATATATGAGCAAATTGTCTGAGTAGGCTAGTTGGTTCTGAAGTAAAGGCGTCGACTAAGGAGATGTAAACAATAACATGGATGCAGCTTCAAAACTGAGAGAGCGAAATACCAGATTGTTTTCTTACAAATTGGCCTAGACGTGCCCCCACTTTGTAACATACCCCCCTTAGTAATAGGGATTGTTAATTGAATTTAGCTACGTTATCTAGGGAATGACCTCGCTCGATATTATGACATATTGTGATTGAAAATATAGCATATCAACAGAGAACTGGGCAGGATTATTTTGAAGAAATGATGCAATACTCAAACATAATAATAGTAGTAATTTCAATTCAACTTAAATGATATCAACAGGATTTAATATCAGTGTATAATTTGGATTTATTTCTTCATCATAACGAGTGGTGAAAAGACCGCACCTTCCTCTCGACCGTGTTCCAACGTTTCCTATTTCCTCGAGTTTTCCTTTTCGTCTACATCGTCCTTCTTTGACTCTCGTAGATTTTACTCTGAACTCGTCATGTCCCCTTTCGGACTTCACTCGTCACTTTTCCATTTTCCCGGACTTCACTCGTCATTTCTCCTTTTACGTACTCCATCATCCGATTGTCGAGTCTTAATCTTCCTCGGAAAACTGTTTAATGCTGTTAACTTTAGAACTTGTGCATCCGTCACTAAACCCTGTCTTTTTCACAAGTCAGACACGTTGTCCCTTTCTTGTTTAACGAAGAAAGCACTGTTGTTTTCCTAGGCTTCCTAGGAGCTAAACTATTCTTTCTCAAAACATTTCCGAGAACGGAATTTTGATCAAGGTTGTCACTTTAAATTCATATTACTTCCAAGGTGTACGCCTTAAATTCACTCTGCCAATCATAAGAAGTGGTTTCTAAAGACTAATTCCTTCTACAGTCATTTGTTACGTCAGTCAAAATCTCTGAATTATGTTAAATAATCTTTCCCTTTGAAGAATGATTATTTGACAAGGATCGGAAGTTCAGCTGTCTCTTTCTCAAACCCGTGTTAAGATATCCGGTCAATTTCATTGAATCGGAACACTGGCCCCTTTGACGTTTTAACGCTGTAAGGTACACAGTTAATAATAAACGTCGAAATGACCATTTGCCAAGACTCCCCGGTCTAATTGGGATAAAATCTTAATACACAGTGAATTCAACTTTAAAGTTTAAAACTTATTCAAAATTCAATACTTCATAAACATATATCACTATGCCGACCACATGCGATGTATTTCTTGAATAACTGGAATGGTTTAGTTGTTAGGCTTGTTTGTGGATTTGTGTGCCTATGTACATTGAGTGTTTCACTGAGCTTAGTTGGTTGAATTTAATATTGATGACGTTATGGAGAAAGTCTTAATCACACAAAACTAAAGAGAAAAAACAGTTATGTTTTTCCAACTTACAATATACGAGAAAATCCATAATATAGACATTAACTAGTACTAGTGAATTGTCTTTATGTTGTTATACAGGGTTTGATCTTACTCTGTAATTAAAGCCTCTAAAAGGTCAGTTATACTGTGTAAATTAAGCATGCAGAAAAGGTAGTGGATAATAACTGTACACCGATTCGAAATGTGTGTTTTATTCGTTAACAAATGGTTTTTTATTCTCTATAATGAGCACACCGACCAGTCGTTTGTGTAGTTAGAGGGATGGGATGATGATGGGGGATATGGTGCCATCTAAGTTTAGTCCACATCCATTTAAAGCTAGCCTGGTGAGTCATATTTATAAATATATTGTGACACTGTCCTTCTGTTATTATCAAAATTGATGTATTTCTTTCATCGAAGAGATAAAACTTCAGATGATACCTGTATAACTATTTAGCTCACCTGAGTTTAATAATTAGTGACGCAATCTTCCGTCCTATGCCTGAGCTACTTACCACTCTACAAATGATGTTTCTAATAGGCTTCTTGGTCAGGCTTGGATGATGAACAATTTATCAAGATCTCGATACGTTCGAAACTAAACGAGATCTATGCACATTAATAATATCATCTTGTATCTTATTGTCTGTGCTTGTTACCGCCCTGGTGACTA
Organism: Unio delphinus; assembly: GCA_029339505.1. Classification (NCBI taxonomy): domain Eukaryota; kingdom Metazoa; phylum Mollusca; class Bivalvia; order Unionida; family Unionidae; genus Unio; species Unio delphinus. The sequence continues at coordinate 16,344,711 of JAQISU010000106.1, read as the reverse complement.
TATTTTTTATCCGACTTTGCTCACCCTTGGAAACAAAGCTGGTATCATTACCTTTTGGATGTGTTCAATAAAGAGTGGCAACAAAGTATAATAATGAGGCGATACTGCATTTGACATTGTTGAGGTTGCAAAGAGTGTAGGATACAATAGTTTTAAACTGACTTTGACCGATTAAATCCTTATTTCATTAAATTAGTGCTTAGGTAGATGGCGAGCCAGATTCACCCATAATGATCACGTGATCTTAACTTTGATTGGCTGAGTTTGTTGCCACTCTGCTGGCTATATGTGCTTTCAGACGTTGGATAACTTTGGAATATAGACATAGATTATCAAGATCTTACAATGATTTAGATAAAGAGCGATATACACGCATGCTAGTGGATTGATTTTGCATCTGATTGACTGAACTTGACATACTTTATATATCATCAGTGTATCGGATAACTGTTAAAATCAGGTGATCATACATCTGAATGGTTGGGCTTATTTCCACTCAGAAATTTTATTTTGATAGGTGCTTGATTATATCTAGCAACGTAAACCATCAACGTCCTGGTGAACAATGGCTGGCGCGGTCCTTGTTGACCCAGGCGATGACCGATCCAGTATGGTAACTTCAGATTTGTCTAGCATTTATCAGTGTGTCTTGGGCAAAAGTCATCTGGCCGAGCCCATCCCTCTCTAGACCAAGGAGTTGCCAGAAGGGGATGTAGTAAATTGGCCAGCTGTCTTAGGGTCTCCACTCCGAATATTCTTATTAGGTTTACTCCCTTAGCCGTTGGCTAACTAAAGCCGACCTGCAAGGTAGCAGGAGACTCGTGTATGGACGGGTGCGTCCTTTTCCCGAGCAGATAAAGCATCTGCCACTGCCCACAAGACGAGCTTGCCGCCTTAGTGAAGAACCTGGATGAAACATCTTTCAGGTCTGACATGGAGATAAGCGCTGAGAAGACAAAGCTGATGACAAATAGTGGCAAACAAATCTCAAGTCAGAAGACAAAAAGTGGAAACAGTGAGCCAGTTTGAATATCTTTTTGTTCCATAATCACCGAAGAGGGATCAAAAGCAGAAACTTTGTCATGAGCAGCATAAACAAGGCAGTTATGTCAAAGCTAAGACCCATCTGGAGAGACAAGAATATCTGTCAGAAAACCAAAATCAGACATTTGAGTGCTCTAGTATCTCAATCTTTTGATATTCGTGTGAGGCCTGGACACTGACAGCAGAATTAAAGCGAAGAATCCAGGCACTTGAAATGAGATGCAACAGAACCATCCTTCCATTCTCTTATATGGACCACATCATAAATGAAGAAGTGCCTAACACCATCAGGCGCAAAGTAGGCCAATGTGAAGACATCCTCACCACCGTCAAAACGATAATGCTGAATGCTATGGCAATGTCACTAGAGCCACCAGTCTATCCACAACAGTACTGCAGGGTAGCTTCAAGGGTACCAGAAGGAGAGGTAGACAGAGAAAATAGTGGACTGACAACATCACAGAATGGACGAGGAAAAGTTTTGCGGTGACACTGTCATTGGCGCATGATCGAAACAAGTGGAGGGAACTGGTCAAATGTTCAGCAGCACAATGCCTCGATGATCACAGTAGGTCAAAAGATTGGTGGTGATGATGATGATGATGATGAAACCATCAACATTTCTGATGAATACTGGTATGTGAATTAGTGAAATACATGCATACTAATGGTCTGAACAGCATTACCTATCAAAAACTATTTCTTGTCCGACTTTGGTAGATCTTGTTAAACTTGATTTACATCATTAAGACCTTAGACAATGTAGATTATGAGGAAGATATATGCATTTTAACTGTATCTTGATCTTCAGAAATTACGATCATCAGACTATAATAAAATAAGTAAACGTAACGCAATAGAAAGTGTGGCATACCCCCTATTATGTAAGCCACATGAGATATGTCAGTTCTAACTGGGTCTCCTGCTTTACGGAATGGCATCCCTGTTTGAATGTTTCCGTATATAGTGATAGTATGTCAATGGCATTTAGCTAGAACATAATGAAACTTTATACTAATACTTCTATTTTATAAGCTTTTCGATAATGATATTATTATTTGTAAATTAATTTAGAATATAACTAGTAACAAAGTTTTATTCAAGATGTCCACCTCCCATTTCTGAGACAAATTATCTCATGCTAAAGCTTAATTACATCGCTAATGAGATGAAAATGGATGCATGCTGACTTTTTCACAAACTAAATTTCGAAACCACGCCCTACACCTTATTTCAGACGAGAACATTATCTCAACAAAGAAAGTACGAAGTGAGATTGTACCTTTTTTAATATCACGCTCTACAATTTCTAATCAATGGGGCGCGATTATTAACTTTTACCGTTTCGTGAAAAAATTGTATGAAGTCTTCTAGAACCGTCTTGTCAGAGTTTCTTTTTTTTATCGGATTACAAGTTAAACCATTGTCGATGAAAGACTTGTACGAAAACATTTGGAAACTTTAGGTGGGTTAGTCTCTTGCAGGAGTCATTTTTACGCCGCTGATAGCAGGAATTAATGGTAACATTAGTTTAAATTAATGTAATCGATGCTTTTATTTACCTTCAGGCTAATATTGTTTGGAGTTGGCAGACGAAGCTGTGTTGGAGAAACCATGGCTCGTTCTAGAATGTTTTTGTACCTGGCGACCTTGATTCAACACTTTGACTTTGGACTTCCCAAAGAACATGACGTTATCTCCCATGACCCCCGTGGTTACTCAGAGACGGTTATCCTTGAACCACCACAATACTTTGTCACTGCTGTTCCACATACTTAGTTATCACCGTCGTCCATGGATCAATGAGATCAATCTCTCAGCTATAAGATTAGCATATAATCTCGGGATTTGTTTTCATCGTAATCAGTAGTACACAAGTGCGTTAAATGACTTTGCGGAAGCTTCAGGAAACTTAGTTCCTTTTAAAAATAATATATACAATCAGAATAAAGGTAGATGTTATGCTGTGTACCAAAATGGTTCAATATGTGACGCTCTTGCTTCTGTTCAAATGTAAATTCCATAAAATGTTTATAGCCGTGATATTTTTTCTTCTTTTTTGTTGGTTGTAACAAGGGTTGTAGAAATGCCTTGACTTGTTTAGGCCTCATTTTCGCGGATTTTTCCATATGTAACAAGATGACATTTAGAAACTCGATGCAGCTGATATATAACTGTTAATGATAACTTTTTTCGTCTTGATTATTTTAAGTATGTTTATACGAAAATATTTTTGAAATATAAAAATTGATAAGTTAAATTTTTATAGAAATTTAGATAAACATTTAAATTGAGGAAATTATTTTTTTGAGAACAAATTACATACAATTTTTTTAGCTTAAAACTTACAAATTGTAGACAGCAGCGTTGTCCTGTGAATGGTATTTAAGATAAGTGGTAATCTGGGTCAGTACAACGTATAACATTTTGTCAGATAGCTGAGTGATTTATGCAGCGAGATGCCTGTTTGTAAGTACACAGTAAAGAAACAATGACAAGTGCTATGTTCTACATGTATTGTGTTAGGTACTCAGCACGTTGTTAGTATGTATAATAGGGCACTCAAGGTTCCTATTTTGATGGGATTAATTAGTACCATGTTTATAGCAAATAAGCATTGCATTTCAAGGTCAATAACCACAAAAGGCTACAATGTAAAAGGTAGTTACAGCTCTGGAGAGGCTTTACAATATTGAACAATAGTGCTCATCTCTCTCATAAGGACTCATTTAATATCTTTCAATGCTATACATGTGATATAAACTAATCCTGGTCAGTTATGACAGATATATTGCCTATGTCTTAATGAAACCTTTGTATAAAACTGGACCACTGGAGAACGTCCAATTCATCCACCATGATCTATACATATAACAGCATAGAACTGAATATGTATACTATGATTAGCTTAATTGTATACATCAGTAAGATGCAGGTATATGAAGTTACAATGAGCTAGATATGGAGATTTTAAAATGACAATGGTGCATGCAAATGGAAATGTATTACACTGGACATAATGACACTCAGAAAGGTCAAGCAATGGGCATGCGTTAAAGTGACTACTCACCCCAAAATTCTGAGGTTTCTATAAGTATGTTTAACCATTTACAGGCTAAATAACTTTTAAGGCACAATAGGTGCCTTTAAGGTTAAATTAATACGGGCATGGGGAAATAGTTTATCATTGGTGCAAGAATTAGTAATAATATTCACCCATTCACAAAAAGGAGAATATAAAAAATAGGTCTGAACATTCTTGAATGACTAGCCTTTTTCCAGTTCTCAGCAAAATATTTACGTTAGATTTAAATGAGGGTCAATATAAATTATTCAAAGAAAATGATAACTTAGGCCACGAACAACATGGTTTTAGAATTAAATATTCCATTGTAGATTTTTTTAGCCCTTGTCATATTGATATGCAAATATATGAGGAAACAAAGAAGCTGATTTTATGCTCTTTTGTTGATTATGAGAAAGCGTTTGGCTTTATTGATAGGACCTTAGCCTATTTTATCATAAATGATCAATTAGTGAGTGAAAATATTAGTAGTTAAATGCTTACGAAACAAAAAAATATATATGCAAATCGCAAAGCTTGTGTGAAAATGTAAAACGGTTTGACATAAATATTTAACTGCTTGGAAAAGATAAAGCAAGGTTGTGTATTATCACCTATTTTATTTTCATTATTCTAAACGATTTAAAAGTACATTTCGGACCATAATAACAGTGTAACGCTAGAATGTTCATACTTATTTGCATTGGTTTATGCATATGACTTGGTTATCTTCGCCGAAAGTGCTGCTCAACTTCAAAGAATTCTAAATATACAAAAGGAAATATTGCAACATCTGGAAATCAAGGATCATATCGAAAAACTTTTAAACGTTGCACACATAAGACTAGAGAAGATCTGCTGTCTGAATCTTAATGACGTTAAAAATAGTCTAAATATAGATAACGAAAAGGCCCAGAAACTTGGAAATATGTCATATGGATTTTAATTAACTATGGCCGCACGAACAAAAAATTAAGCAAACGAAACTTCGCTCAGTTAAAACTCATTAACAAATTTATGCAACTTAACCTAAAATAAAACACTTTTTACAAAAAAATTATGAATATAGAACACAACTTCGTTTCTGTAAAATCACATGTCTCATTTTGGCGCATATTTTGATACTACCTGGGGGATGGGTTTATAAGTTTATGAAGTTCATTTTGGAAGAAATTAGTATGAAAAATGTGGTATAAACAAATATGATGACAGTTTTGAGTATTGAAACTAACCAGAAATTATTATGTCGTCCTGCCTTTTTTGACTAAAAAGGTTGTCATCTGCATATTTGTAAGACATTTTCATTTTTCTCTTACCAGAAGAATATATACATGGTAAGACAACATTCGTACTTATCGACAATGAATGTTCAGCGTTTAAATTAATATTAGCGGTAACAGATAATTCTTCGAACCTTTAGGATCAGTTCAAAATATCAGTCTACATCATTAAGCTTTCAAAAAGGAAACGCCTATTTACTGTTCTGGGTTTGAAAATTGTTACATTCGGGTTCAAACAACACACAAACACAACGTTATGTAAAATAAACCTAAAATCTTCACAAAACACAAAACCAGTCTTGCTTAGAGTACCGAAAACAACTACATAACTGTCTACGCTCCCACTCTGCTCGTTTTAGTAAGGGTTAGGGATAAGGGATTTTAATTCATTTAACCTTCGTGCCTTATGCAAGGGTAAGAACTGGTCCAAGCTCAGTTTGCCATGGGACATTAAACAACGAGCCGAACCTGTTGACATTCTCTTGTATGAAATATCCAGAATGCTGGGATTAATGTTCTGGCCTACTTTCACTACTAACAGCTATTATCTGATATAGGCACTGAAAGTGAAATCATACCGATAACCCCTCTTTTCTGAAGACAAAACTTGGTGTTTTTAATAAAATAATGTTTTAAGTTAATGTGCTGTCTTGTTACATCAGTAAAATGATAAAACGTGCATAAAGCTTACGTTATTACTACAATGCATATATCTTAGAGTCAATACTATTAACTTATGTGCATGTATCTTTAATTCCATTAGAGACCATCTAGAATAGTAGAAATTGGTTAACGTCTATATCAGCTTAGATTACCTTATGATTTCAATAACAGAACACGATTAAGTTAATGAACCCAGGAATCCTGAGCTCTACCAGTAGGTTTCGCAGCGCCCATCAAGTGTGTAAGCACGCCAGGCTATCTTGTCATTTAATTCCTTTTAAACATACACCAGTTTCAAGCACGATAATTCATCTGCATTCACATGTTTACAGCTCCTGTGCTTTATACTCAAATTATCTAAGTAGTCGCTGATTCTTGCTTTGCATTTGATTGAACCATTTCATTGGGTTTATGGCTAGTCACGATTTCAGATGTTGTCCCGGACAGTTAAATACCCGCACGAGAGAGAGAGAGAGAGAGAGAGAGAATGAGAGAATATATCTGTTGGAACCATTCTACAGTTGAATATTTTCTATTTCTATATGCTGTCGTATATTTGTCACTAGCAGTGAAGATCATGCAAAAACACCAACGTTTGTTTTTCTTCTTCCCTAACACTTTGAAATCCTTGCCTTATTGACATAGGATATCATCAATACTACGAACGAGCAACAAACTGCATCTGCTGAGAGTTCTTGACAGTCCTCAGGCATATACATACTTTCATCTCCACAACGTTATGTTTAAAATACTGTTAAAGACTACAGTAAATATATTTTATCATTGACTCAATAAATGTTCTGCTGGGTTTTCATCACGTGTGACTAGATATGCGTCTCATGCTAGATAAAAACAATGAAATTTAAAGGTCGTGCGGAAAATTTCTTTTTATATAGTTATATAAAACTACTCGGTTTATAACCCAGTTTCAGGATGCTGGTTTACGAAAGGACGAGAAGACATATAATGATCACTGCATTTACAAATCATTGTAACATCTGAAATAGTGATGAAAAATTACTCTTTCAACAATGTTTACCTGTTAAAGCATTCGATCAATTCCTGTACTGTGCTCGAACTATGATGAGAGGAATTATATTTTCTTTAAAATTTGTATTCATGTTTTACGACTAGCTTTTATGCATAAAAATAACCTCTCACGTGACCACTAGATGTATTGGATTGAATAAGTTCTCAACGTTACTCTAGCCGTTTTACAAAATTTTGAAACCGCTCATGGGGCTTAGTGGTTAGAGCTTCCGCCTTGGATGCGGGAGGTTGTGGGACGAAACCCTGCCGAGTCATACCAAAGACTTCTACAAATAGTACTAAGATCTGTCGATCTTGGCGCTAAGCATTAAGGGCTTGGTGTAAAGACTGATCGGCTTGGTGTCAGAATAAGGTTACTGGGTGGGACATGATGCTACGTGTTTGCGGCATGATGTCCCAGTGCCAAACATCAGTATAAACTGTCACTATGCATACATCGTTTTGATATAACTGATGATTTTTATTTAAAGAAAGGTTACGTTAAAAATGCAACACACACACACACAGACACACACAAAACCTTGACAATTATTCAAAACTCTTCCACAATCATAGCACTCAACTGCATTTATCACACACGCGTCAATTCAAGAATCAACTGGACTTCCAATTATCATTCTTTTCCGTTGTTTTCAAAACTGAGGTTTAACAAATAGTATATGGAGAATGGAAACAATAATAAACACGATCAATTGCTTTAACGTCTATGAACATGTATTTTTGGAAACAATTTGCATCGTAAGATTCAAGCATGGATTAAGAAAATATCATGATGGCGCGAAACGAGGGAAGTGGGAATGTTTTTCAAAAGGTTCTTTGTCTTTTTGGTACGATAATACAAAACAAAAATGTTCTTACTGAAGATTACTTGGCATAATTTTATTGTGGACATGTATGTCTCTAATCACTGTGCTGATTGGAAAAATCAGATAAATGGATGTCATTTTGCCTGGTTAAGCGTGGGTATACATCGACTTAACAATCTGCTCCTACCAGCTCATTCACCAAATGTTTGTATTTGGGCTTTACATTCAACACAAGCGATAGTTGGCCTACTATAATAGAGTTCAGGTTTTCGATGGTTTGATAGCATCGCTTAATAACAATCTAATCAGCTGCAGTAAATAACAGAACAATATCTCTGCTGTATTAATGCCATTCTACACTGGCATTTCAATCGGAGCAAGTTTATTGCGTCTGTTATAATGAAGAAAAACTATGCCAAGACTTTGTAAAATACAAATTATTGCCAAAATGAAATTACTGCATTCAATAATTTCCAAGTAAATAAATCAAAAGTATCGTACAATGTTGTGATAGAGAGAGCCAATATCGTACAAGACTGTTAAGCATTGTGTCATTGTTAGAAGAAAACATATTCACTCAGTCGGAACCTAGCTTGATACAAATTGTGTCAACCATGCAGTTACTTCTGAGTATTTTCCTTTCGATTTTCACGGGGGGAAAAAAGCAGAATTATATTCTAACTGAAATTCACCCAATGGTTGCTTTTTCTTTTAGATTTCAAAGCATCTTTTTTTAAGAGCACGGGAGTGATATCAAAAGTAACTTTATCGATCATTATTTCAAAAAAAATCCGCAAAGTGAATTTCAACAGAAAATACCTAGTTGATTTTGTTGTAGTAGGGTTTAACGCCATTTTTCAGCACAAGATAGGATATACATGGCGGTCAGTATAATGGTGGAGGAAGAACCCGAGGAGAACAGCAGAAAGAACAACCGACCCACGAGAAGCTACCTGCAAGATTTTTCACATACCCACATTGGCCGAATCCGAGACTCGAACCCACGCAGACAGAGGTGAGATGGCAGTGATCCGTAGTAACTGAGAGTGCTTTAGACCACTCGGTCACTCGGTGCTGCCCTTCGTTGATGAAACATATAAAAAGTTGTCAAAATATAAAGGGATGGAGGTGAGTTAATCTTAGGATAGCGTGTTATGTTTTGCACACTGCAAAATCATTGTTAAAAGTGTGTATGCAAACTTAATGGTATGGAACAATTACTATATTATGCCTCGTGATTGTGTATGATATTCTTTATAACGTTGATGGATGAGTCTGAATTTCGGCACAGTGTGAGTTTCAATTAGAACGCTCTAAAACAGGACGTATTCATCTATCTCACATTACGGCATATTATCGCCTTTGTTTTTCCTTCATATTGTCACAAGTATATGATTTACAACGTACGTTGTACTCATCATCAATATGTTCAGTTATATGCCTCACCTAAGAAGTGATTAACCAGCCAGAGCAATTTCAAGTAGCAGGCAGGTAATTTGAGCACGCGCCGACAGTCTGTTGCAAGGTTCGTCATAAGCAATGTCGAAGCGACTGAAAACTGCAAATTATCTTGCTATTTTAGCTTTTTGCCAGATAATAGTGGTTTTTATATTTGCTCTGCTACGATGGCAAAGTGCAGTTAACGGTAAGCCCAATTTTATTTGCTTTTCCTATGAATGTCAACTTCCCATTTTCTGCTCTTAAGCTTTGGATTTCCATAGTTATTACAATTTCCACATTGCAGGCATGATAATATAACTGTGTGTGTGTGTGTGTGTGTACATTACGCATATCTCTTTAAAAGATTATGCCGACATTCTTGCTTAGTGGTTTCATTTCAACAGAGTGCCTGCCAGATAATACATTCCGGATAAAACAGAGACTATATCTGATAAACTCGTTCACAAATGTGTAATGGATCTATTATATAAATATCCTAAAGTAAGTTACTGCATTGAAAGGCCTGTAAAGCCTATTAAGTCTAAGCACGAACGCCCTGGATGATAGCATCAATTTTATTTGCATGACCATATACGTATTATAGCTGGATGTCATCTATGAACAGTTGGTGAAACATCGTAACACGATGTATAACACTTGAATGGTGTTAGGTGTATATAATGAAGAGATTGTGTCAAAAAACCCAAATTTATGAAACACCAAAACTTCGATGAACTTAGCTGGAATATATGCCGTTTACAGATACAATCTATATCCTTTCGACTAAGTATGAATTGAACCAAAGTAAGACTATAACACTAATGCCAAATACACGATGGAGGTTGTGAAGTAATACATCATGGTATATTATGTCAATTGCTACGTATAATTATATGTGGGTTAGGACTGGTATCTTTAGACTATGTCGTTAACTACTGGTAGAATGGCAGTTTAGCTTTTGTGGTGAAGACGACATGCGGACTGTACATTAGTAATTGACTTTTTAATTCAGATGAAAGTTGAGAAAAAAAAAGCAACGTTTCCTAAGAACATAAGACATGAATAGGAGATTAGAAAGATGGCGGTAGAAGTTTTGTAAAATCTTTAGGGTCAAGCGTTGGTTTTTCCAACAGTTCGTTTGTCATCACAATATCGAATCTAAGCGTTCAAGTAATAGTGATATCAGAATTGGATTAAGTGCATATATGTTCATCATTAGTGTACCAATAAATCCTTAGAGACTGGTTCAAATCCTGTTTAAGGTTGCGTTTAAAATTCTCTGTCACAACTGTGTGTTGATGATGAGTTAATAAAATTTACTCGTAATGTACCTGTAAAAATGTGCACTGGGTAACACACTTAAAAGATTGAGAGTGTTGTGCTCAGTATTTTGTGTGACATGTGCTAAAACAGTTCTTGCAAAAGAAAACAGTGAACACATCTTATCTATTTTGCTTGTACAGGTACTATGTTTTGTAGGAAATATGCAGATATTTTCAATGTAAGGTCATGACACTATGATCTTAAAATGAGTAACAAGAAAGAGCAAAACAAACGATTTCTGTGCAATTAAAAATATTTGTTTCCATCAAATACAAAACAAGTTCTGTACAATTAAAAATATTTGTTTCCATCAAATACAAAATGACAGAGTTCAAATTAAAAATATTTGTTTCCATCAAATACAAAATGACAGGGTTCAAATTAACTTACAGTGTGGTCAATGAATTCCAAAAGTCCCAAATGTTCTATCAATTCCATAGGATGCAATTAATTCGAATGAGTTCAAATGTTCTATAAATTCTATGGGATGCCATTAATCCGAATGAGTTCAAATATTCTATCAATTCCATAGGATGCGATTAATCCGAATGAGTTCAAATGTTCTATCAATTCCAGACGATGTGATTAATCCGAATGAGTTCAAATGGTTTTTCAAACCATTTGTATGTATTGTAATGATTTATCAACAACACAAACATATCACTATGTTATTATCTCAAAATGTCTTTAAATGAATTCAGAGTAATATTATTATTATTGGCTATTATATATCCAAATACCCATTAAATAAATGTTAGGGCCCTGTAATTCCAATGAATGATTGAATTAAAAATAATGAATCAGTCTTCTCAATATAACTCTTCCAAGACTGAGAGTATTACTAATAATGCCTAATTGTACGAAATAAGTATATGATAAAGAATACCAAGAGATAATGCAGGACTACGCCTAATGAATCATCATGATAATTCGAAATCACTGTATCAGTAAACAGGTTAGCTGTTCCAACACCGACTAATGATAAAATAGATCTAGCTTTCTTTCGAAACTCATGTTTTAGGGTTAGGTCACATGATGTTTACATGAATTACAGTCTTCTCAACCTTGGAACTTTATCAACGAATCGACGCACTTAATTTTTCTTACAGTGCGAACTTACTGTTGATACGAAATTTTGTCTTTTAGATATTATTTGTTAAATAACCCTTACGAACAATAATTATGAATGACATATACATTATATAGGTATGCCTAACAGCAGACAAGCATAACATATAGAACTTTTGTAGGAATTTAGTTTCCGAGAGGCTCTAACTCTCTGAACAATGGTCTTGATTTCTATGACAAAGACATAAGCGATGTCTGAATTATTCTATCCCTGTGTTGTAGTATCACCTAATTTGAGGCCAGACAGCTTTTGTCAAAGTAGTGGACAGGTTTATATATTCAGGAGCATCCAATTAGCTTCAGGTTTCAGCACAAACATGTAAGAACCGACTGAAAACTGTAAATTGTGTTGCTATTTTAGCTCTGAGACAGATAACAGAGGTTTTATCTTACTCTGACTAGGATATCAAACTTCAAACCACTTAAAGCTAACTTTTGATCTGTGTGTTACTGCAAAGATTGTATCCATACCATATCGATATCGATATATATATATATATATATATATATATCTATATATATATATATATATAGATATATATATATATATATATATATATATATATATATATATATATATATATATATATATATTCCTACTTTTATATATATATATATTCCTACTTTTGTAGGAATTTACTTTCCGAGAGGCTCTAACTCTCTGAACAATGGTCTTGATTTCTATGATAAAGACATATATATATATATATATATATATATATATATATATATATATATATATATATATATATATATATATATATATATATATAGATAGATAGAGAGAGAGAGAGAGACAGACAGACAGACAGACACAGAGAGTGTGTGTGTGTGTGTTTGTGTGTGTGTGTGTGTGTGTGTGTGTGTGTGTGCGCGCGCGTGCGTGTTCTTCTTTAATGTTTGCGCTTTCAGCATTTATTCTGCTAATTTAGACTAGATTCACCATGGATTGCCCCAAAAAGAGAAAAACATATGGGATTGCTTATATTATTCTAAAAGTAAATGTATACGCTTTTAGGAATTGAAATAAATAATGGAGAATAGTTCTGTTGAGGTTTCAGCAAGCAAACATTTAACTATTATAGCTATAATCACGTCCGTGGCTGAACAAGACGCAAAATGATCTGTGCGGGAAGTGGTGATGTCCACGATGTTATCTGTGGAGTATTTTAGTACATTAGGGACATCTGACTACTCAGCAAATCCAAAAACACATCTAAATTATTTGCCGTACAGTAGTCGTGTAAATATATCTCAGTTGATGTACGTAAAACTGTTGTTTTTCTGCATGAAGTTATCTCTCTTTTCCTTATCCCCAGTGAACCATTATTAAAAAATGACGCATTAGGAAAGGTACAAAGTCACACCATTAAGAGGTCGTTGTTTGCATTTAGAATATCAAACCTGCCCTCCTGCTGTAAACATTTATCTTTGCTCAAATTTCGAAACTACTGCATACTTTTAAATTCAATATTTGCTAAATTATATAGTACAATATTGCTTAGTGTTGACTTTATAACAAGATCTCAGCGCTGTATGTTTCTTTTGGCAAATAACACCGCGGACTCTTTTAATACATTTGCACTTCCGCTTCTGCAGTTAATCACATCTGAAGTTGATCTTGTCCAAATTTCTGTCACTTGGATAATCCAAATATATTTCACATGCATATTTTGTAACTAATGGGGTTATGGCATTGACGCTATCGGAGACTAGTGGTCTTTACAGTTTATAAACATTTTCAATAGAAAAGCAATATAAAAGTAATATATATATATATATATATATATATATATATATATATATATATATATATATATATATATATATATATATATATATATATATATATATATATATATATATATCTATCTATATATATCGTGCGATTCAAAATAGTTGCCATTCATGCCATTTTTATATATATCACTTGCCTTGAACCAAATAGGTGTTGTGCTTTGCTCGATATCCGACTATTGATATTTCAAAGTCTAAGTACTTTATATCATATCTGTTGTTTGTGTCTTGGTGTTTGTTATGTAATTACGGGAGGTGTACATGCCTCACATCTGTTGAAAGAATAACACAGGTTTGGAACACGTGATTCACAAATGTACCCTATCCTTAATTATTAAACAATAATGGCTGACATTACCAAATTGTAAAGTTTTGAATTTTGAATAAGCATTGAACCTTAAAGTTGAATGCATTGAGCTTTTAAAGTTTTATCGCATTTAAGCCAGTAAAGACTTTGTGAAGGGTCACTTTGATCATCTCCCCCATGTCAGTGTTAAACTTTGTAGAGGTTTCCGTTAACTAGGTTGGGGTATTATTTTTAATTATTACGGAAGACCCACCCTGGCTAGTTTTCGTTAGAAACTAAAGTAGTGATAAAGAAATGCAAAGCTCAGAGCCCCCACTCAGCGTAGATGACAGTTCAGTGACTGAATACACAAAATGTGAATTCAAATAAACAACAATTTAATACAACTCAATAACAGAGAATCATTTCTCAAATGAAATTCAATATGTAAAACCCTATCACTCGTCTTTCAGTCGACCAAGTTACGGCCTATTTCATCATCCGACGTAGTGTGATAGATTTTCCTCCTGTCCTGTGTTCCTACTCATCTGTATTATGCTCCCTCTGGATTGGTATTCCAGTTCCCTTCCAGTCCTTTCTACCTCCGTTCTCTACTTTTCGCGTCTCCCAGAGACTCGGGACCAATTGTACTAGGGTATTTCCCCCTGTTTCCTAGAGCTCCTCTGGTCCCTAAAAGCTTCCTGTATGAACACACAACGGCATTAGCATATTTATCAGCTATCTAGACTCAAAGTAAACAACAATATATCATCAGATACGCCATTACCTTCTTTGGTTAAGCAATCGTGCACATCGAAATACCCATACTTTCTGATATGTTGTGCACGTATCAACGTCAAATCATGCATTTATCAATACATTGCATCACACACACACACACACACACACACACACATATATATATATCTTCCCTTTGTCCGTTAGGACGATACTGATTATTGTGAGTTAAAGATATGTATCTATTATATTTGATTTTGTAATATTGAGATAATCTTGTAGGTTAGGGATTGCTGTGAGCTAGAATTTTGTGTATTTTACGCAATATTAGTCGAGCACACGTAAAGGGAATCGGTAATGTTAGATACACCACTCACGTGGTAATTTATGGCCGTTCGCTGTGAAGCGATGGTGACGTTCTATCGGATTAATTCAGACATTATGCAGTTACTTAGTACGCTTCTGAGTAACCTAAGTGAGAGAAGTTTATGTTCGAGCAAAAAGTGGTATATAGAGAGATTTAGGGGTAATTTTGTTCTTTAAGGAACAGTTTTCTGGGAGAGACGGGACAGTCCGAAGACAGAAGTCCGAAACAAAGAATTGACGAGTTCAGAAGAAAGGACTAGGAAGTCATGAAAGGGGCGAAACGTTCGGAATACAAAGACTCTAGTAAAAAGGAATATGTTGATACACGGTCAAGAGTGGAAGGTGATGAAATCAAAGACATAGCCTTTCTTTCACCACTCGTTATTATGATGAAATAAATCCAAATTAGACACTGCTTTTACATTCTGTTGACATAACCTAAGTTGAATTGGAATTGCCACTATTAATTTGTTTGATTAAATGTGTTGCATTTCTTGTCTACGGGGGATCGTATTGCATTATTTCTTCCCAACAGTCTTGTTCAGTTCTCTGTTGATGTTCAATCTCTCCAGTAACACCGGGTCATACAATCGAGGTAGGTCATTCCCTAGATAACGCCAGCAAAACACAATTAACCACCCTCTTACTAAGCGACGTTACACACAAAATTAGCCTTGCTTTAAAACTGCGCAAGCTTAACAGAACAGATTAGCGAAAAGCAGCAATACATTGAAAGTTAAACCTTGTATTTAAAGAAAAGCGTGTGGGTGCAAATTTCTGTCGATCACTACAAAGCACATTAGTTTGGGCAAGAGAACAATTAATTAGATTTATGGGGACATGTGCTTGTTAAATCGCCATGCTGCAATGATTTTTAAGATCTGTGTCGGGAGAGGTAGTGATTCTTAATTAAGCTCTCGTTTATTTAGCCTGTTCCGACAAGACTAGCAGAAAGGTTAGATTCAATATTATAACGAACATGTCAAAATGTTAAAAATGGATATTCTACAGAACGGTTGTTGGGCAGTCTAAAAGTCAGGCTGACCGCAAATTTTGGCGCCAACTTATAAAAGGCTACGGTAGATCTATTTAATTCTGATTTGTTACTCTAGATGTTTCCACACATAACCCCTCGTTTTAAGTAACACCCATCGGTTAATCTAATCAGTCCACGTTTTTCCCGCCAGAGTGAAATTAACGTACGAGAGGAATTTGGAAGAAATTCTCTAGTAAATCATTTTGTCAGAGGTACCAGATGTTTGAATGGTCAACAGACACAAATGGACCGGCAGAAGAGGTCGAAGTTTAAAGCACAAGGTATTTGAGGCTAACTCTGGTGAATTCGTTGATACCAATATTTTGATTTGCTTGAATTTATTTGCTTATATTTTAATGAATTTATTTGTTTAAATTTGTACATCAATTTTCTTGATATGTGTATCAACGTGTTGAGTTCATTTATCTGAACAATAATCTTCATTATGTATGTTTGATGATTTTTTTTTTAAATTTAGCGTTGTTTGTATATGAATTAGGCAATTTTGAGATTTCCTACGTTAATTTAGTTGATATGAATTACGGGAATTCGTGTGAATTCACTGATCTTTAATTCACGTATAGTAAAATCCGCATTGACAGAAATTAACACTGTATGACTTGAATGTGTGTATTCGCTGAAAACTAACGTAGTAAACCATTTAATTAAAATCATTAATTCATTTGCGTAATTGAAACGAAAATGGAACTGTTATTTATTGTGCAGCTTTAATGTAAATCGCTGTTAAATTAGTTATTAGGAAATACAAATGTCTTACGAAATTAGTTTTGTTTATGGTCTGCCACGTTTTGCTGGACTCAGAGGCGTAGCTATGATATTTTGCGCCCGGAGACGAACTATAAAATTGGCGCCCCAGCACCTCCCCGTTTAATCACATTTTTATATTACCCTTGTTTACTTATTATAATGTAACGTTGTAAGCCTCATTTTGGCGCCCCTGTACCTTGGCGCCCGGGGACATATGTACCCCCCTGCCCCCACCTAGCTACGCCTCTGGCTGGACTATATAACCTTTGACCTGTTGAACCCTCATAGTACGTTCTTTGACCTAATGAGATTGGAGTAATGATCCCCAGTAGGATATCGGACAGAAGAATTGGGTCGCTTTCTGTTTATTTTATAATAGGAATAAATAGCCACCAAGAAACCTAATTAATACCTACTGTAGACGTACCAAGAAAGCTACTGAGGACCTAACGTAGATATACGTGTCTACGTTCTCACTCGTCCACTTATCCACAAAAAGTGTGAGGGAAGAAAGGATGCGAGACAAATCAGTGGGATGGATAGAAGGAAAAGAGAAAATTGAAAAGAACATAGAAAATAATACAGTGAAGTTGGAGTGAACCGGAAAAAAAACAGGTTATGAAAGTGTACAAGGCAATGACTTTGATCGTTAACTCGTTTGATGATGAAACGGATTCTATCTTGTAAACAGATCGGTTAATTAAATACATTTGTGTTTGCAATTCGGTGACTGTTTTATTTGAAAGAAGAGTATCTTCCTAATGTAACGTATTCTCACAGTTGTTTATGAAATTGATTAAATTGTTTTTATTTCATGTACATTTATCTTGTTATATATATATATATATATATATATATATATATATATATATATATATATATATATATATATATATATATATATATGTATATATATATATATATATATATATATATATATATATATATATATATATATATATATATATATATATATATATATAGGGCAGTCATCCTCTAGATAACGAGAACCGAATAAAGGAGGACACCTTGGAAGAAGGTACAATCAAACAATCAACACACCCAACACACCACACCCCTGCACAAAAATATATAACTGTAAACTGATAATTAAAATAAATAATAATAATAATTGTGGTTTGCTTGCCTCCGACGATTCGCTACTTATGCATTGCTTGATTCTGACGTAACATCCCTGAGTTTTATTAATTACGAGTTCTTAGTCGAGGTGTCAGATCAGATATTTCATTGATCCGCACAATACATTGATCTCGGTCTGAACTCCAATGCAGAATTCTGACCAATCAGTGGTGTATATAGGGCCTGATGCATTCTCAAAGAGAATTCAATGCTCTTCTCTCCATTTACCTAAAATAAAAATAAGAATGGCTGTATTGCCCAGAATCGATGTAAAGCATTGAATACACTGTAATTATGCAGCATTTAAACTTGCAATAAGTTATGCAAATATTCCCGTACCGGCCTGATCTACAGTTAAAAGTCTCGACAGGCAGTTATGTAAGTATATCAGGGAAGATATTGAAGTAACGGATCGAAGTTATATTCTTGCTTAACCTGGTACAAAATATTGAATTATATGTTACAAGAAAAAGAAAGAATATCTCCAAAACACAACAAAACATAACAACGCAATTTAATACAAGAAATTGGGTTTACGCACATCAGGAAGACTGCAGTGCTCTGTGCTCTACAAGTTGTCATGGAAACCATGACTCATCTGTATGTTGGCATGGAAACTTAGTCCAGAATCATTACCGTCGAAATTAAAACACGACTAGATATCGTGTTGTGCACATTGTGATTACTACAGCCATGACTCGTGTCTATGTTGATATCCGAAATTTATAAACGCCCTACGCGGATCACGAACCTATGAAGTACCTTAACTGGTTCTTGCTACCAACTATGTAATGATTTATACATATATGTTCAGTTCAGAATTATCTGGAGGTAACCTGCTAATCTTCTGAATCAGTGTGATGCCCTAACCAATTTGAATTCAGCAGGAAGAACTGGAAATGTTAGAAAGTAGACACTTGTTTTAAAGATACATGAACCAATAACTCGCTATTTATCCCAAATCAGTTGTAATAAGTGAACCTCTCATTTTGAATCTGGTTCTAAAATACTTTTTAAAGTAAATGTCAAGGTCTCGTGGACTAGCGTGGGGTATGTAAAGGGTCGTCGCTATACTATTAGGCCCACTGTCAAGGTTGGGTTCCTTTACCTTAGTTTGGGTTGGGGTGCTCCCAGTATTATATTTATTTATTACAGAAGACCTACTCTGGCTTGTTTTTGTTCGCAATTTAATTAGTGAAGAGAGATACAGTTACATGACTGAATACACAAAAGGTGCACTTTAAATAAGACCCACTCTGGCTCGTTTTGTTAGAAATTAGAGTAGTGATAAAGAAATGCAAAGCTCCGAGCCCTCACTCAGCGATGCCGACAGTTAAATGACTGAATACACAAAAGGTGAAATTCAAAAAAAACAAAAACAATTTAATACAACTCAATAACAGATAGTCATTTCTCAAGTGAAATTCAATATTCAAAACCATTTTCAAGATACTAGCTCGCGACTCAAGTGGTGACCACGCCTTGCTCCACTCCGAGTGGATGTCGATTGTCACATGGTGTACATAATTAGCAGATTTTGCCCCCTTCCCGGCAGTCTGTCAAGGGTGAATAAAGAACCTCCACTTGATTTGTTTAAAACCCAATTTATGTCACTTACCTGTGGTAAGCACGCAGCCAAATTAGGCGCCAGTAACAAGTTCCTATAGCCATGTTATACACAACTGGCTTTCCATCCGTCCTTTGATGTCGGCTTTCACTAATGTAACGTAAGTCGGCAGGCCAGGCTGTGTACACATCGCTTTGACACCTCATAGTTCGCAAAGCTGACACTCGTAACATGTATGAAACGGAATAATTAGTCTCAGGGTCTAGCATATGCATGTAGCTATTGTTCCTTAATTACAACATGGCCTTAAAGAATTTGCATATAGTTATTGTTTTCATATTCACCACTTGAACACCAAACCAGATTAACTCAGTTATACTATATTCAATAACCCTCAGCAATTCCTCATGATAATATTAATGATCACTCGTTGTCACAGTCGTTGTCTATTTTCTATAGAGTGCTTTCATTTGGAGTCGAATGACAGAACAAACAAGGCCATAGAACGTTACAAATTATCGACCTATATCGTTTATAACCAAACCGTATCTAAATAATTTATTTAGATATTAACTTGTCATAGATTTAGTAGAAGCTTTGCTTCAGCTTCATTTGTTTAATTAAGGCAACATTGCTTTTCTTTTGTCAGTGCTATAATTTGTGGCCGAAATGTAAAATATGATGGAATCCCTCAAAACTTTATTTTAGCTTTCGCATATTATATTTTTCAGTAATGATTTACTTCTTCATATGAATGCCCCTGAAATTGATCTTTTCTTTGGATGCAAGAACTTTACATATTACTAGTGATACAGTCTATTCTTTTTGACAAAATCTTCCCTTACATGTTATTGGTGATACAGTCTCTTCCTTTTGATAAAATCACCCCTTACATGTTATATGTGGTACAGTCTCTTCCTTTTGACAAATTCTTCCCTTACACGTTATCTGTGATACAGTCTCTTCTTTTTGACAAAATCTTCCCTTACACGTTATCTGTGATACAGTCTCTTCCTTTTGACAAATTCTTCCCTTACACGTTATCTGTGATACAGTCTCTTCCTTTTGACAAATTCTTCCCTTACACGTTATCTGTGATACAGTCTCTTCCTTTTGACAAAATCTTCCCCTACACGTTATCTGTGATACAGTTGCTTCCTTTTGACAAATTCTTCCCTTACATGTTATTGGTGATACAGTTTCCTTCCTTTTGATAAAATCATCCCTTACATGTTATATGTGGTACAGTCTTTTCCTTTTGACAAAATCTTCCCTTACATGTGATC
This sequence comes from Unio delphinus, assembly GCA_029339505.1. NCBI lineage: Eukaryota > Metazoa > Mollusca > Bivalvia > Unionida > Unionidae > Unio > Unio delphinus. The sequence continues at coordinate 16,323,929 of JAQISU010000106.1, read as the reverse complement.
TGTGATACTGTCTTTTGACAAAATCATCCCTTACATGTAATCTGTGATACAGTCTCTTCCTTTTGACAAAATCTTCCCTTACATGTTATCGGTGATACAGGCTCTTCCTTGTGAAAAAATCTTCCCGATGCCATTTCTCAATAATAATTCGTCTAGAAGTTGATTTATTTATTTTTAAATGATTGCAAAAGATGATATCACACCTAAAATTGCTTTCAGTCTTTGTTACAAGACAGTGGCGTGGCAAAGATAGTCACAGTTAAAGTGTAAAGTTCATGTTCATACAAAACTGGTTCCTGTTAAACGATATATATTCTATTGTTAATTAGATCATATAGATAATTAATTAGAGTTAATTGTTTTGTTTTATTGTCTCTAATTTCATCAGCAGTTTCAACTTCTAAAGTCTTTAATAAGTACTGCCAAGAGCCAATTAATTAGTACACGTTATGTTACGTTATTAAGGTCTGCATTAACGTCCAGGCCAGAATCTGGCCTGTAAAACAATCACTTTTTACGATCTGTTGAATAGCACGATTGAGTATTGCGTGTGCTGTAACGATTTTGTTTGCGTCTGTTTTTACTTAAAAAAAAAACAGCAAATTACCTAAATGCGAATTCGAATCGATGTAGCTTGCAATCTAAAACGAATAAAAATCAGATGCTGTTCAATCACAGCAATTGAGTGTGCTAGCTTTCCTTTCAGGTTCTAAACTTTGGTTTCTAATTTTGACTTCAAAACCAGCTCAGCCACACTCGCACTGCAAACCAATGATTTACATGAATAAAGTAAAAACATTAAAGTTCAAGGTCCTAAAGATTCATACTAATGCATTAATTATTTTTCATAATTGCAGTAGAATACAGAGTTTGAGATGCTTAGTGCACACGAAGTGACGTTAAATTTTTTTTATGATAAACCATTGCTATTCATTCGCAGTCAAATGAATATAATGGATATGTCAATAGACTAACATAAATGTATATGAAAGAAAGTTACAAGTGTTCATATGGCACGCATGCAAGAAGTAATTAACACCAATTATTTTGGGAATTATTGTTCCACTTCGATTATTAATGTCCGTTACAATTCTCCTATAATAAAATGATCGTGTATTAAGCTTGATCCACATGATAAGAAATGTTACAGGGTCAACTGCGTCATTGTTGAATAACATTATACTAGTATATCGTTTTTTTCTCAGATGCGTCAATGTTGGTTCAACAAATTCTTGGTGAAACGTAAGCAGTTTGGATTCAGGAATAAAATCCACTTTCACGTAAAGAAATAATCGCTGAGTGGTTTCACGCATGGCTTTAAAGTTTATGACAGTTAATTTTGTTTTTCTTTCAACCATTTGCATCATAGGACCAGAATCTGAAATATCCCTAATATATTCACAAATTTTATCACCCCCACCTATCTTGGAAAGTACTTTTTAGCCTCATACATTTTTTAAAATCTTTATAACTAAATTACTTTTCCTATCTGACTGACGTTTTCGAATGTACTTTACATGGTGTACTTAATATGCCATGTCCACGAAACATCTGATATAATTCATTCGGAAAAAAATGTAATCAACCAAAACGTAAAGCATCGACTTCTTGAGTGTACATGATTTGTTTATAAAGTATTTATCATGCAGCCATCGCTGCACATTTCTTATATCACCTTCAGCCGCTTGCTTTGTTAAAATCTATTTTTCTTGCTGATAAATTCATCCATATTGTCAACTTTGGCATCTCTACTTTCAAATGGTTCAACCAGTTGGTTTACTTCATCTACAGATAAATAAAATAAAAGTGCTGAAGTCATTCTCCATTGGATTTTTTACAAACAGAAAGTTGTTTCTTTATTCACCCGAGTTCAATATGAAGTGAGCGCGAGTGCAATATTGTAAACTATTGCACGATTCTGACAATGTAAAGTTAACGGAGAAAAAATGTCATAACAACGGGTATAAGTTACCCTTTTAATAATTGAGTGATCTTGGTCATGTTCCCACGTGTTTATATATACGTTTGATATTGTGGGTCGAATGAATTTATAGTTAAATTAGGTTGTCATTGATATTTTTTCTCAACTCCACAGCAAATTTCCTATGATGGCCACAGTTATTATAAAGGTAGTCTAATCCAAATTCCATTGATAAGTCATTGATATACGGGTGCGCTTCCGTAGTGTTCGTCTCGGTCTCGTCTTTTTCGAGTTTTCTTTAGCAGTATATGAGGTGGCATGCTCGCTTCTATTTCTTTCTATAGGCATGCTTCTCCTTCTCATGATGAATTTATTTCGCCCTTTATTTCTCCCATCTACTATCTTTTTAGAACGTTCTGCCCGCATTTTTCTAGTTTCTGATTCAGCTGGTGTTGGTAGTGATTTAGTAAGATATCATTTTGACATCGGAAAACAACTACATTTATTTGTTAAAAATAAGATGACCATAATGTTTACAAAACAAAATTTCTCATTTGAAATCGTTTCTAGAGACATCACTTTCAAAACAAGTCAATGCAAGTTGTGTTTGAAATCCGAGACTGCGTTGATGAAGAATACACGCACAATTTGTTTTACAAGCATTTGAATCAGATCTTTGTAGATTCGCATTACTGATTTGAATATATACATTACTTCTTATCATAAAAAAGATGATATCATCTTGTAGAGGCTGTATTCCATAAAAATCAAAATATTTCACACTTTGGTCTTTGGTAAAATGGACGGTTAACCAGTTGGTTCCTGGTCGATGACTGTCGTCAGTGTTGATGACATGAGGTCGAACATAACGAAGATCATGTTTACAACACACCACTGGATTACTCGAAGCTCTGTACGAAGTGTGAGTCAGAAGGTATAGTTACTAAATATTCATTTTTCGTGGGTAATACTAAAACTTCAGATCATGCTTGACAATGTCTTATATAAATAATCGTCAATTAAGACGATGAACGACACATCTGTGTGCTCTGTTTAAGAAGAGTATCGAAGTATTTCGTCTCCATAGAAGTTCTTGTTTTAAATTTTGTTAGAAACAACATTATCCCTTCTGAAATTAGGGATGATGTTTCTACTAGATTCCCTGTCATTGTTTACTCATCGTCAAACATTTGTCGTGTTATATTTACTCATTGTCAAGCATTTGTCGTGTTATATTTACTCATTGTCAAACATTTGTCGTGTTATATTTACTCATCGTCAAAGATTTGTCGTGTTATACTTCACTAAGACGACCAGTATGCCAGTCCTAACTATGTTCTATCCTTAGAAACGTGTTTCGTCCAGCCATATGACAAGTTAAGCAAGGGACCACGTGTTTTCTTCTGTTCATCGTGTTTCGTTCCCTTTCACTGTGACCTTTGTCTTGCCTTCTGGATAGAAAACAGCTTCCTCACTATCTCCACAACTTCGTGTTTGATTTTGTAACTGTCTGTAATCACTTTTCTTAAGATGTTGATTTCAATAGTATAATCGAATTAAGTTTAAAAAACGACGTTTACTGTGTTCACAAGTACAAACTCATGTTCAAACCACTGTTGGCCTAATTTTGTGGGATGGATATGTCCTTCGTCGTTGCCTACGTCTGGAGAGAAATCAACTCCCACAAAGTATCCTGTATAATCGTGTTACGAAATAAAGTGGCTCTATCGAGTAAGATCCCAGTTACTATTTCGTGGCAAAAAACACAGTCAAGTCAGATCCCAATTACTATTTCGTGGCAAAAAAGCACAGTCAAGTAAGATCCCAATTACTATTTCGTGGCAAAAAACACAGTTAAATAAGATCTCAATTACTATATCGTGGCAAAAAACACAGTGAAGTAAGATCCCAATTACTATTTCGTGGCCAAAAATACAGTAAAGTAAGATCCCAATTACTATTTCGTGGCAAGAAAAACAGTCAAGTAAGATCCCAATTACTATTTCGTGGTTAAAAACACAGTCAAGTAAGATCCCAATTACTATTTCGTGGATAAAAAAAACAGTCAAAAAAAATCCCAATTACTATTTCGGGGCAAAAAAAACCCCACAGTCAAGTAAGATCCCAATTGCTTTTTCGTGGCAAAATGTCGACTCAAAGTTCAATGGCTCTGGTACACAATGGCAGGCCAATTAGAGTGACATATTTATGTACACAATAAAGTGTTGAATATGGAAAGGATTCTGATCGATAGCTACGTTGAAGTACGCATTGATGAGAATGTCAGTAAGAACGTATTTAAGCAGTTGACTTTGAAAAACATGATTTTCTACCGTGGATCAGTGTCCGGAGTCAATTTCTAAGATTCCAAATTCGATTCGTTGAAGATATTTGTCGGTCGTTCTGCTCAAAGTGTGACTGATTTCGTGTCCAACTTAAGGTAAATCATTCTCACATTGTACTAATGGCCTGGCTTCGTCGCTGTTCGCTTTGAACACGTTAACATTAGCCCTCAAATGTAACTCTTAAACCTTTAGTTAGTCTCGGACGTACATAAAGACTATTCAACAAATAACTTTATTACAACCAAATGTCCAATAAGAAACTATCCATAAGTTCAAAATTACGACATTGTTTGATATTACTCTGGCGGCCATTAGATCAAACATTGTGTGCATTATCATCGACAGTCAAAACGAAGTCGTTAAATTTGAACAAAGTGTCAGGATTCCACATAACAGAGGCATCCAGATATGTAGTAATAGCGTCCCTCTTTTCGTGTTTCAATAATGATTTTCCAGGTACGTTTGGTAAGGGTAACTGTTCATGCTGCTACTGACGGTTGATGACTAAGCACAAAATCTCTCATCTGAATAATGAATGAATGCAATTGTTGACTAGAGATACTCTGTCATCGGCACCATGATTAGTTTTGTCTATTTGGAGAATTGTGGCTTTCAAGTACAAGCAAATGTTATTAAGATCGGTGTAATCATCAGTTTGTCCTTTGATTTCAAACTCAGATAGAGCAGACGTGATCATAGTCGTCACGGGAGGAAATTCTACCAATTGGGATTCTTATACAGTTATCATAATCAGTGCTAACAAAAACAGATCAAGTGCTAATTTTTAACGTTCGTAAGAGTCATGGCGCATCACGTCTTTTCTTTAATCGTCATAAAAGTCCACTTCTTTTACAGTTGTTCTTCCTCTCTCAGTATTGTTCTAATCATGCCTATGAGATCTGAATGGGTTTGGACGTCACTATCTACCTTGTCCTTACTATGGAGCAGAGAAGGGACAAATACGATCGCCAGAAGTGTGCAATGCATTTTGGAGGTGTCTCGGCGATCGAGATGATATTTTTCCAATTTGAATTAGCACATTTTGTCTGCTTTAATCAAGACTTTTTAGAGCTTTGATGGTCAGTGGGTACGTTTAGTAGAAGTTTTATCGTTTAACATGAAGGTCAAACCATGTTTTCGTTGTCGAGCTACTCACTCGGTACACACAAAGATTCTGTTACAGTTCAGTCGAGAATAGTTTTTGAAAATGTACGTTCACAGTGGCTTTTCCTTTAGAGAATAGAATATTGTACTTAAGATCTCCTTTGACACTAATATTGATATTATCAAAATACAGCAAGGTAACGAGAACCTTCAAATTATTGGTAAATGGAATGCGTGTTCCCTCCTTCATCTTATGCAGCTACTGAAGAATCCACAATGAAAGGAATACATCAGATCAATGGAACAGTTCATGATATAAGAGCAAATGAATCAAATTCAGTCATATGTTAAATTCGATAGGGTAGCGAAAAATATGTGGAATATAGGTTGATGCTGGTGATTTTTGTATGAATTTTGTCTGTTTCCACTCAGGATAGCAAAGTGGGAGAAATAATGAAGTTTGGGCTTCGGACAAATCAAATTTGAGACTATGACAAGATGTATGCTTGGTGTATATTATGGTTTGAAAAATAAAAAGTTCCAAACAGTTAAACAATTCTAGATCTGAATTAAGATCATACCATTCTACTCCATACTCCAACACACATCCTCTAATTTTCTAATCTTTGTATTGTGCCGCCTTGCCTAGGAATTGCATCCTCTAATCTTCTAGTCTTTGTATTGTGCCGCCTTGCCTAGGAATTACATCCTCTAATCTTCTAGTCTTTGTATTGTGCCGCCTTGCCTAGGAATTACATCCTCTAATCTTCTAATCTTTGTATTGTGCCGCCTTACCTAGGAATTACATCCTCTAATCTTCTAATCTTTGTATTGTGCCGCCTTGCCTAGGAATTACATCCTCTAATCATCTAATCTTTGTATTGTGCCGCCTTACCTAGGAATTACATCCTCTAATCTTCTAGTCTTTGTATTGTGCTGCCTTACCTAGGAATTACATCCTCTAATCTTCTAATCTTTGTATTGTGCCGCCTTACCTAGGAATTACATCCTCTAATCTTCTAATCTTTGTATTGTGCCACCTTGCCTAGGAATTACATCCTCTAATCTTCTAATCTTTGTATTGTGCCGCCTTGCCTAGGAATTACATCCTCTAATCTTCTAGTCTTTGTATTGTGCCGCCTTGCCTAGGAATTACATCCTCTAATCTTCTAGTCTTTGTATTGTGCCGCCTTGCCTAGGAATTACATCCTCTAATCTTCTAATCTTTGTATTATGCCGCCTTGCCTAGGAATTACATCCTCTAATCTTCTAGTCTTTGTATTGTGCCGCTAGGAATTACATCCTCTAATCTTCTAGTCTTTGTATTGTGCCGCCATGCCTAGGAATTACATCCTCTAATCTTCTAATCTTTGTATTGTGCCGCCTTGCCTAGGAATTACATCCTCTAATCTTCTAGTCTTTGTATTGTGCCGCCTTGCCTAGGAATTACATCCTCTAATCTTCTAATCTTTGTATTATGCCGCCTTGCCTAGGAATTACATCCTCTAATCTTCTAATCTTTATATTGTGCCGCCTTACCTAGGAATTACATCCTCTAATCTTCTAGTCTTTGTATTGTGTCGCCTTGCCTAGGAATTACATCCTCTAATCTTCTAATCTTTGTATTATGCCGCCTTGCCTAGGAATTACATCCTCTAATCTTCTAATCTTTGTATTGTGCCGCCTTACCTAGGAATTACATCCTCTAATCTTCTAGTCTTTGTATTGTGTCGCCTTGCCTAGGAATTACATCCTCTAATCTTCTAATCTTTGTATTATGCCGCCTTGCCTAGGAATTACATCCTCTAATCTTCTAATCTTTGTATTATGCCGCCTTGCCTAGGAATTACATCCTCTAATCTTCTAATCTTTGTATTATGCCGCCTTGCCTAGGAATTACATCCTCTAATCTTCTAATCTTTGTATTATGCCGCCTTGCCTAGGAATTACATCCTCTAATCTTCTAGTCTTTGTATTGTGCCGCCTTGCCTAGGAATTACATCCTCTAATCTTCTAGTCTTTGTATTGTGTCGCCTTGCCTAGGAATTACATCCTCTAATCTTCTAATCTTTGTATTATGCCGCCTTGCCTAGGAATTACATCCTCTAATCTTCTAATCTTTGTATTATGCCGCCTTGCCTAGGAATTACATCCTCTAATCTTCTAATCTTTGTATTATGCCGCCTTGCCTAGGAATTACATCCTCTAATCTTCTAATCTTTGTATTGTGCCGCCTTGCCTAGGAATTACATCCTCTAATCTTCTAATCTTTGTATTATGCCGCCTTGCCTAGGAATTACATCCTCTAATCTTCTAATCTTTGTATTGTGCCGCCTTGCCTAGGAATTACATCCTCTAATCTTCTAATCTTTGTATTGTGCCGCCTTGCCTAGGAATTACATCCTCTAATCATCTAATCTTTGTATTGTGCCGCCTTACCTAGGAATTACATCCTCTAATCTTCTAGTCTTTGTATTGTGCTGCCTTACCTAGGAATTACATCCTCTAATCTTCTAATCTTTGTATTGTGCCGCCTTACCTAGGAATTACATCCTCTAATCTTCTAATCTTTGTATTGTGCCACCTTGCCTAGGAATTACATCCTCTAATCTTCTAATCTTTGTATTGTGCCGCCTTGCCTAGGAATTACATCCTCTAATCTTCTAGTCTTTGTATTGTGCCGCCTTGCCTAGGAATTACATCCTCTAATCTTCTAATCTTTGTATTATGCCGCCTTGCCTAGGAATTACATCCTCTAATCTTCTAATCTTTGTATTGTGCCGCCTTGCCTAGGAATTACATCCTCTAATCTTCTAATCTTTGTATTATGCCGCCTTGCCTAGGAATTACATCCTCTAATCTTCTAATGTTTGTATTGTGTCGCCTTGCCTAGGAATTACATCCTCTAATCTTCTAATGTTTGTATTGTGTCGCCTTGCCTAGGAATTACATCCTCTAATCTTCTAATCTTTGTATTATGCCGCCTTGCCTAGGAATTACATCCTCTAATCTTCTAATCTTTGTATTATGCCGCCTTGCCTAGGAATTACATCCTCTAATCTTCTAATCTTTGTATTGTGCCGCCTTGCCTAGGAATTACATCCTCTAATCTTCTAGTCTTTGTATTGTGCCACCTTGCCTAGGAATTACATCCTCTAATCTTCTAATCTTTGTATTATGCCGCCTTGCCTAGGAATTACATCCTCTAATCTTCTAATCTTTGTATTGTGCCACCTTGCCTAGGAATTACATCCTCTAATCTTCTAATCTTTGTATTGTGCCACCTTGCCTAGGAATTACATCCTCTAATCTTCTAATCTTTGTATTGTGCCGCCTTGCCTAGGAATTACATCCTCTAATCTTCTAGTCTTTGTATTGTGCCGCCTTGCCTAGGAATTACATCCTCTAATCTTCTAATCTTTGTATTATGCCGCCTTGCCTAGGAATTACATCCTCTAATCTTCTAATCTTTGTATTGTGCCGCCTTGCCTAGGAATTACATCCTCTAATCTTCTAGTCTTTGTATTGTGCCGCCATGCCTAAGAATAACATCCTCTAATCTTCTAATAATTGTATTGTGTCGCCTTGCCTAGGAATTACATCCTCTACATCTTCTCCTGCTTGACCTTTGGTATTCCTAATTATTTTCCTTAAAAGGTTTAATTGCTTCAGTTGATTCTATTTAACGCTATCCTATTTCATAAAGACACTAACATGGAAAACTGTGCAAGATTTAGGATTCTGTGAGAGTCATGTTCCGAAACTCACTAATAATAGAGGACATTAAACTACCGATGATTACAATGGTAATCTTTATATATGAAACTTATCATAAAATATATCATTACAAATATAAATTGGGATACACGTGTATATACGTATCTTTATGAGTACTACACCTTCATTGTAGAGGTTACATTTTGCTTCAGATGGGATAGGTTTTATCACTCTGTGTGTGTGTGTGTGTGTGTGTGTGTGTGTGTGTGTGTGTGTGAGTAAACAGTTTAGAATCGAATTCTTGTCTAATTTATGGATACTGCGTTTGTTGCGAGGTCAAAATACATAAGCTAAATAATGAAGTTATTTATTGTCCATTAAGAATGTTGGTTCGTCTACAGCAATACACGCAACATACACTTTACCACTAAATTAAAAAAAAATATACAAATTTTAATCTTTTTTATTAACATTCAAGCTCTATGTTTTGTTAGAATAATACCGGTAATAAAATGGTACATGTAAATAATAATAATAATAATAATAATAATAATAATAATAATAATAATAATAATAATAATAATAATAATAATGATAGTGATATTGTAAAGCACTCTTGAAAGGGATCACTATGTCTTTGTGTCTACATTCAATAAGCAATTCGTTCCACATTGCTTGGCCCTGGTATGCAAACAAACGTTGTCCAAATGACTTCGTTTTGATAGTAGGAATAATGAGCATACCATACGATTGTCAGAAGAGGAGCGTACGTATCTTGCTGTGTGTACACATGGGTGAGGTCAGATACTATGTTGGACTTGAGTCCGTCAGTGAAACATAGCACAGAGAAAACAATTGTTTGATTCTGGATCGAATGGAAAGTCAGTATAGGGTACAGAGCAGCGATGACTTGTGACCTGATCGTTGTACTCTTATAATGATCCGAGCAGCTGAATTTGAACGTGTTGAAGTTTCTGGAGTAGATATTGTGACGAACCAGACAGAATTGAGTTATAATAGTCCAGTCTTGAAAGTAAAAATGAACACACCCGTGTGTTAGTGGCATCCACTGAAAGTTAATGTACAGGCTTGCATACGTTCATGACAGTCTGGCGCAATGTGAGAGTACTGTCCAGAGTAAAACCTAGGTTTCGTACTGACTGTGTGAATTTAATGTTGGAGTTGCTGATATTTATTTTTTGAGGTAAAATATGTGAATGAGAAAGTCTTTGTGCTGTGATCAGAATGGCCTCAGAGTTATCATCGTTCATCTGCAGCTTGTAACATGTCATCCATGATTTCACATCCGAAATGCACTTCTTTACTCCTTGGATGGTAGCATCAACTTCAGTTGGGTGGCTCGATTGGTATATTTGGGTGTCATCAGTGTACAATTGGTGAGACACTGAACGATGATATATGACACTTGAGAGCGACTGAGTGTATATAATGAAGAGGACGTGTCCAAGAACAGACCCATGTGGAACTCCACACCATATTTCAACTGGATGGGTTGTATTCTATTGCAGGTACAATTTGTGTCCGGTTGACTAAGTAGGACTTGCACCACAGTAAGGCTGTACTGTGAATGCCAAATACATGCTGGAGACGGTGAAGTAATATATCATGGTATATTTGTAAAATGATGCAGACAAATCAAGGAGGGTGAGGACTATTCTTTCCGCTATCCAAAGCAGAGAGAATGTCATTAACTACTTTCCGAAGCGTTGTTTCAGTACTATGGCAAAGGCGATATGAAGAATGTACATTGCTAAAAAGACTGTTTGAATTCAGATGAGACACAAGCTGGCTTAAAACAATTTTGTTTCTAAGATTGTTTATCTGAACGGGAAATTAGATACTGGGCGCTAGTTCTTTAAATCGTAATGGTCGAGTGTTGGTTTCTTCAGCAGAGGCTTTACGATTGCAGCTTTGAAAAATGGTGGGAATTCCCCAAATGAGAAAAAGATATTATTAATAACATCAGTTAGTGAAGTCGATATTGGATCTAAGCACTCAAGCAGCAGTGATGTTGGAACTGGATCAAGTTTATATGACATTAGTGGACTCTTATCACGATTGTCCGTACTAAATCCATAGAGACAGTTTCAAATGCTGCTAACGGTTGTCGTGAAATTCTGTATCGCAGCTGTATGGTAACGACGATTAAATTGAAATTGTGTTTGCAAACATATCTCTAATGGTTTGTACCTTGTCACGGAACAAATTTGCAAACAGGTCCGGAAGGTCTAATGGAGAAAAGGTAGTTCGAAGTGTTTTACATTTGCTCCTTAACATTAGTTTGTTAGTAATCTCGACTAGTACTTTGCAGCTGGAACTCTACGTGATCTTAGTACTGTAGTGAGATAATTTTATTAAATAGACTATGTTTGTGACGTTCTTCTTAGCGGCTTCATAGATTTGTTTATGAATAGTGAGTCTGGTGGAAAGCCAAAGCCTGTCCGCTTTACGACGGTCTCTTTTAGCAGTGCGAAGCTGGTCCCTAACACTGCTATACCACGGAGAACACTTTTGAAATGATATTCTGCACTTGGTGGCTGGGGCATGTTTTTCTCAGCAATGAACGCAGGCAGTGTAATGATGTAATGTAATGATTTAAATACGGTAATGATGCATGTTGATTTGGAAAAGACTCTAAAATCTTCAGACCAGCTAATACTGTTTACACTAAAGGTAATTGATAGTTCCAATTACTTCAATTATTGGTAGCTTCTTACATTATAAGCTTCTCAAATAAGGGCTGATATAAGTTTCTCGTTTCCGCTATCATACATTAACAGCCGCAGGTGTTTGGAATCTAGGTCACATCTAGAATTATATATTAATTGTATTATATGCATATTTACTGAATATTGACTTATAATTTACTTTTTGCAAACATATGAATATATAATTATATCCAATATGATTGGTTTACGTCATCATACTTACCGCTTATTCGATTTCTATCATACGCTTATATTTATATTCTATTTTATCATATGTTTTGTACATTGCATCATAATGATTGCAAACTTTAATCAGTTATTTGTTTCGGAAATAACACTGAAATAAAGTACGACAATTTTATGATGGTATCCCTCAGGTGAAAAAAATGTAACGTATTGTCCAAGTATAAATATCATTTGTTGCATAAACTGATTTGCTCATTGAATACACGTACTTGATATTTATTATTATTATTATTATTATTATTATTATTATTATTATTTGATTGTTTAATAATCATAGCTCCACAACGAAAACATTCTTCAGGAAAAACTGAATTAATTATTGTCTGACTTCCTTTCTGGATGCCAGAAAATTGTTCAGAAGCACGGCCTATTTTCAGTGTGTGGAGAAAAAAAAATACAATTCCGATGAAGAACAAATGCTTAGAGTAGCAAAACTTTGACCTATTTGAGAAGTTGATGATATCAGAACCTGAAGCATCATGCTCAGTTTGAGTCGACTGAATCACGTTTGTAGTGATATACAGCTCTTTAAAACACGTTTCACACAAGACTGACTGCTGCTGCAGACGTTATACCACTGTCTCGCTATAGTGTGACGTCTTTTCGGAATGGCATGGTTTTACTCCTGCTTGCCTTCTCTTTCATGAAAGCCAATTATTAATTTAACCAATAACTGCGCTTAGTTTTTTTTAAAAAGGAGGTTGAGTCATTAAGTGGAGACTTTAAAGCAAGCTAACTACTTGACGTCGGCAAGAGACTACTAGCGGGCTGGCGTGTAATATGAGCCACCACCATCAAATTAGGTGCGGGGTTCTGTGCAGGCAATATGGCTAGATGTATGAAAACTGCCAACTGTGTTGCTATTCTAACTTTGGGCCAGATGATAGTTGTGTTTATCTTTATTGGAGTACGATGGCAAACAGCAGACCACGGTAAGAGGATTTGTTTTTCTTCCCCTCGCTAATACTATGATTGCTGAGTTTTCTTTGTTTTTCTATGAAGCTCTACATGAGTGATAACCCTCAAACAGTCAGTAAATTTTTTGTATAGATGCACTTTCTAATTTTAGCCGTGATTGGATTAGAAGGCTTTGACCTTAGCTTCTTGATTTTCCGCGAAATGCCTACAGATAAGAATCGCTATAAACTGACTGAACAAGAATAAATTGTTCTTTTTTTTTCTTGCTCTGGAATGATCTCTACACAACAAATTTGACTGATTTTTATGTAGACTCACGCTATGCGTAATTGCAGCTTCTTCGAAACCTAATTTGCAGTGTCGAACGTGTTACTCGAGTAATACATACTCTTTGGGGAGGATAGACGAATCCAGGCAAATGGATTACGCAGAGCATTATACAGTGTTTTCTGAAACCCATTAGCATCCCCTTCCCACCATTCTAAGCCAACGTAACGCCCTCCCCTTCCCCTTTCTTACAGTACTGTATAACCCGCAAAGCATTTATTAATTATATCACTTGTGTGGCCACTTTATATAAGAAAACTGGGTTATTAATTAAAACTGGGTCTTGCCTGACTGGTAGCGGAAGAGAACTGGTAAAAGCGGAAAATAATTTCACAAACGGAAATGTTACGAAGACGCAAAGTATAATACATACATTAATTCGGCAAGAATGCAAAATATGTTGCCTGTCAGTATTTTTACACCGATTTACTTTTGCTGGTGTTTAGTTTCGCTGCATTTACGCTGAAGCAATTTTCCTCTAAAACAAAATCGTCGGTACAAAATGTTTTGAAACTTTCATATGTCTGTCGGACAGAAACGCATAAAGAATTGCGCCAAAAAACGTCGCAAAATCAGAAACGAAAACTGTTAATTACGCGAAAATTACCCGCTTGGCAGCATCTAAAAAAACACTAAATCATCACTTTTTTTCTCCATTTAACATTATAAAGTCTGTAATATTAACTTTGTAACAGTGTACTCATCAAGTGATGCTTTGTAAATTATAAACGGCGAATTTAAATTTCAATTAAAATACTTTAAAATTTTAGTCTCCATGTAGTACGACAGAACTACGTCTGAGTTTCTTCTGTCATGAAAATCATCTGGGGGTTGGGGGTTGGAAAGGGTGTTCATTAATTTACAAGACAGCGTGAATAATAATAATAATAATAATAATAATAATAATAATAATAATAATAACGATTTAACGAGGATGACACGTCTGGTCCTGAATGACCCATCTGCCAGATAATCCTCAATTTTGTAACTTGTTATAAAAAATGAAGACAATATATAAATAAATATAAATTTCACTTGCACATGCAAGATCTTCGCACACGTTTTCTCACTGATTTAAAATGAATTACTATGTGTAACTATATTGGTCAATAGATGCATATATCAACAATTTATTATACACAGAGATGCACATTTCAACATATCCAAAGTTTTGTATACATAGTCGAATAAAAAATTCAAACATTATTGCTGGACACAATGATAAAGTGTCCTACTGGGAGACCTTTAGTATATCATCCAGCTGGTCAAGCATGAATTTCTTTGATGATATTTAAAACAAAGGAAGGAAACTTTTAAATAACATTATTGACATGATTGACTGTTTTCATTGAAAACTAATTTTATTTTTATTATTGTGAATTCTTTAATTGCGCTGATTGCCGGTTAACATTGTTGGGTGTTGAGTTTGGGTAGAAACATTGCAGCGCGGTAGTATTTGACAACTTCAGATTATCATTTTAAGCAAAATAATTGAGTAAATGTCAATATCACTATAAGAATTTGTATTTTAATTTGTTTTTTTCTGCATTTGGGAATAGTGGGAACTTGGCAAGCTTGCTGTGCTGTTCGATAGTAAACGTTACACCCAAATTTCGGTTTTCTTTTTGTTTTAGTTTGTGAGCAAACACTCAACTATCCCTGACATGTACACCTTTTCAATCATGAGTATGATTGTAAAAGGAGTTAAAATCGCAACTGAAATACTTTTATTGCTATATTTATATTTAGTATGTGTGTGTGTGTGTGTGTGTGTGTGTGTGTGTGAGAGAGAGAGAGAGAGAGAGAGAGAGAGAGAGAGAGAGAGAGAGAGAGCTGCTAAATACTTTCCTACCATGCAGATATAGTACATGAGTGGCAATTATCTTTATAGGCAGGGCATATAGAAAACTCCTGTATTTTAGTAGAATTACTACCCATTTCATTTCCATAATTATTTCAGGATTAACGGGCTGTCGCAAAACATCTTTTTAACTGCCCATGCTGTTTAATATTTTTACTTCCAATGTCCGCCTTCAAGCTTGTTGTTGATGTAAATTTAAAACTCGTAACTGCTCATTCTGTCTATTAAATGTATCATGAATTATCCTGTATTTTAAACTACATGTTTAACTTCCCTTACCATACATGTAAGAAGTGTATGGTTATCCGTGGTTTAGTGTGGGTTAAACTTTAACTTAAACAAGTTAATATATCTGTTCTAAATCTCATGTAACACAAAAATGCATGCATCTCTGGATAAAAAGAAGTATATAAGCTTTTGTGACATACAGTGTATATAAGCTGTTGTGATATACTGTTTATATAAGCTGTTGTGACATACTGTGTGTGTGTGTGTTTGTGTGTGTGTGTGTGTTGTGACATACTGTTTATATAAGCTGTTGTGAGTGACATTCCATATTCTATATATAAGCTGTTGTGACATACTCTGTGTGTGTGTCTGTGTGTGTGTGTGTGTGTGTGTGTGTGTGTGTGTGTGTGTGTGTGTTGTGACATACTGTGTGCATAAGTTGTTCTGACAAACTGTGTATATAAGTATATAAGTTTAAGGAGACAATGAAATTTCCAAATCTCCTTTAACACGTTTATCTTCATTTTTCAGTAGACGCAGAATATGACCTAAAATGTGATAACGTATCTGTCTGAAAATCGTCTACAGACATAAAACACACTCATCTTACTACATGATGTAAGTAAAGAGTCAAGTCAATCTTGTTTAAATTGTGCATTTCATTCAATTTATTATAAAATGTAATCGTTAAGTTTGATGAATTTACGTTTTGGACTATTGCATCTAACTTGTGTAAATTTACGTCTCTGTTTTCAAAGCGATCTAATTACATAGTGGGAGATACGGTGGATTATGCAATGCAAGTATCTGCTGTGTGCTGCTAGTGATTGACAAATCAAACGTAACCTTATGTTAATAAACATGGTCACGGTTTTAAAGGTCAGTTAATGTTGTGATAAACAGAAAGTAGCATCGGTGTGTATCTCTCTTTATATAACATTGACTATATCTTTATCTTTATACTTGTACAAATGAGTGATTTGTTATTTTGAATGATACAGTCGAATTTATTTAGTACGTAAGGGCATGAATTTGAAATAGGGCTGCATCATCGAATACTCATTTCGGGCGGAAACCCTATATCAATCCAACAATGGTCGCCTACAGCGTCCGACCACCAATAATTTCGCCAACCTGATCTTACAATAAGTTTACATTCTGAATAGGATTCTCAGCGGTAACAATGCATTTTAGACCATTTCACACAACATTACTGGACTGCACATTTATATAGCATATTTAAACAGCTGATCAGTTGTTACCGGTTTAATGCGTTCTGTTTCCGAGTGAATCAAAACATACAGCATATCGCACATTGACTTCGCATGTGCACCTCCACCATTCTACCTTTTCAGCCACAATGAAATACATTTCAAAATAAAGAATGATTATTTTCAGATAATTCATGGTAACAATCTGTCATCAGGAATAATTCCCATCGAAAAGCATAGCCAAACAAAACCTCAAAATATACATGAACTACTTAGCTGAAGACTTCCGTAGAAGCATCGACTGTCAGACTGTCGTTTTGTGGTAAATTAAGTCAAACACGTTTATATTTAATTATTTATGCTACACATCTTCACCTTGTATTCCAAAAATCTGGTTAAATTTAATAGCAGATTGGCAACCATTAGAAAGTGTATACTTTTTATTTCAGGCATCGTGAAGTTTAGTGTACGAAAGACCAAAACTATTTTCCATTTGTCTTTATTAATTATAGGAATCGTTCAGTGCATGTTTTATCAACTAATCTCTATCTGAAAATATTTATCTGAAATGCGAAAACATTGATAATTTCACATAATTGTAAACTATTGCAATAAATAGCATTTCTAGACAAAACGAACTTAAAGCCGATATATTTTAGATAAGAAATTGATCAATGATATTTAATGCAATTAACAATTTGTCAGTCATATCATTACGATGTCTGCAGTGTGGCAGTTTATAGTGATGTCTAGCACTGGGGCATCTTGCCATGAGTTTTCTAGTCACAACATACTTATTTTCAGTCATGTGTATCACATTTTCAAAAAATCATAAAAAATACAAAATATGATCTATATAGGAATTAGCATAAATTCACATATTACCAAGAGGCTAAACTTTTTTAAAGCCTAAGAGAAAATACAACTCTTACATAATCCACCAATCATAGCTAATGTTGTTGTTTATTTCTTAATGCAATGTTCCCTACACCTTAAGCTCCACCCACCTGGACTTGCGCAATTGGTACCGTTATACCTAATGCTGAACACCACGCAAGGCAGCTGTTAGATTTTCGAGGCAGAATGCAATGTATCAAATATACATACGTGCACACACTGAAGATATACTGGTACGTTCTATATGCCACTTTGATTGTGTCAAGTGACCAGGCAGTTACTAGGAAAGATAGTAGTACACTCAGATCATCCATTATTATGGCACAAGCACCTATACCAAAAAATTGAACGCTCTCCTGCTTCATAGTATTCAAGTTATCATAGTGAGCTTTGGAGAAGATAACTCTTGTCATAACGTGTATATCCAACGTATAGATCTTCCATCGGCATGCTTTGAAACAAAGTTCATCAGCCCAATGTTTGTATTGAAATCGAACAACGTTTTATCGGGGGAAAAATTCCATACAGCTCTACTAAATTAGATGGTTTTGATCTCTGTTCCTAATCAAAACAATATTCTTCAACTAGTTTATTAACAGTCCTGTAGATTTGAATATAAAGTATGAAATATACAATAGGCAATGTACGAAAATAAAAACAATGTGTAGTGCATGTATCTTTCAGTCATTTGCGCTTGTCTTATGTTTTGCTTACTGGATAGGCATTATGCGCGGCTATTAAAGAAAACAACTAATTTTACCATATAGTTGTATTCCTTTTTCACAAATGAACTATAATTTCCGTTAGCCACTTTTGAGCAGAAAGTGATTGAAATTAACTTGGTGTTTTACGTCAAGATAGTTACAATTCATTAAACAATGAAATATACAAATTAAGTTCATCTTTCAGCTATTAATTCATACTCCAAAGCCGCCGAAGGCATTCCCATTGTGTCTGGGAAACAAAGTCCACGCCTCTGTTTTAATTCAAAATAATTTGTTTTACGAGTATGCGAGTTTGAAAGGGATTGAAGAAACGTCAGCCATACTTAAGTCAGTGTATCCCGTAGGGGTGCAAGAGTTGCGAGTAGAAGATTTCCTTGGTGTCACGACTGGGAGTCAGACTGAGTAAAAACCAAACTTTGGTATCAAAACTAGGGCTCAAATTAAACAATTTGGGGTCTCTGAAGTGTTAATGAAGGTAAAGGTAAGCACTGTAAATATTGAAATGGTATATACTGATTTCACAATTAATAGTCGTAATTTGAATAAAAGGAAGATTTGGGGTTTAAAGTTTTTATACCTTGTTGATAGACCATGTAAAACCAACTAACATTTGCTGGTTACAAACTGTTTGCTAATGCACCTGGTAAAGACTGAGACCTAGGAGTTACTACATATTCTACGATTTCATACAATAAAATAAATTGACATTTTGGAAAATTGAATGCTTGTTGGGTTATAACCTTGTTTTGCTACATAGTTTGAGCCTCTAAGACGAAACGAAGGAAATTTATGTTGCTGTTCTGAAACAACGTTGTTTAAAGCAACATAACGCATTAGTAATGTATTTAAGTGAACACTTAGAACAGCCATATTATATGTCTACTGTTGTTTTGTTTTACCCGTTATGAGTTCCTATCTCTTTTTTTAGTCGACGGAAACCAGTTACTTTATTCTTTTGAAACCCTTATATTCCTATGTCTAACGTGTATGTTTAGATATGTTAGGGCTTCTCGTCTGACAGTCTTTACAAGAAGACTGGTGACTCATTACCAATAATGCTGAGGTTCCATTTAAAAGTTATTTTTAGACACACATCGTCCGTATCCGCTGTGATATTCCAAGGAATCGTCTGAATAGTGTATTGCTAAGCGTTCCTCAATCTTTACCTCCTGCGTTTGCACAAAACGGGTGTCATTGTGAAAGAAAATGTTAAACTACTATTTGAAAGACTTTGAATGTTATGTGTCTTCTAAATGTCTACGTATTCTATTAAAACACTGAGATACTGACAAAAGTTAATAACCTATTCTACAAACACAGCATGGTGTCCGTGCGTTTATTAGTAAGAACGGTGTTTACGGGCATCACAGTACATGTACAATAATAATAATATGATATTTGTAACGTCTAATATGTCTTATTTTCTCTTATTTTGTCTAATATATTGGGTAATACGAATGTAATGGTGACTAAAGGGGTGTTACTTCATGTCCAGAGGGCTCTAATAATGTTAAAAACCATATTTAGAGGGTCGTGAACAGGTTTTCTATGCTCTAACTACGAAAATATTCGATTTATAAATAAAGAATCCTACTTCGCGGAAATTAACTTATCGCGGTAGGGTCTGGAACTGATTAACCGCGATAAACGAGGGACGACTGTACATTCCGCGGAACTCTTTATATCCAGAGTACAAAAAGGTGGTACTTACAGAAATGTAGATTGAATTTTATTTAATGAATTAAGTGATACTCTTTATGACTTAACTACTAATAGATATATGCAGATAGAGGAATAACAATCCTTAGTATCCTAACTGACCTCGATATATATAAAATGTTAAACATGCATGATAACTGCACTTTTTTAGTAGACATATGGAAATATATTCCTAATGAAGTGGAAACCTTGCACTGTCATGATTAACGAATCCGCCAGTGACAATATAAAGTGTTTACATAGTAGAAAATTTTTCTACTTCACGAGCGACAATAAATAATGTTTCCACTTCACGAGTTAAATACTGACGTACTGGTAGATGTAGAGAGAGAGAGAGAGAGAGAGAGAGAGAGAGAGAGAGAGAGAGAGAGAGAGAGAGAGAGAGAGAGAGAGAGAGAGAGAGAGAGAGATTGAAAATACAGACCCGAGTAACACAAACAATGGCAGATATATTTCTTAAATGGAAAATGAAAGTATGGCAGATATATTTCTTAAATGGAAAATGAAAGTAGTTCCAGAAGTGGTTATCACCACAGAGACAATCAAATGATATCGCCTCTGTCGGTATCATTTTTCTCCCACTGATATATTTCAAAATCTCATTACGAAATATAAAGCAATATATTTGTGCTTTGTTATCATAGTCACCAGGATATTATACAATGATATTAATACAATCAGTACAATAAATATACATCCGCACACTAAAAACTCTAAAGCTGAAAATAATATATGCCTGAGAAATTGTTAAAGTTACGTTACAAATCCTAATCACACATTTGGATGTGCTGATAGATGAAGAACAAGAAAGAAAGTCGATAAGTGGCATGCTTTAAGAGAGAATAGACCAGAAACGGTCCTTCTCGGTAATGCTTTGCTTGTCATCAAAAGTCATTGTGTACGTGAATAAAACATCTGCAAAGTATGCACATAGGATGGCAGTATATAAGTAGTATGCACCATAACCTAATTCATGTATATGGAAATGCAGACTGTCACCTGACTGCTTAGAATTAGGTAACTCAGCTTAGAAATAGTACATCATATAATCTCAAGTTACGTGGTGGTGGTTTGGTTTGGTTATCGTTATCATTTGGTAACTCAGCTTAAAATTAGTACATCATATCGTCTCAAGTTAGATGGTGGTGGTTTGGTTTGGTTATCGTTATCATGAAGATGGTCGACTTCAGTTTTGTTGCCCTGATCGAGAAAATAATAAACAAAAATATAAAATTAATAGGTGAATGATGCATGTTGATTTGGAAAAGACTCTAAAATCTTCAGACCAGCTAATACTGTTTACACTAAAGGTAATTGATAGTTCCAATTACTTCAATT
This sequence comes from Unio delphinus, assembly GCA_029339505.1. Taxonomy (NCBI): domain Eukaryota; kingdom Metazoa; phylum Mollusca; class Bivalvia; order Unionida; family Unionidae; genus Unio; species Unio delphinus. The sequence continues at coordinate 16,302,643 of JAQISU010000106.1, read as the reverse complement.
ATTGGTAGCTTCTTACATTATAAGCTTCTCAAATAAGGGCTGATATAAGTTTCTCGTTTCCGCTATCATACATTAACAGCCGCAGGTGTTTGGAATCTAGGTCACATCTAGAATTATATATTAATTGTATTATATGCATATTTACTGAATATTGACTTATAATTTACTTTTTGCAAACATATGAATATATAATTATATCCAATATGATTGGTTTACGTCATCATACTTACCGCTTATTCGATTTCTATCATACGCTTATATTTATATTCTATTTTATCATATGTTTTGTACATTGCATCATAATGATTGCAAACTTTAATCAGTTATTTGTTTCGGAAATAACACTGAAATAAAGTACGACAATTTTATGATGGTATCCCTCAGGTGAAAAAAATGTAACGTATTGTCCAAGTATAAATATCATTTGTTGCATAAACTGATTTGCTCATTGAATACACGTACTTGATATTTATTATTATTATTATTATTATTATTATTATTATTATTATTTGATTGTTTAATAATCATAGCTCCACAACGAAAACATTCTTCAGGAAAAACTGAATTAATTATTGTCTGACTTCCTTTCTGGATGCCAGAAAATTGTTCAGAAGCACGGCCTATTTTCAGTGTGTGGAGAAAAAAAAATACAATTCCGATGAAGAACAAATGCTTAGAGTAGCAAAACTTTGACCTATTTGAGAAGTTGATGATATCAGAACCTGAAGCATCATGCTCAGTTTGAGTCGACTGAATCACGTTTGTAGTGATATACAGCTCTTTAAAACACGTTTCACACAAGACTGACTGCTGCTGCAGACGTTATACCACTGTCTCGCTATAGTGTGACGTCTTTTCGGAATGGCATGGTTTTACTCCTGCTTGCCTTCTCTTTCATGAAAGCCAATTATTAATTTAACCAATAACTGCGCTTAGTTTTTTTTAAAAAGGAGGTTGAGTCATTAAGTGGAGACTTTAAAGCAAGCTAACTACTTGACGTCGGCAAGAGACTACTAGCGGGCTGGCGTGTAATATGAGCCACCACCATCAAATTAGGTGCGGGGTTCTGTGCAGGCAATATGGCTAGATGTATGAAAACTGCCAACTGTGTTGCTATTCTAACTTTGGGCCAGATGATAGTTGTGTTTATCTTTATTGGAGTACGATGGCAAACAGCAGACCACGGTAAGAGGATTTGTTTTTCTTCCCCTCGCTAATACTATGATTGCTGAGTTTTCTTTGTTTTTCTATGAAGCTCTACATGAGTGATAACCCTCAAACAGTCAGTAAATTTTTTGTATAGATGCACTTTCTAATTTTAGCCGTGATTGGATTAGAAGGCTTTGACCTTAGCTTCTTGATTTTCCGCGAAATGCCTACAGATAAGAATCGCTATAAACTGACTGAACAAGAATAAATTGTTCTTTTTTTTTCTTGCTCTGGAATGATCTCTACACAACAAATTTGACTGATTTTTATGTAGACTCACGCTATGCGTAATTGCAGCTTCTTCGAAACCTAATTTGCAGTGTCGAACGTGTTACTCGAGTAATACATACTCTTTGGGGAGGATAGACGAATCCAGGCAAATGGATTACGCAGAGCATTATACAGTGTTTTCTGAAACCCATTAGCATCCCCTTCCCACCATTCTAAGCCAACGTAACGCCCTCCCCTTCCCCTTTCTTACAGTACTGTATAACCCGCAAAGCATTTATTAATTATATCACTTGTGTGGCCACTTTATATAAGAAAACTGGGTTATTAATTAAAACTGGGTCTTGCCTGACTGGTAGCGGAAGAGAACTGGTAAAAGCGGAAAATAATTTCACAAACGGAAATGTTACGAAGACGCAAAGTATAATACATACATTAATTCGGCAAGAATGCAAAATATGTTGCCTGTCAGTATTTTTACACCGATTTACTTTTGCTGGTGTTTAGTTTCGCTGCATTTACGCTGAAGCAATTTTCCTCTAAAACAAAATCGTCGGTACAAAATGTTTTGAAACTTTCATATGTCTGTCGGACAGAAACGCATAAAGAATTGCGCCAAAAAACGTCGCAAAATCAGAAACGAAAACTGTTAATTACGCGAAAATTACCCGCTTGGCAGCATCTAAAAAAACACTAAATCATCACTTTTTTTCTCCATTTAACATTATAAAGTCTGTAATATTAACTTTGTAACAGTGTACTCATCAAGTGATGCTTTGTAAATTATAAACGGCGAATTTAAATTTCAATTAAAATACTTTAAAATTTTAGTCTCCATGTAGTACGACAGAACTACGTCTGAGTTTCTTCTGTCATGAAAATCATCTGGGGGTTGGGGGTTGGAAAGGGTGTTCATTAATTTACAAGACAGCGTGAATAATAATAATAATAATAATAATAATAATAATAATAATAATAATAACGATTTAACGAGGATGACACGTCTGGTCCTGAATGACCCATCTGCCAGATAATCCTCAATTTTGTAACTTGTTATAAAAAATGAAGACAATATATAAATAAATATAAATTTCACTTGCACATGCAAGATCTTCGCACACGTTTTCTCACTGATTTAAAATGAATTACTATGTGTAACTATATTGGTCAATAGATGCATATATCAACAATTTATTATACACAGAGATGCACATTTCAACATATCCAAAGTTTTGTATACATAGTCGAATAAAAAATTCAAACATTATTGCTGGACACAATGATAAAGTGTCCTACTGGGAGACCTTTAGTATATCATCCAGCTGGTCAAGCATGAATTTCTTTGATGATATTTAAAACAAAGGAAGGAAACTTTTAAATAACATTATTGACATGATTGACTGTTTTCATTGAAAACTAATTTTATTTTTATTATTGTGAATTCTTTAATTGCGCTGATTGCCGGTTAACATTGTTGGGTGTTGAGTTTGGGTAGAAACATTGCAGCGCGGTAGTATTTGACAACTTCAGATTATCATTTTAAGCAAAATAATTGAGTAAATGTCAATATCACTATAAGAATTTGTATTTTAATTTGTTTTTTTCTGCATTTGGGAATAGTGGGAACTTGGCAAGCTTGCTGTGCTGTTCGATAGTAAACGTTACACCCAAATTTCGGTTTTCTTTTTGTTTTAGTTTGTGAGCAAACACTCAACTATCCCTGACATGTACACCTTTTCAATCATGAGTATGATTGTAAAAGGAGTTAAAATCGCAACTGAAATACTTTTATTGCTATATTTATATTTAGTATGTGTGTGTGTGTGTGTGTGTGTGTGTGTGTGTGAGAGAGAGAGAGAGAGAGAGAGAGAGAGAGAGAGAGAGAGAGAGAGAGAGAGAGAGCTGCTAAATACTTTCCTACCATGCAGATATAGTACATGAGTGGCAATTATCTTTATAGGCAGGGCATATAGAAAACTCCTGTATTTTAGTAGAATTACTACCCATTTCATTTCCATAATTATTTCAGGATTAACGGGCTGTCGCAAAACATCTTTTTAACTGCCCATGCTGTTTAATATTTTTACTTCCAATGTCCGCCTTCAAGCTTGTTGTTGATGTAAATTTAAAACTCGTAACTGCTCATTCTGTCTATTAAATGTATCATGAATTATCCTGTATTTTAAACTACATGTTTAACTTCCCTTACCATACATGTAAGAAGTGTATGGTTATCCGTGGTTTAGTGTGGGTTAAACTTTAACTTAAACAAGTTAATATATCTGTTCTAAATCTCATGTAACACAAAAATGCATGCATCTCTGGATAAAAAGAAGTATATAAGCTTTTGTGACATACAGTGTATATAAGCTGTTGTGATATACTGTTTATATAAGCTGTTGTGACATACTGTGTGTGTGTGTGTTTGTGTGTGTGTGTGTGTTGTGACATACTGTTTATATAAGCTGTTGTGAGTGACATTCCATATTCTATATATAAGCTGTTGTGACATACTCTGTGTGTGTGTCTGTGTGTGTGTGTGTGTGTGTGTGTGTGTGTGTGTGTGTGTGTTGTGACATACTGTGTGCATAAGTTGTTCTGACAAACTGTGTATATAAGTATATAAGTTTAAGGAGACAATGAAATTTCCAAATCTCCTTTAACACGTTTATCTTCATTTTTCAGTAGACGCAGAATATGACCTAAAATGTGATAACGTATCTGTCTGAAAATCGTCTACAGACATAAAACACACTCATCTTACTACATGATGTAAGTAAAGAGTCAAGTCAATCTTGTTTAAATTGTGCATTTCATTCAATTTATTATAAAATGTAATCGTTAAGTTTGATGAATTTACGTTTTGGACTATTGCATCTAACTTGTGTAAATTTACGTCTCTGTTTTCAAAGCGATCTAATTACATAGTGGGAGATACGGTGGATTATGCAATGCAAGTATCTGCTGTGTGCTGCTAGTGATTGACAAATCAAACGTAACCTTATGTTAATAAACATGGTCACGGTTTTAAAGGTCAGTTAATGTTGTGATAAACAGAAAGTAGCATCGGTGTGTATCTCTCTTTATATAACATTGACTATATCTTTATCTTTATACTTGTACAAATGAGTGATTTGTTATTTTGAATGATACAGTCGAATTTATTTAGTACGTAAGGGCATGAATTTGAAATAGGGCTGCATCATCGAATACTCATTTCGGGCGGAAACCCTATATCAATCCAACAATGGTCGCCTACAGCGTCCGACCACCAATAATTTCGCCAACCTGATCTTACAATAAGTTTACATTCTGAATAGGATTCTCAGCGGTAACAATGCATTTTAGACCATTTCACACAACATTACTGGACTGCACATTTATATAGCATATTTAAACAGCTGATCAGTTGTTACCGGTTTAATGCGTTCTGTTTCCGAGTGAATCAAAACATACAGCATATCGCACATTGACTTCGCATGTGCACCTCCACCATTCTACCTTTTCAGCCACAATGAAATACATTTCAAAATAAAGAATGATTATTTTCAGATAATTCATGGTAACAATCTGTCATCAGGAATAATTCCCATCGAAAAGCATAGCCAAACAAAACCTCAAAATATACATGAACTACTTAGCTGAAGACTTCCGTAGAAGCATCGACTGTCAGACTGTCGTTTTGTGGTAAATTAAGTCAAACACGTTTATATTTAATTATTTATGCTACACATCTTCACCTTGTATTCCAAAAATCTGGTTAAATTTAATAGCAGATTGGCAACCATTAGAAAGTGTATACTTTTTATTTCAGGCATCGTGAAGTTTAGTGTACGAAAGACCAAAACTATTTTCCATTTGTCTTTATTAATTATAGGAATCGTTCAGTGCATGTTTTATCAACTAATCTCTATCTGAAAATATTTATCTGAAATGCGAAAACATTGATAATTTCACATAATTGTAAACTATTGCAATAAATAGCATTTCTAGACAAAACGAACTTAAAGCCGATATATTTTAGATAAGAAATTGATCAATGATATTTAATGCAATTAACAATTTGTCAGTCATATCATTACGATGTCTGCAGTGTGGCAGTTTATAGTGATGTCTAGCACTGGGGCATCTTGCCATGAGTTTTCTAGTCACAACATACTTATTTTCAGTCATGTGTATCACATTTTCAAAAAATCATAAAAAATACAAAATATGATCTATATAGGAATTAGCATAAATTCACATATTACCAAGAGGCTAAACTTTTTTAAAGCCTAAGAGAAAATACAACTCTTACATAATCCACCAATCATAGCTAATGTTGTTGTTTATTTCTTAATGCAATGTTCCCTACACCTTAAGCTCCACCCACCTGGACTTGCGCAATTGGTACCGTTATACCTAATGCTGAACACCACGCAAGGCAGCTGTTAGATTTTCGAGGCAGAATGCAATGTATCAAATATACATACGTGCACACACTGAAGATATACTGGTACGTTCTATATGCCACTTTGATTGTGTCAAGTGACCAGGCAGTTACTAGGAAAGATAGTAGTACACTCAGATCATCCATTATTATGGCACAAGCACCTATACCAAAAAATTGAACGCTCTCCTGCTTCATAGTATTCAAGTTATCATAGTGAGCTTTGGAGAAGATAACTCTTGTCATAACGTGTATATCCAACGTATAGATCTTCCATCGGCATGCTTTGAAACAAAGTTCATCAGCCCAATGTTTGTATTGAAATCGAACAACGTTTTATCGGGGGAAAAATTCCATACAGCTCTACTAAATTAGATGGTTTTGATCTCTGTTCCTAATCAAAACAATATTCTTCAACTAGTTTATTAACAGTCCTGTAGATTTGAATATAAAGTATGAAATATACAATAGGCAATGTACGAAAATAAAAACAATGTGTAGTGCATGTATCTTTCAGTCATTTGCGCTTGTCTTATGTTTTGCTTACTGGATAGGCATTATGCGCGGCTATTAAAGAAAACAACTAATTTTACCATATAGTTGTATTCCTTTTTCACAAATGAACTATAATTTCCGTTAGCCACTTTTGAGCAGAAAGTGATTGAAATTAACTTGGTGTTTTACGTCAAGATAGTTACAATTCATTAAACAATGAAATATACAAATTAAGTTCATCTTTCAGCTATTAATTCATACTCCAAAGCCGCCGAAGGCATTCCCATTGTGTCTGGGAAACAAAGTCCACGCCTCTGTTTTAATTCAAAATAATTTGTTTTACGAGTATGCGAGTTTGAAAGGGATTGAAGAAACGTCAGCCATACTTAAGTCAGTGTATCCCGTAGGGGTGCAAGAGTTGCGAGTAGAAGATTTCCTTGGTGTCACGACTGGGAGTCAGACTGAGTAAAAACCAAACTTTGGTATCAAAACTAGGGCTCAAATTAAACAATTTGGGGTCTCTGAAGTGTTAATGAAGGTAAAGGTAAGCACTGTAAATATTGAAATGGTATATACTGATTTCACAATTAATAGTCGTAATTTGAATAAAAGGAAGATTTGGGGTTTAAAGTTTTTATACCTTGTTGATAGACCATGTAAAACCAACTAACATTTGCTGGTTACAAACTGTTTGCTAATGCACCTGGTAAAGACTGAGACCTAGGAGTTACTACATATTCTACGATTTCATACAATAAAATAAATTGACATTTTGGAAAATTGAATGCTTGTTGGGTTATAACCTTGTTTTGCTACATAGTTTGAGCCTCTAAGACGAAACGAAGGAAATTTATGTTGCTGTTCTGAAACAACGTTGTTTAAAGCAACATAACGCATTAGTAATGTATTTAAGTGAACACTTAGAACAGCCATATTATATGTCTACTGTTGTTTTGTTTTACCCGTTATGAGTTCCTATCTCTTTTTTTAGTCGACGGAAACCAGTTACTTTATTCTTTTGAAACCCTTATATTCCTATGTCTAACGTGTATGTTTAGATATGTTAGGGCTTCTCGTCTGACAGTCTTTACAAGAAGACTGGTGACTCATTACCAATAATGCTGAGGTTCCATTTAAAAGTTATTTTTAGACACACATCGTCCGTATCCGCTGTGATATTCCAAGGAATCGTCTGAATAGTGTATTGCTAAGCGTTCCTCAATCTTTACCTCCTGCGTTTGCACAAAACGGGTGTCATTGTGAAAGAAAATGTTAAACTACTATTTGAAAGACTTTGAATGTTATGTGTCTTCTAAATGTCTACGTATTCTATTAAAACACTGAGATACTGACAAAAGTTAATAACCTATTCTACAAACACAGCATGGTGTCCGTGCGTTTATTAGTAAGAACGGTGTTTACGGGCATCACAGTACATGTACAATAATAATAATATGATATTTGTAACGTCTAATATGTCTTATTTTCTCTTATTTTGTCTAATATATTGGGTAATACGAATGTAATGGTGACTAAAGGGGTGTTACTTCATGTCCAGAGGGCTCTAATAATGTTAAAAACCATATTTAGAGGGTCGTGAACAGGTTTTCTATGCTCTAACTACGAAAATATTCGATTTATAAATAAAGAATCCTACTTCGCGGAAATTAACTTATCGCGGTAGGGTCTGGAACTGATTAACCGCGATAAACGAGGGACGACTGTACATTCCGCGGAACTCTTTATATCCAGAGTACAAAAAGGTGGTACTTACAGAAATGTAGATTGAATTTTATTTAATGAATTAAGTGATACTCTTTATGACTTAACTACTAATAGATATATGCAGATAGAGGAATAACAATCCTTAGTATCCTAACTGACCTCGATATATATAAAATGTTAAACATGCATGATAACTGCACTTTTTTAGTAGACATATGGAAATATATTCCTAATGAAGTGGAAACCTTGCACTGTCATGATTAACGAATCCGCCAGTGACAATATAAAGTGTTTACATAGTAGAAAATTTTTCTACTTCACGAGCGACAATAAATAATGTTTCCACTTCACGAGTTAAATAACGTACTGACGTACTGGTAGATGTAGAGAGAGAGAGAGAGAGAGAGAGAGAGAGAGAGAGAGAGAGAGAGAGAGAGAGAGAGAGAGAGATTGAAAATACAGACCCGAGTAACACAAACAATGGCAGATATATTTCTTAAATGGAAAATGAAAGTATGGCAGATATATTTCTTAAATGGAAAATGAAAGTAGTTCCAGAAGTGGTTATCACCACAGAGACAATCAAATGATATCGCCTCTGTCGGTATCATTTTTCTCCCACTGATATATTTCAAAATCTCATTACGAAATATAAAGCAATATATTTGTGCTTTGTTATCATAGTCACCAGGATATTATACAATGATATTAATACAATCAGTACAATAAATATACATCCGCACACTAAAAACTCTAAAGCTGAAAATAATATATGCCTGAGAAATTGTTAAAGTTACGTTACAAATCCTAATCACACATTTGGATGTGCTGATAGATGAAGAACAAGAAAGAAAGTCGATAAGTGGCATGCTTTAAGAGAGAATAGACCAGAAACGGTCCTTCTCGGTAATGCTTTGCTTGTCATCAAAAGTCATTGTGTACGTGAATAAAACATCTGCAAAGTATGCACATAGGATGGCAGTATATAAGTAGTATGCACCATAACCTAATTCATGTATATGGAAATGCAGACTGTCACCTGACTGCTTAGAATTAGGTAACTCAGCTTAGAAATAGTACATCATATAATCTCAAGTTACGTGGTGGTGGTTTGGTTTGGTTATCGTTATCATTTGGTAACTCAGCTTAAAATTAGTACATCATATCGTCTCAAGTTAGATGGTGGTGGTTTGGTTTGGTTATCGTTATCATGAAGATGGTCGACTTCAGTTTTGTTGCCCTGATCGAGAAAATAATAAACAAAAATATAAAATTAATAGGTGGAATAGCCGACATATGATCAGAGATATATAATAGAAAAAACACAATCTGTGCATAAACACAGCAGTAGTTTTGATATAAACATTAGATATATTGCTACATCATTTACGCCTAACTGTTATATCACTCTTACCACGCTAAATGATATCAATGCTGACAAAATTAGAAATTTCTTTGCTTGACTTGGTTCTTGGGAAAACCACATCTTTTGAATACATTCTAAGCATTGCGAACAGTGTAACTGATAAAAATCGGCTTAAATTTTGCGATTGTATTGTCATTTCCGTATGTTTTATGATCAGCGACTCATCCATCGAAGCAATAAAACAGACTAGCATCAGATATCTCGGCTTCAGAAAACACGCATATATTAGCGCTCTCACAATGTGGATTACAGGGTTCTTATTTGGTACGAGAACCCGTTTCGAACAATCTATTTTACGAAACCTAACTTGAGCGTTATTGCACACCGTTCAAAAATAACAAGCTATTTGTACCAAACAGTGACTATACTTAATTATGTCGCATATACATTTTAGTATTCAAATTTGTTAAAGACGTAATACATGTACACTTTGTACTAGAAATATTGGAAAGTTAGGATCGTTAAACAACTCCGTGGATTTTATTTAATTCCAAAGGTGGTTCACACATTATTGGTATTTTCCTGTCCATTAGTAATAACTGGACCAGATTTTAATTAAGCACGGAATTACGATATTGCATCCCGTGCGTCCTTGGACTTAATGGTACCTCTGTTTACCCGCCACAACCTC